>JAZAYU010000003.1:5972750-6512750 GCA_038501625.1 Corbicula japonica
CAGCAAACGGTTCATCTGATATGTCAACAGGAACTATCCAGCTCTGACAAACTAATTATTTATTAATTTAAAAATATGCAAAATGCGTTAAAATGTTCAGGCGCCAAAAATCGGTTTTTCAACCCCTCCCACTCCTTCTTTATTCGTCAATTGGACAATGATTTCTGTTGACAACAGCATTTCTTTATGGCGGAAGTAGCCCCAGGCTAATTGAGAGAGGAGACATGTGTTAACTTGTTTTTGAATAAACAGTAAGATATTATGGGATAATTAGAGCAAGTAGCGGATGTACAGTTTTGAGATCAAAGCGTAGCGCTCCCGCCGGGGAGAGTCTTGAATGAATATTCAACACACAACAAAGAAAACAAATGGAAATTTGGCCTTAACCTAAAATTGCATGGGAAAAAACAGTTTTCGGGAGATTGTATAGTGTTTGCGGGAGTTCGGAAATCTAAGTTAAATTCGGGAGAATCCCGCAAAATTCGGAAGAGTTGGCAAGTCTGTAATTAAAAAGCGGTTGTGCCAGATTTCCCACAATTCAATTGCAACTGGAAAGTAAAATCGTTTGCTTTTTGAGAACACTGGAATTAAAATCATAATCTTGACATGGAATTGTTAGCTTATAGGGAGTTGAAGATAATTTTTTTAATTTTTGTGATGGTTAAAATCCTGTTATATATAGTACTGCTTTGAAATGTGTAAGAGTCTAGCTTGATTAATGTATTGGAGGAGCAATTACCTATATAAATCAAAATGTTCAACATTAATTAATTCCACAAATTTTATTCTGTTCTGACTGGATTTAACAGGGATGAATTACAAAACATCAACTTTATCTAAGAATGCAAAAACATTTATCAACAAAAGTTATTTACGAAATAGTGAACAGTGTAGATTCCAATAAGACTGTAAGAGGATGTGCAGTTAGATCTGGGTCAACATTGGTCATAAATTTTACGTGACAAATGTTTTGGTCAGTCAATAGACTTTAAAGCTAACCATAAATGTGCTTCATTGTTAACCAGTGTTTTATATTTTACATTAACAAGTTGAAACTAACTAACAAGTTATGTTGTTATATCATTATGTGTATGGAATTGAATAATTTGCATGAATAAAATTAAATAAAATCCTTTTTAGAATCTGTGATGTCTAAACTGTGTGCTTTTTATGACTTTAGTGTTATTTCTGACCATCATTGCACTGTCATCAGTAAAAAAAAGAAAAATAATAAAATCACTTTAATGGCAAATTGCAATTAAAAAGATTTTAATAATTGTCTTTTTTATTGATGAACATCCAGTGATGACTGTAGAGGGCTTTTACTAAATATCCTATTCAATTACTGTAATTTATAATGTTAACAAGAGCAAGATAATTGCAGACAGGCAATTTACATGTCAGTGACATGTACCATACAGTTAAACATTTACACAAATACAATTTCACATTGTTTCACACAGCTGTAATAGAACCATGGAGGTTCAACAACAAAGTCTGGGTCTAGTCTGAACCCAACACACTTCCAGTGAAACCACTGGTTACAACAACACTGACATTCACAGTTGATGCTAACATCTGAGTAACACAACACTTGCTCTTTTAGTATCCGACCACACTTTGCACACTGATACTATTGGGTGATAATGCTTACACTGTTTTGTATTCTATTTCAAATTCTGGGACTTGTTTTTTCATTAAAGCATCTATGAAAGTCGCTTAAAACACATCCTAATATTTTCCAGACTTCTTTTCAAACAAAACAGGAATCACGGTAACCAATTCTGCCGAATGACCCCCTGCTATGCCCATCTGTCCCTGAATCGGAGCATAATATTAAGTATTTCCTGATTTTTTTCGTTCCAAGTTTCCACCATTATTTCTTTTAAGAAACCCATTAAATCGATGTCACACAAGACACTGTATTTTAACTATTGCTTCTTCATGAAGTCCCTTTACTAAGGTTCTGTAAACAATAATAAATCTAAGCTCCTGTTTTTTTCTGTATTTGGTTCCCTTTAAAATTTCGGTGATCAGCATTTCAGTAAGTGATTTAGTTGAATCACTCTCACAAAACTGTTTTCTTTATTGCTGAAACATGACTTGATAGTTGACACACGTTGAAAATTGGATGTTGTAATTAAACACTGTCTGTATTTAATCTACCAAACTGAACTTGACTGTTCTCTTGTTAATTTTCAATCATTTTTATTTCTTTACTGCTGTAAGCCAAAGAATCAAAATCACTATTGGTTGTCAATAACTTCACCTTTTCTTCAAGAGGTATTGGACGTATCTCTTTTTTATTTCACCTCGGGTGTTTTTCTATACACTAACACTTCTAACTGGAACTATGTACATTGTATTTACACATTTTTTTTTTAGTACTTGCTTGCGTATCAGGTAAGTCCTTGTATCCCTGGTGACAGCAAATCCTCCATGCCAAACAAAAGTCCAGTTATATGAGTTCATTCCTTGCTCAAACCAGCTTTACACGAGCAGGAAGCACCAAATGTATCCCCATTATCTTTAAGCACAACTGCAACCTGATACTGTGTCCCGCTGTCATCACCCGAGGGATTGGCAACACACAAGGGCACATTAACCATCCATATCTTTCAGTGGGTTGAACAATTCTTGCAGTCACAGGGTTAATATAGAAGTAGTCTGGAGCATCTCATCACCAATAATTTCATATCTCGCAACATTCTCTGGTTGCTGAAAACATAGAAGTCATGCTACTCCTGTTATTACAAGTATGGTCCATTCTGGTAGTTTGATAATTGTTTTACAAGAAAATTTACTGAATTGATTTTAAAACGGTGCTAAGTATACATATGATTAATATTATACTTATTTTGCTATGTGTGTGTGTAAAACACCTGAAAACAGGATTGTATGATTGTCCTTGCTTGTGTTAGATGTCAAAATGATTTAATTCCTATTAAATGCAAATAAAATATAAATACTGTTATCTTGTCATAATATTCCATATGCACAGTTTTCTAAATCATGTCTGTTTATGACATGTTTTGAAATGTAACCAAATCACAACGGCTGAAAATTCTCTCGATACATAAGTGTTGAAATCTGTTACTGAAGGTTTAGTCCTGTAACTATATACACATCTTTTAACACAAGTGTTACCAGTGTAAATTCAGAGCAGTTGGCACATCCAAGCAATCTGATATGCATCTACACTGTTTTCATTGCAACTTTTGCGCAAATTTGCATGTCGTGCATAGGGTGCCAGGATGCCTTAAAATTTTTCTGGGGAAGGCCCTGATTTGATCACCCTGAGCATCGCTTGGGTTATAGCATATAGCATGCAACTGTAACCCAAAGCATTTCTTGTGGTAAGGCAGTAAGGGGTAAAGTTAATGGTTATTACAATCACTTACAGTTACATCAGCATCAGTCGCATTCAGCTGCACAATGAAGGTTTCTGGGAAGGCAGTCTCCGAGATACTTGTCTGAATGTTGTTGAAGTTTGTAAAATCTGACAGGAACATATTATGGTTCACATTAATGTAGAGGACCTGTGTGGCTGTATGGCTTACATAGCTTTGATTGGCTAGGTTTCCACTGTCGATGGCATAAAGTCTCAACTGAAAATATGAATTAATCGTTTAGGTTAGAGATCACTTATTTCTCATCGACTTCAATGTAAGGTCTAATCCATTTGTGGATTAGTTTTAATACGTATCATCCTCAGACAAAATGTGTGTGAAAGATATCCACCTTGGGGGGTGGGGAGGGGGGGTACGGACTGGTGAGTGCAAGTCTATATGCCTACCACTTTGCGGGGGTGTAATTAGCAAATTCAGCATTTAGTGGCTTCTGACCTTAAACCTCAGATTAACTGTTATACACAAGTCCATAGTGTTACCTGGTACTAAGCACAAATGTTATTGGTTGACACACCCCTCAAATAGAGAATGTTGGGGCAAGGTCGTCTCCAATAGTTGACAGACACAAGGTTGACTGGACTCTGCAAACAATACAAACATTTTTGAAACAAAGGAAAGAACTTCAGTGTTATAGGCTCCAACACCACACTCCCACACTGCTTGCACAACAAAAATCTGCCAATTTTAAGATTAAGTATCAAAAATACCACACATGGATTTCTAGCAAGTACCAACAGACAAACAAGTTATCAAACAAGTTATTTGAAATAAACATTATATATGCAGGTATTTTCACTGGATTTTGATTAACTTTGATACATGTATGTATTTTCAGCTGACAATAGCAATGTCTAGTAGATTTGTAAACCTGGAGTTAGTTTTATGATCTTAGACCCTGATCTAAGATTGGAGACTAGTCTCAAATCTCAAGCACCTGATTGGTCGAAATGGCAACCGGTTGCCATTTCAGCTTATAGATGCTTTAGATTTGAGACAGGGCACAATAAAATCTCAAGTATCTGATTGGATGAAATGGCAACCATTTTAGCCACTTACTGGTAATGCTTTAAATTTGAGACTGGTCTCCAGGTTTAATTTTTTGCTCTTGGGCACAAGAGACTCAAGCTAAGCTGTAGAACCAACATAGGGAAACATGAAGGGGAATTTATATGGATTTTACCAACAGCCTGCATTACTTTATGATGCAGAATTTACTTAGTTTTCACATGGCATGAAATATTGGCAAACATCTGAAGAACGCAAACCAATAAAATGTAAAATGTCTATCCAAGAACAATATTTATCTAATTTATTTCTCCTATCTTTTTTGTTTCCAAGTCAGTGTTTGGGCTTGGTTATTCAGACTGCTAGTGGAGTCAGTGAAAGGTTTGCAGTTCAATCCAGACAATGTTGGTATTATTTTCTATATTAAATACACCTATCATGGAGGAAAAGTTCAATACATACCTGTGTATCAGCATCCCAGACAGTGAATCTATAAACAGAAGCATCATGGCCAACATTCTTGTTGACTGTTGACTGGTATGAAGTGCAGAGGTAGACTGGTTGGAACCTGTTCCCATACATGCTTACAGTCACTGTTGCTGTGTTGGTACCTGCTAGAGATGGAGTCACAAGGTCTTGTTGATTGTTGACAGGTATGGAGTGTAGAGGAAACCTACAAAATACTTAATCGTCTGAACCCATCATACTATTAAACATGACCTTGTCAAATATAAAAATTACCATTACAATTTTAGATACACAAACACTGTAGAAATTCAAAAACGCAGAACTGAAAATTACGGTAAGAAGTCATTCAGATATGCTGCTGCCAAACTATGGAATTCTTTGCTGGAAAATTTTAGAACAGCAACTTTATTTAACCAATTTAGAACTTTAGTAAACAATTGGCATGAAGATAAATGTATATGCGCATCTTGTAGTATCACCTAAATCTGACCAATAATTGGCAGCAGGATATTATATATATGTTAAACTTGCTTTTTGAATTGCTTTTCAATGTTTTATGTGTGTACCAAAATTAGTCTATTTAATTATGTCTGTACAATATTATAATGTGCTTAGTATGTGATAACAACTATGTTCTGTCTGCCTGCTTCTGGTGTATTAGATGCTTGCCTATGTAAGTTGATAGTATGAGTCTTTGTGTCTTAGCTGAATTTAGTTAACTGTTTGACTGTGTTTTTATTTTGCTAGCATGTGCTTTACCTGTGTCTTAGAATTATATTCCAGCGCTACTTGAGTCTATATTAATGTGCTTAACATGTACTTAGATTATATGTCTTAAGCTGTATACATGCAATCTATTTTAGCCAATACAATAAATTTTATAATAAGTTTTAGCTAGCATATCATACTGTTATGTATATGCATAAATATCCACATACATTTTTAGCTCACCTGAGCACGAAGTGCTCATGGCGAGCTTTTGTGATCGCCTGATGTCCGTCGTCCGTCCGTGCGTCGTCAACTCTTTCTTCAAACGACTTCTTCTCCTGAACTCCTGGGCCAATCTTGCTGAAACTTGGCAGGAATGTTTCTTGCATGAAACTTTACCAAAATTGTTCAAATGGTTCCAATCCATTGCCTATCTAGGTCACAGAGGATAAAAATAGATTTTGAACATGAAATTTTTAAAAATCTTCTTCTCTGAAACCGTAAGGCCTAGAACTTTGATATTTGGTGTGTAGCATCACCTAGTGGTCCTCTACCAAGATTGTTCAAATTATAGCCCTGGGGTCAAAATTTGCCCCGCCCGGGTGGGGTCATGTGTTTTCCTTATAAATATATAGCAAAAACTTAAAAAATCTTCTTCTCCGAAACCGCAATGGCTAGAAGTTAGATATTTGGCATGAAACATTGTCTAATGGACCTCTAACAAAGTTGTTCAAATTATGGCCCTTGGGTCAAAATTGGCCCCGCCACAGGGGTCACCCATTTTACATAGAATTATATAGGAAAAATCTTGTAAAAGTCTTCTTCTCTAGAACCATAACACATAGAGCTTAGAATTTTTACATGTAACATCACTTTGTGGACCTTTACCACGTTTATACATATCATGACCCCAGGCTCGAATTAGCCCCACCCAGGGGCTTATCAATTTTTACATAGAGCTAAATAGTAAGAACTGAAGACATGTAGAATGTTTGCTAGTGTCAAACTACACCCCTTGTTCTCTGAAACTAATGTGACTAGACCTTAGATATTTCGTGTTGAGTATTGTAAAGAGACCCTTTACCAGCATTATTTAAATGTTGGCCCTGGGGTAAAGCTGAAAGTACTTTTGTACTCAGGTGAGCGATACAGGGCCATAATGGCCCTCTTGTTAGATCTTGTTATCTGCATTTATATTAACTACAGTACAGATTGTAATAACTTTAATAATCTATAGTTTATGTACTTAATTTTTAATAATTTATTTTAAATGTGCTGCATGATCCTCATCTATGTGCTTTGCTTGTCTAATTAGTCGGTGTTAAAAGCTCTTTTGAGCTTATGTTAATTGTTGATTATCCTACTCTATGTAAATAAAATTTACTTGACTTGACTTGACTTGGTGGGAACCAGTTTCCATACATGACTACAGTCACTGTTGCCATGTTGGTACCTGCCAGAGATGGAGTTGCAAGGTCTTGTTGACTGTTGACTGGTATGGAATGTAGAGGTAGACTGGTGGGAACCAGTTTCCATACATGACTACAGTCACTATTGCCATGTTGGTACCTGCCAGAGATGGAGTTGCAAGGTTTTGTTGACTGTTGACTGGTATGGAATGTAGAGGTAGACTGGTGGGAACCAGTTTCCATACATGACTACAGTCACTATTGCCATGTTGGTACCTGCCAGAGATGGAGTTGCAAGGTCTTGTTGACTGTTGACTGGTATGGAATGTAGAGGTAGACTGGTGGGAACCAGTTTCCATACATGACTACAGTCACTATTGCCATGTTGGTACCTGCCAGAGATGGAGTTGCAAGGTTTTGTTGACTGTTGACTGGTATGGAATGTAGAGGTAGACTGCTGGGAACCAGTTCCCATATATGCTTACAGTCACTATTGCCATGTTGGTACCTGCCAGAGATGGAGTTGCAAGGTTTTGTTGACTGTTGACTGGTATGGAATGTAGAGGTAGACTGGTGGGAACCAGTTCCCATATATGCTTACAGTCACTATTGCCATGTTGGTACCTGCCAGAGATGGAGTTGCAAGGTTTTGTTGACTGTTGACTGGTATGGAATGTAGAGGTAGACTGATGGGAACCAGTTCCCACATATGCTTACAGTCACTATTGCCATGTTGGTACCTGCCAGAGATGGAGTTGCAAGGTTTTGTTGACTGTTGACTGGTATGGAATGTAGAGGTAGACTGGTGGGAACCAGTTCCCACATATGCTTACAGTCACTATTGCCATGTTGGTACCTGCCAGAGATGGAGTTGCAAGGTTTTGTTGACTGTTGACTGGTATGGAATGTAGAGGTAGACTGGTGGGAACCAGTTCCCACATATGCTTACAGTCACTATTGCCATGTTGGTACCTGCCAGAGATGGAGTTGCAAGGTTTTGTTGACTGTTGACTGGTATGGAATGTAGAGGTAGACTGGTGGGAACCAGTTCCCATATATGCTTACAGTCACTATTGCCATGTTGGTACCTGCCAGAGATGAATATCACATACTTGAATGGTCAGCTACAATGTATTTACAAATCTATATTGTTTACATGTGGACTTGTTAAAACTGTAAAATTTCACATCTACATTTATTTTTAACAACAGCCCAAGACACTTTTCATAAATATCAAAAAATGTTTTTATTGGTTGATACAAATTAACATTACTATTTATGAAAATATCTTAACACACATACTATAACACTGAGAAATGTTATATCAAATAAACTTTACTCCATACATGTATATATCGTCGGGTTACAGCAAAAACGCAGTATATACATATTTTTGGTAAAATCACTTTTTTACATGAAGACATGCAATTTTGTCATTTGCACATTGTCAAAACATTTCAGGACTGTAGGTAATGTCGATATTGACTTGTGACCAAATCAAGTATTGATTTGCCTGTGTTTTTCCTAGAACCATAACCATGTATATCGATGTGATGTCTATAATGTCGCACATATTCAGGAAAAAATTAAGCTAAAACCCTGCATTTCAAAATACAACTACTTTGCATTAACAATTTTGCTATATATGCAACTAATTTGCAAGAGCAAAAACCTCAGTTTTAGAAATACAATGTTTTTGCACATACAAAAATGGTTAACATTGTAGGTGCTGTTTGAGCAAAATCAAAGCATGTGAAGATGCAGGGCTACAAGTCAGTGATATTTTAACAAGCGGTTGGTGCAGAGACCAAGTATTTAAAACTGATGTGTTTTAGTACTGACAGATTGCCATATTAATTGTTTAAAGGTCAGCCCAATCCATGTATAAACAGAAACAATAGTTTTGCTGGAAACATTTATCTTTTTTGACAGCTATTTGGGTGATAAAAACAAGTATATTTGACTTCAATTTATAGCGTTTGGACAAAAAATAATTACATTAAAGCAGAAACACTCTCTGAGAAAACAAGGAATAACAGTCACAAATGGTGGCTGTCCAATATAGTAACAATAATTAAAATTTAATGCAAGTGATTGATATCAGTATGGTTTAACTCCATAATTATAAAAGCAAATGAAGGACAGGTAGACAAAGTTCTGAACCTGCATAGATTACGGAGAGGAAAAGTCTCTTGTCACTGCAGGTGCTTTTTGGTGCAGGTTTCTTCTAAGAAGCAATAAGGGAAACAAGTCTTGAGTTGCATCAGTGTCTTTGTAATCATCTTCCAGTAAAGTACTGTGGTATCATTTAATTTCGCTGGCACTAAATTTCGCGCAATCGCCGAAAACGACTGTTTCGCGCGGACGTAAATTCGCGCAAATCCAATTTTTCAAAGAAAAAAATTATTATAATAATCGATATTTTACCGAACCATTATTAGTACCAATTATTTATTTGAACACGCGAGCTAATCATGTGTCAGTCGCCCCCTGTCAATTACCACTTCCTTTGTTAGTCAATTATCGGAAAGCTGTTTATTCGGCGCCGCTAATTGACACAGGTCCCGTTTGATCAATCTATCCGGACCATTCATATCATAATTGGCATGTTAAATTGCGTACCAGCTTTATGGTCTAAAGTGTCAATTAATTGCGAAACAGTTACTCAAAACAGATGAAAATGATACTGTTTGGTATGGAAGCATATTTGTGCCACAACTTAACCACATAAAATAACGTGAAAATAATGGAGGATTTCGCAAAAAAGTTTTTTTTTCGCGAAAACATCCATATTTTCACGACAAAAGAAAAGTTATGTTAACACGAATTTATTTCTGTTTGTGCTCTAAACTGCCACAAGTTAAAGATAAAGTTTTCATGTAAATAATGGAGGATTTCACGAAAACACATAACTTTTCACGAAAGCTTAAAAATTTCACGAAAGATATTTTTGCATGAAAATAATGGAAGATTTCCCGAAATCAGATTTCTTGAAATGAAAAACAGATAACTTTTCATGAAAGCGTAACAATTTCACGAAAGATGCCAGTTATCTAAAAATAATGGAAGCATATTTGTGCCACAACTTAACCACATAAAATAACGCGAAAAAAATGGATGTTTTCGCGAAAAACAAGGTTATCTGTTTTTTAGAAAAAAAATTCTGTTTTCGTAAAATCCTCCATTATTTTCATGGATACTATATCTTTATGTTGAGGCAATTTAGAGCATTATCAGGAATAAATTCGTGTTAATTTCTTTCGTGTTTAATTTATCTGTTTTCGCGAAAAAAATCTTTTTTTGCGAAATCCTCCATTTTTTTTCACGTTATTTTATATGGTTAAGTTGTAGCGCAAATATGCTTCCATAGTTTGGTAAAACGTGACCTGACCTAAACTGTCGTTCAAGTTTTGAAGTAACATTAAACATAATATTATTTTCTTTATTAACATAATTATTAGTTACTTTAAATTTATATCAAATAGCGATAGGGGCAACTATATATATAAAGTGTAGGTCCGTTCGGACATAGTACATTTCGGATACGTAGCACGTTTCGGATACGTATGTGGAACATTTTGGTTAAATTTTAGCTTGGGTTTTAAGTTCGTGCATTGGCCCGAGCGCGAAATACGCGAAAATTAAGTCATCGCTAAATAAAATGATACCACAGTAGTAGACTCTCTTCCACTAGCTGTTGCAAATCTGTCTAGTCTTACAGTGAAAATTGACCAAGAAATGATCAAAATATAACCTTCACTAAGTACTGTGTAGTTCTCGCATGGATGAAATATGTCTTGCCTATATATCGGTATTCAATGTTCTTGAACATCATTATGCTTGTGAAACATTAGAAAAGGCTGCCTGATCATTGGAAAATAAACATATGGATTGCTCGGATACGCCAATTCGGTCAAACCCTCTAGTTTAGACAAAGCATTAATAGCAACATCAGCATAACCAGTAGCAACATGCTCTACACATCAAATCATGGATGCTCCAAGGAAGGAACCCAAGATTGTTACACCAGTCAAGCAAGAACTATCATGAAAATGTAAAGCTAATCTAAACAAGAGGGCCATCATGGCCCTATATCGCTCACCTGAGTACAAAAGTACTCTCAGCTTGTGGTTTCAGACAAGAAGATTTTTAAAGTTTTTCCTATACAAGTCTATATAAAATGAAGTAACCCCTGGGGAGGGGCCAATTTTGACCCCTGGGAAATAATTTGAACAATCTTTGTAGAGTTCTACTAGAGGGTGCTAAATGCCAAATATCTAAGCTCTAGGCCTTGTGGTTTCAGACAAGAAGATTTTTAAAAATTTCATGTTCAAAATCTATTTTTATCCTCTGTGACCTAGATAGGCAATGGACTGGAACCATTTGAACAATTTTGGTAAAGTTTCATGCAAGTAACATTCCTGCCAAGTTTCAGCAAGATTGGCCCAGGAGTTCAGGAGAAGAAGTCGTTTGAAGAAAAAGTTGACGACGCACGGACGACGGACATCAGGCGATCACAAAAGCTCACCATGAGCACTTCGTGCTCAGGTGAGCTAAAAACTGGAAACAAAACTTCATAAAAGACTGAATTGAGTGGAAATGACTACATTAAAACACCTCATTAAGACCGCCGCTATTAAGACCATTATTTCAAAGCGCTTTGAACAATTTTGCACTATTTTACTTTATTAAGACCAGCACTGTATGAAGACGACTTAAGTCCAGTCTCAGGGGTGCTCTTAATAGCAAGGTTTCACTCTATATATCGGCAACTGGTAAAAAGGTGGCCAATAAAACAATGAAGAAATGTGAGTGTTCACAGTCATTGTAGGTAGAAGTGCAGCAAAGGAGGATAGAACATACTTGATGCATTTTTGGAGATGTTGGGTCTTATGAGAGACAGAAGAATTTCCAACAAGTAACAAATATCCACATTATTAATATTTAAGAATGCAAAATGCTTTTTTTTTTCTTAAAATGTTAGATGTTAGCAAGCCCAACATGCGTAGGGCATGTATAAGCCAATAAAGTAGCTGATAATTTTGAAGGAAAAGAACAATGGAAAATGCTCCATATGTGTATGGAAACATAATTATTAGATCCTTCTCTTATGTAACCTCACATTATATTAGAAAAACAATTAAGGTGGTGGTGGCAGTTAAGCTTAAGTGTTAAGTCAGTGTGATGTATGTTATGAGGAAATTGTGTTGCTTAATCTGTTCATTTACAAAACTGTGACGGTTCGAGTTATGTGTGGTCAGAGGTGAATGGAAAGAGATTTTGTGAGATTTCTATAAGAATATAAATTAACATGTATCTGCTATCTCCAATTAATTACGGTAGTTTGGTATTCAGATGCATGTCCTATTTGCAGTGAAAAGTAACCATTATTATTAAACAAATAGAAAAACAACTTCCTTGAATCAGACCAAACACACATGGAATGTGACAGCATGCATGCTCTGATTGAGTTTGCTAAGATGAATGCTTAAGTCAGTGGATCCAAGCCATTACCAATGGCCATGGCCAGCCTTGTCAAGCCATACACTATTGATCCCATAAAATACCAAGACTTTGTAGATTTCAAACATCGTAAATCAGAGAACAAAATGCACTTATTCTGATAGTTGAGTGAAAATAAACTGGAGATAAATGAAGTGGATGCAGTTTACTAAAAGAGATCCGTAGCTGTGTTACTTTCAAACATACATTGACTGATAAAGATTTTGAGAAGATACAACTCACAAAAGAAACTCAACAATCAGCCGAAGACCCACTCCCAATATGTATAAAAGCAAATTACTTATATCAAGTGCTAAAAAGACCACACAGTCCTTTGCACAAAAAAAATCATTCCCAGCGAGTTTCATGACCTTAAAGGTCTCTCTCAACTGGTCAGTCAGCAACAGAATTGCTTGCAGATCTAGATGTTAACCGGTCACTCCGTATAATAATAAAATACACATTTTTATGCATGTATGACCAGTGTAGATCCAGATCAGCCGGCACATCCATGCTGTTTTTTTCAGGATCTGCACTGGTTGCATTTGGACAGAGATAACCTAACAAATCAAAAAGGGAACAGTTTACATCCTGACCAGACAGCATGCAGTTAATGTATACCTATAGAGAGTAGACACTGATGCTAAGTAAAAAGTGTAACATTTTATAACATTTTATAAAGGATGTGCGATAATGACTGATTTAGTAGTCATTTGGGATATCAGGACTGAAAATTTTTATTTATACTTTATAATTCGTATAACAATTACTTTATGCATGCATACTTATTAGACTTTGTGATTCAGATACGAGCATTCTGCTTCATTTGACACTATAAAATGTAAAAAAGAGTACCAGCAAAAAGCCAGCATATACAACTGCATTAATTCTGCATGGTACATATGTTTGGATTTGGAGTATGTGTTCCAGCAAAACCAACGTTTCTCAACATACTGTGTTATTGCACCAACAATATCTTTAAAATTATAACAAACCGTAAGAGCAAAAACAATTTTTACTTATATCTTTAAAAATACTACATGTATTGACAAATCGCTTATAGTGAACATAAAACATGTCATTTCTAATGTATACCGTATTTTGGTGTGTATACCGCGCAGTTATGTATAACGCGCACCCGTTTTTTTACGTAAAATCGGCGGGAAAACACTTTTTCGGATGTATAACGCGCACCAATTTTTCGTGTTGGGCGAAAGTTGGAAGGCTGAAAATAAGTGACAATTTGCAATAAATGTCAATCCCCAGCCTTCACTTTTATTGAGAAAATCTTGGCATTCACAACTTATCACCTACTCAAACATCTCATCACCTGATCAATTTACTTATCACGTTCTCAAACATGTTTGTTGACATGTTTTAATTGAATGACAATGCCCTTTGGAATTTATTTGTTGCAAACAAATTGCAATTCGTTACAAACATATCGCATATTTTAATTGGAAAACAATACCTTTTACAAACACGAGTCGAAAATTGCTAACGGTAATTATTAAGTTAACAATAAGCTGATCCATGTTGCAAACTAATGACACAACATAACCCAGTTATTTTACAATAGTTTTTTATCTGAAAATATATTTAAGATTTCGGCTGAATCTAGATTTTTTAACAAACATTTTAAACAAATTATTTTAATATTTCTTTGCGAACGCTGTTTTGTAACGACGTCTTTTACGATATAGTTTATTAAAACATGGACGCAATCGTCAGACGTGACGATCTGCATCCGACCTGCGCATAAAGATGCGCAGTAAAACCAAAACTTCCGGTTTATCATGTTTCAGACGATATTCGTCATTTTTGGCCACTTTGGGAGTCGGAAAAAAATGCGATGATTTTTTTCGGATGTATAACGCGCACCCGAACTTCGGCGTTCATCGGGAACGAAAAAATGTGCGCGGTATACACACCAAAATACGGTAGCAATTATACCTTTCCTTGATATATACGCATGTGCGACCAGTGTATATCCAGATCAGCCGGCACATCCGTGACGTCTGATCAGGATCTGCACTGGTCGCATTTTGGTCAGAAATAACGTAATGAATAAAAAAGCGAACAGTTTAGATCCTGATCAGATGGCACGGATGTGCCGGCTGATCTGGATCTAAACTATTCGCCCTAGCAATAAAGGTGTATCAATACAGGAAAGGGTTAAGCAATTCCACACTTGAATCCCACACTGTACAACAGTATGATTGGAATTTTGAATAAAAAATATGCTTATCTTAAATAATTAAGGATCTACAGTAAAATTACAATACCGGTATACTTGTAATTGGCTTATATTTTCAAAAAAATTTGACATTACCGATTGTTGTGAAATATAGGCGGGTAGAGTAGTGCAAATTAATCAAGGATTAACGTTGATTGGACGATTTTATAACGGTAGGCGGCGCTGAATAATACGGTTCATTGATAATCTGATGATTAGCAGAAGTCGTATATTGCTGTGAGATTTTTGTTTATTAGACAACTTGTTTTAATAAACACCCCGGGCAACCAATTATGGATTTTTATGGTTGCCCGGCGGACGAGCTCGTTGAAATTTTACTGGCCTGGCAGATCATAGCTGGTTGCCTGCGGGCACCGGGCAAAGGATTTGTCGGTCCCTGCATTAATTACAATGTTGATTATGATAAGACAATATATTTGTGCTGGCTTTTCTGGATTTTCACTCTTGGCCTTTGGGATAACAGCCTTGTCCTAAATGTGGTCACTATCCCTTGGAGTAAAGGCTTGACACAGTTTGATTTTCAGTTAATTGATTTCTGCAAAACATTCTATGAACAATGAATAGTCTGGTTCAGATTCATGATTGTAGAGGTTTAGGAGTGATGTTTTTATGCCTCCGCCATGTAATGACAGAACGGCATATAGTGTTCACCCTACCTGTGTGTGTCAGTGTGTGTGTATGTTCGAAAATCGTGTCCGCTCTGTAACTGTTATTATGTCTCCCCCCCTCTGGGGGAGACGTATTGTTTTTGGCCGTCTGTCCATCTGTCACACTTCGTTTCCGCTCAATAACTGGAGTACCCTTTGACCCAGAGCATTCAAACTTCATAGGGTGATAGCCCTTATTGCGGAGAAGAACCCTATTGATTTTGGGGTCAGTAGGTCAAAGGTCAAGGTCACAGGGGCCCGAGGTGTGAAAACCATTTCCGCTCAATAACTCGAGTACCCTTTGACCCAGAGCCTTCAAACTTCATAGGGTGATAGCCCTTATTGAGTAGAAGAACCCTATTGATTTTGGGGTTAGTAGGTCAAAAGTAAAGGTCACAGGGGCCCGAAGTGTGAAAACCATTTCGGCTGAATAACTCTAGTACCCTTTGACCCAGAGCCTTCAAACTTCTTAGGATGATAGCCCTTATTGAGTAGAAGAACCCTATTGATTTTGGGGTCAGTAGGTCAAAAGTCAAGGTCACAGGGGCCTGAAGAGTGAAAACCGTTTCCGCTTAATAACAGAGCCTTCAAACTTCATACAGTGGATGTCCTTATTGAGTAGAGGACTCCTATTGATTTTAGGGTCAGTAGGTCAAAGGTCAAGGTCACTGGGGCCCGAAGAGTGAAAACGGTTTCTGCTCAATAACTCCAGTACCGTTTGACCCAGAGCATTCAAACTTCATAGGGTGAGAGCCCTTATTGAGTAGAAGAACCCTATTGAATAGGGGATCAGTCTGTCAAAGGTCAAGGTCACAGGGGCCTGAAGAGTGAAAACCAATTCCGCTCAATAACAGGACACAGGTGACCGTATCACTGTTAAAACATAAAATTCCAATAAAGAAAAAAAAGTTTTTGTGTTTTTGATATATTATAATGAAGGTCCCCAAGAAGCGGGTCCCATACACTGATAGGGACCTCAAGGAACTGAATAATTTTATCATTTAAACAAACAAATCTAGCTTAAACAATACAACAACAGATGAGTATTGCATCATGCTTACATGTCGCGAAAACCGAATTGAATTTCCTCAAACCGATTTTTTGCTACAGCTTTTCATATAGGCTCAAACATTGCCTAACGCTTTAGTCGACATCGATGAGGTGATCCCAAAATTTCATTTTGGTTACGGCATTTCCCAGTGTCTCCCCACTTCTATGATATATTCACACCGCGCATACATAAAATACATAGTTTTCAATCATTATCTACCAGTAACTTGTACCTTTTCTCGATCTAACGCTAAAATCTTCGTTGTTTTTGTTTGCGTCGTCTCAAATATTTACTTTGACAGCCATGATGCTTCCGAATGACTTCAGTCAGTTTACGGAATACGACGATGTCATTTTATGCAATTGTTTTTCCGATTGGCTGGCGTTTTAGACTACCAGCCAATCGAAGAAATCGTTGCAAAATTTGAGATCGGCGATTTCCGTAAACTGACCGAAGTCATTCGGAAGCATCATGGCTGTCAAAGTAAATATTTGAGACGAAAATAGAATTCACAAAAACTGTTTTTTCTTTATTGGAATTTTATTTTTTAACAATGATACGGTCACCTGTGTAACAGGAGTTCTATTTCACCCAGAGCCTTCAAACTTCATATGGTGGATGTCCTTATTGAGTAGAGGACTCCTATTGATTTTGGGGTCAGTAGGTCAAGGTCACAGGGGCCCCGAAGAGTGAAAACCGTTTCCGCTCAATAACTGGAGGACCGCTTGACCCAGAGCATTCAATCTAAATATGGTTATAGCCCTTATTGAGTAGAAGAACCCTAGATTTTGGGGTCCGTAGGTCAAAGGTCAAGGTCACAGGGGCCCAAAGAGTGAAAACCGTTTCCACCCAATAACAGGAGTTCTATTTCACCCAGAGCCTTCAATCTTCATACGATGGATGTCCTTATTGAGTAGAGGACTCCTATTGATTTTAGGGTTAGTAGGTCAAAGGTCAAAGTCACAGGGGCCCGATGAGTGAAAATGGTTTCCTCTCACTAACTGGAGTTTTGTTTTACCTAGAGCCTTCAAACTTCATACGATGATTGCTGTTATAGCCTTGAAGAACCCTGTTGATTTTGGGATATTTAGGCCAGAATTCAACATCACAGGGGCCCATAGAGTTAATATATATATATATGTGCATGTTCATTACACCATAATAAATGACACAGGCTTCCGTTTCAAAAAGGTGATATCTCTTCCTTGGCCTTCATTCAATAGGGCGCAGGGGGGAGACATGCGTTTTTCACAAAAACAGATTCTAGTTTCTTATTGTATTTTAAAAAAACTTGGTGTAAATGTTCACCATATCAAGAGGGTGTGTCACATACAATACCCAAGCCTGTAGGCCAAAGGTCAAGGTCACTGTTACTAAAAATAGAATTTTCTTGTCCGGGCTGTAACTTCGTTATGAATGGAGTGATTTCAAAATAACTTGGCACAAATGTTTACTGTGACATGGCGGTGTGTCGCGTACAATACCCATGCCTGTAGGTCCAAGGTCAAGGTCACTATTACTAAAAATAGAATTTTCTTGCAAAATCGTGTCCGCTCTGTAACTTTGTTATTTCTTCTTGGATTTTAAAAAAACTTGGTATAATTGTTCACCATATCAAGACAGTGTGTCACGTACAATACCCAAGCCTGTAGGTCCAAGGTCAAGGTCACTGTTACTAAAAATAGAATTTTCTTGTCCGGGCTGTTACTTTGTTATGAATGGAGGGATTTCAAAATAACTTGGCACAAATGTTCACCATGACAAGGCGGTGTGTCTGCACAATACCCATGCCTGTAGATCCAAGGTCAAGATCACTGTTACTAAAAATAGAATTTTCTTGTCCGGGCTGTAACTTCGTTATGAATGGAGGGATTTCAAAATAACTTGACACAAATGTTCACCATGACAGGGCAGTGTGTCACGTACCATGCCCATGCCTGTAGGTCAAAGGTCAAGGTCAGTGTTACTAAAAGTAGAATTCTCTTGTCCGGGCTGTTACTTCGTTATGAATGGAGGGATTTCAAAATAACTGACACAAATGTTCGTCATGACAGGGCAGTGTGTCGCGTACCATGCCCATGCCTGTAGGTCAAAGGTCAAGGTCAATGTTACTAAAAGTAGAATTCTCTTGTCCGGGCTGTTACTTCGTTATGAATGGAGGGATTTCAAAATAACTGACACAAATGTTCATCATGACAAGGCGTTGTTTCACGTACCATGCCCATGCCTGTAGGTCCAAGGTCAAGGTCACTGTTACTAAAAAAAGAACTTTCTTGTCTGGGTTGTAACTACATTAGGAATAGAGTAATTTCCAAGTCAGGATCACTGTTACTAAAAATAGAATTTTAGTGGAGAATGGAGGGATTTCAAAATAACTTGACACAAATGTTCACCATGACAGGGTGTTGTGTCACGTACCATGCCCATGCCTGTAGGTCCATGGTCAAGGTCACTGTTACTAAAAAAAAAATTTTCTTGTCTGGGTTGTAACTACATTAGGAATAGAGTAATTTCAAAATAACTTGGTAGAAATGTTTACCATGACAAGGTGGTGTGTCGTGTACCATGTCCATGCCTGTAGGTCCAAGGTCTAGGTCACTGTTACTAAAAAAATAGAATTTTCTTGTCCGGGTTATAACTTTGTTTTAAATGGAGGGTTTTTGTGTTGCCCTTTCAAAGAAATGGCGATAAATAGGGATCGCTTTTTGTGTCGCCCTTTCGAAGAAATGGCGATACATAGGGATCGCTTTGTCCGTCTGTCGGTCTATCCGTCCGTCCGAGTGCACAGATAGGCACTTGTTTGGTACCAAGAAACCAATAAGTGACCAATCAACACACATTCCCATTTATTCCGTTGTGTCTTATTGGGTACTTTATTTGCTTGTTGGCTAGCTTTAAACAAAAGAAATACCCAACAAATGTCCATCTGTGGGAAAGTCCGTCCGTCCTTCACGAAAACTTAACGTTGGCTATAACTTTGCCATTTCTTAATATTTCTTCATCAAACTTTCAAATTATACACTTTATGACAACATGGTCACCATGATGCTAAATTCTTTAGGTCAAGGTCACATTTGATGGAGTTATGCCCCTTTTTTGTCACGAAAACTAAACGTTGGCTATAATTTTGTCATTTCTTAATATTTCTACATCAAACTTTCAAATTATACTGCGTATGACAACACGGTCATGATGATGCCAAATTCTTTAGGTCAAGGTCACATCTGATGGAGTTATGTCCCTTTCTCATCATAAAAACTTACCGTTGACTTTAACTTTGGCATTTCTTAATATTTCTCCATCAGACTTTTAAATTATACTGCATATGACAACATGGTCATGAAGATGCTAAATTCTTTAGGTCAAGGTCACATTTGATGGAGTTATGCCCCTTTTTCATCATGAAAACTTAACGTTGGCTATAACTTTGCCATTTCTTAATATTTCATCATTAAACTTTAAAATTATACTGCTTATGACAGCACGGTCATGATGCTGCCAATTTCTTGAAGGCAAGGTCACATTTGATGGAGTTATGCCCCTTTTTTGTACTTTAATTTTGATATGAAAACTCACGTTGGCTATAACTTTGCCATTTCTTTATATTTCTTCATCAAACTTTCAAATTATACTAATAACAGCACGGTTATGAGTATGCCAAAGTTTTAGGTTAAAGTCACAACTGATGGAGTTCTGCCCCTTTTTATACTTTAATTTTGACACGCAAACTTAACATTGGCTATAACTCTGCCATTTCTAAATATTTCCTAATCAAACTTATTATATTGAATTATATTGCTCATGACAACGCGCTTATCATTATGTCAAGGTCAAGATGGAGTTATGCCCCTTTTTTACTTGCATTTTTATTATGACATAGAACCGGAGGGCGACACAAGTGTTCAACTGAACACCCATCTAGTCAAAATAACTTGGCACAAATGTTCACCATGACAAGGCGGTGTGTTGCTGCTAAAAACACCAGTACCCCTTCTTTAAAAAGTTATCTTAATAGTGGAATAGTCTTATTATTAGGGATTCTACTTGTGTTGATTGCAATGTGATACAATGGTATAGAATGATTATTAATAACTTATCTTACCGCTAGTTATTTAAACACTTGCCTTAAATAGAAAATGATAACTTAATGCTTAAAAATGTAATTGTTTTGAAGGGGAAACAAAAGCTTTGCAAAATACAAACATGTATATATGTTGTTGTTTTTTTTAATATTTTCATTGCATTACCACCAACTTCTTCACAGACATTTCCATAATGAGCAGACAACAGTGCCACAAATACAAATAATTTACTTGATTTTCAAGTTTATGCATATTCTTAAATTACTTGCACATCACTGTCTTTGAAATGCTATTATTCCCATCATTGTCTGAAAACGATGCATAGCGGGGGCATCCGTGTACATTTCTAGTTTACTATCTGCCTTAAAGATTCCTTAACCCTGTATCAGATGTACATGGTAGCAAGAGTGGTGGTGGCGGTCAGCGAGGGAAACCCGGACGCAACAGTGGAGGAGGGTTTGGCTACCAGAGAAATAAACATCAGTTCAAGACAAAGGTGTACAAGCAGATTGGAGCGAATAAGAAACCAGGGGGACAAAAAAGACAATTCTCTAGATGATAACACTGGGTTGATTTTAACAGGGAACAGTGTAATAAGCAAAGACCATTGTCTAGAAATCAGAAATTGAATGAAAACCATTTTAAAAACTCAAAGATCCGATTACCTGAAATGGTGACTGGTTTCCATTTCAGCCAATCAGATGAGATTTGAGAATGGTTTTTATTGTCAGTTTTATAATCTTCAGCATATGTTTAATTGGTATGGAATTCATAGAAAAAACCAACTGTGCACAGATAATTTGTATTCTTCTAGCAAGATTCTATTGAAGGAAATCTTTGTTTATTGATATTTCTACATTTCTGATGTAGACAAAATTTCTTTAAAAAAACAAACTGGTTTTTGCATAACAAGGGAAATTAGAAATCGATCAAGTCTGACTTGTATTCAGTATAATGATTACATACAAAAAATTGTGTTGATGACAGTAAAGGACTTTTGGCTGAAGCAAATTCTTTGCTATGGGAAGGGTCCAGAAGCTTGCTCTATTTGATCACATTTCTTTATTTTGATTATATCATACTATTTTATTGGGGCAAGCATTGTTACATGTACTGATAACCACTTAAAAGAATAAAGACATAAGAAGCTAAAGTCGTATTTCATGTTGCTTGTTTATAAGCCCCTACTGATAGAGGAGAGGACTGACTGTGTCAGTTACCATTTGGTTTCTCAGGTTTCTTTCATATTCAATAGCTGGTAGACACAAAGGGATCTTACAGTCAGGCAGCAGCCAGTATTCCCTCAACTTAAACATGAAACTTGATGTTTCCTATAACTTTGAAAGAACTTGTCCTATTTACTTAATACTTGGAATATATCATTTTCATGAACCAAGCCATCTCAGACAACAATAATGATAACTCCTGTTTCACTATTTTTTAGGTTATGCCCCTTTAAAAAATGCAACTTTCATATGAAACTTAATGTTGTCCAATAACTTTGAAAGTATTTGTCCTATTCACTTAATACTAGGAAAAAATCATCTGGATAAACAAAGGCATCTGTAACAGCAATGATAACTCCTGTTTCACTTTTTATTTATAGAGATATGCCCCTTTCAAATGTTTTTTAGGCAAAACATGTTCCGAGGAAAACCAAATTCTAGTTTTAATTTGTAGTTTTACTAGACAACCTACGAATAAATTCAAGCAGGCTCCTCAATTCTAGTCTCGAATATTGTTCACTTGCTTTTTATTCTTTCCAGTTTTTGTTAACTCATAATGGTAATGAGGGTTCACAGATCTAGATGATTTTGGAGAACTGTTCTAGCCACTTTGCCAATATTGGATTATGGGCTTGCATACTAATTTAACCCTTTCCTGTATAGATACACCTTTATTGCTAGGGCAAACAGTTTAGATCCAGATCAGCCAGCACATCTGTGCCGTCTGATCAGGATATAAACTGTTCACTTTTTGATTCATAAGGTTATTTCCTACCAAAATGCGACCAGTGCAGATCCTGATCAGACGGCACGGATGTGCCGGCTGATCTGAATCTACACTAGTCACACATGCGTAAAAATGTGTATATATCAAGGAAAGGGTTCAAACCAGTAATTTTACAAAATTTATCAAATCTGCAACTAAAATTTAAATTAATTATAACCATCGGTCCATTATGACGTGATAGACTTATTAAATTAATTTAACTAAACTTAATAAATTACTATTCATCTGAACCATAATTCCACCTTAAACACTACAGCGGATGCATCTGTGTCCTGTTTGTCTTTCTTTTAGACTGATAAATGGATTCAAATACTTGATTTTAACCCCTTATATACAAGTTTTATCACATGTCAACCAGCGTAGATGCAGATCAGCTGGTACATATGTGGCATCTAATCTGGGTCCCTACTCTTTGCTTCTTGGTCACAAATAACCTAATGACTCAAAAAGCAAACAGTGCAGATCCTGATTGAATGGCACAGATGGGCAAGCTGATCTGGATCTACACTGTTTGCCCATTGGTAACAGCCTATCCCATCGAGTAAATGGCTATTGTTCATAATTGCCTTTTTTTCAGAATGGTAAATACATTAAACTATCTTGAGTTAAAAAATACTTTTTGCTTTAAGAGATTCTTTTGACATTAACTTGGGCCAAAGATCATAGAGCTAAGATTGGAGACCAGTCTGATGCTTGAGATTCTAGACTGGTTACTCGATTTAATTTTATGATCTTGGGCCTTGGTTTTATGTAAGATGAGATTGTTTCAAAAAAGTTGTTTACATGATTTATGACCAAAATAAATATTTTCTCAATTATATCTCTTGTGTTATAAAATTTGTCACTGTTGCTGTAATTTTATCCTGGTGACAGATTAATTTGTGAGACAAAAATGTCATTTTGAATACATTAAAGTTCTCATCATAAAAGTTGACTGTCAAAATTATATTTTGTTATTATTTTACATTTGATGTAAGCGTTTGTTGCTTGCCTCAAAATACTGGAATGTCATTTTTAGTTTTGGTATACTAACTGTTTGTGGATTTCTTGGATCAGTCAATCTATGAAATCTTATGAATTTCAAATTTTATGAATGTGATTTTAGACAATAGAAAAACACAATTTAAGGATTCATAAAATATGCCTTTTTACAGAAAACTATGGCCCAAAATCGTTACTGAGTTCCAACTTGCAAAATGAGGTTGCATTCAGTGGTCACATTTTTCATCAGATCATCAAATTTGTGGAAAGTTTTTTTGTGTCGCCCTTTCAAAGAAACGGCGATACATAGGGACCGCTTTGTCCGTCGGTTCGTCCGTCACGAAAACTTAACGTTGGCTATAACTTTGCCATTTCTTAATATTTCTTCATCAAACTTTCAAATTATATTGCCTATGACAACACGCTCGAGATGATGCCAAATTCTCAAGGTCAAGGTCACATTTGATGGAGTTATGCCCCTTTTTGTACTTATATTTAGACACGAAAACTTAACGTTGGCAATAACTTTGCCATTTCTTAATATTTCTTCATCAAACTTTCAAATTATATTCCTTATGACAACACGCTCATGATGATACCACATTCTTTAGGTCAAGGTCACATTTGATGGAGTTATTTCCCTTTTTATGAAAACTTAACTTTGGCTATAACTTTGCCATTTCTTAATATTTCTTCATCAACCTTTCAAATTATATTCCTTTTCACAACATGCTCCTGATAATACCACATTCTTTAGGTCAAGGTCACACTTGATGGAGTTATTCCCCTTTATATGAAAACTTAATGTTGGCTATAACTTTGCCATTTATTAATATTTCTTCATCAAACTTTCAAATTATATTCCCTATGACAATACGCTCGTGACGATACTATATTCTTAAGGTCAAGGTCACATTTGATGGAGTTATGCCCCTTTTTGTACTTGCATTTTTATTCCGACAGCACCAGAGGGCGACACAAGTGTTCAACTGAACACCCATCTAGTTTTATTTCAAGATTTCCTGTCAAAAACTGGATCATTATGGGTGAAAATAGGTCATAATGTCAAATCAAAGAAAACAATTTTTAAACAAAATATTCCACTCTAAAACATTTTTTATCTGATAATCACCAAACTTACTCAGAATGTTTCTGTTTGTTACTTCTCACTGGATCATAGGGGGTCAAGATTATATTACAATAAAATTAAAAAAAAACTTTTTTCAGCAAAACAAAGGCCAAATTTGTCATTTGATTTTCTCTCAACAAGCTCAGAATTATACAAATTTTATAATCATTTTTAGTACATTAAGGTGAGCAAATTGCCCCTGTTTTTAAACTATAGTTATGATCTTATAAAATACATTGTTTTTAGTTGGCTGTTATATTACAGGCATTATGCATTATCTTGTGATGTAACTATATTTTCACCTTAATTTCAAATTTGTGACGATTCTTATATGACTAATCTAAAGGGAATCCAGACAATTTATGGTAAAAAAACAAAATAGTTTTTTGTGGAAAATCCTTAGACAAAGTTCTGCCTTTTTATTGCTTGCAAAGTGTGACAAATATTAGACTGGAAATGTAAGAAATAAGAAACAAATCAATATTAATCACCATTCGGAAGACAGGCTAACTAGCCTTAATAATTGCGCAATTTCTTGGAATCATATTTGGTCGCAAAAATTACAGTAGATAAGTCTCTTGGTATCCATCTAGACAAACTGTACATGTTCAGACAAGATTTAGATCTTTTTAATTGGCAGAGATGCTGTTTTCAGAGAGTTTTGGTAACTTAATAATTACCTTCTATTTTCAGTTTAATTAGTCTGTAATTTATACAAGACTGGCATAGGTTTTACAACCAAAAGGTTTTGGCCTACTACATAAGAACAATATGGATATACATGTAATAATACCCCCTTCAAAGAAGCATGGGTATATTGCTTTGCACATGTGTTGGTCTGTCCGCCCATGCCTCCAAGCATAGGAAAACCATTGGTACCCTAGTCACACTCTTCTGGACCACATCTTAGCAGAAAAGCACGCAAACTTCCTTGATTTAAATATTTCCATTGAAAATGGTTATGTCACTAGTAAAAAATATACAGTCCAACCTGTCTCTAGCAGCCACCCAAGGGAGTGAAAAAAAGTGGCTGCTGAAAACAGGTGGCTGTTAAAGACAGTAAAAAATTAGAACAAAATGTCAGTTTAGGTCATATTCAAACTGGCTGTTTAAGACAGGTGGTTGCTATTCACAGGTGGCTGCTAAGGCAGGTTTCACTGTACTAAAATGATTTTAATTTTTATATAGTAAACTTTCGGGTTTTTTTCAAAGCGATTTTCCTCCTGCAACATTTTATTTGCCTCGGTAAGGTCATTAAGTACCCGCTCTTTTGCTTTACAATGCTAATAGCTTCTAATGTTGTTTATGTTTGTGCGCTTTTGCATGAAATGCGGGAGTTATTTCACCAAGACAACTTGTGCTTGTTTGTTCATTTGAGAACCTGTTGGGGCAAGTGTGAGGTTGGTGCATCCTAGAACCTGGTTTAAACCCATAGCGGCAAATTATTTTGCCACTGATCATTCCAAGGTGGTAACTAACCCCTCGTTTATTGTTTGTGGTGTTTATTTTGAAATTGATCATTTCATTACCATTGCTCCTTTTGTCCTCACCACTTCTTATCTGTGTAGGGAGGCTTTGTGTTATGGAAGTGGCCCTGATATGCATATGACGGTATATATCACTTTATTGCCTGGCAACAGCATTTTTAGCTTGACTATTCAAAGAATAGGGGAGCTATCCTACCCGCCCCGGTTTCGGCGTCAGCGTCCGTTAAACAAAATATGCACTTTGGTCCATAACTTGACAACTTCTGTCTTATGATATCAACTTGAAACTTGGAATATATAATTATTCACCATCAAATTCTACATCATTACCAACAACACCCATAACTCTGCTACAAATAGTTTTCAAGTTATGCCCCTTTTTCACTTAAATTTTGTGTTAAGGAAAATATGCACTTTGGTCCATAACTTATAAACTACTTGAGATATCAACTTGAAACTTGGAATATATATTCACCATCAAATTCTACATCATTACCAACAAGACCCATAGCTCTGCTGTCAATATATTTCAAGTTATGCCCCTTTTTTCTTAAATTTTGTGTTAAGCAAAATGTGCATTTTGCCCATAACTTTAAAACTACTTGAGATATTGCCTTGAAACTTGAAATATATTTTCACCCATCAAAATCTACATCATAACCAACAAGACCCATAACCCTGCTTACAATATTTTTCAAATTATGCCCCTTTTAATGATAACTTGGTATGAATGTTCGCCATATCAAGACCGTGTGTCGCGTACAATACCCTTGCCCGTAGGTCCAAGGTCAAGGTCACTTACTAAAAATAGAATTTTCTTGTCCGGGCTGTAACTTCCTTATGAATAGAGGGATTTCAAAATAACTTGGCACAAATGTTCACCATGACAAGGCGGTGTGTCGCGTACAACACCCATGCCTGTAGGTCCAAGGTCAAGGTCACTGTTACTAAAAATAGAATTTTGTTGGAAAAATCTTGTCCGCTCTGTAACTTTGTTATTTCTTATTGGATTTTAAAATAACTTGGTATGAATGTTCACCATATCAAGACAGTGTGTCGCGTACAATACCCATGCCCGTAGGTCCAAGGTCAAGGTCACTGTTACTAAAAATAGAATTTTCTTGTCCGGGCTGTAACTTCCTTATGAATAGAGGGATTTCAAAATAACTTGGCACAAATGTTCACCATGACAAGGTGGTGTGTCGCGTACAACACCCATGCCTGTAGGTCCAAGGTCAAGGTCACTGTTACTAAAAATAGAATTTTGTTGGAAAAATCTTGTCCGCTCTGTAACTTTGTTATTTCTTAATGGATTTTAAAATAACTTGGTATCAATATTCACCATATCAAGACGGTGTGTCGCATACAACACCCATGCCTGTAGGTCCAAGGTCAAGGTCACTGTTACTAAAAATAGAATTTTCTTGTCCGGGCTGTAACTTCCTTATGAATAGAGGGATTTCAAAATAACTTGGCACAAATGTTCACCATGACAAGGCGGTGTGTCGCGTAGAAACCCATGCCTGTAGGTCCAAGGTCAAGGTCACTGTTACTAAAAATAGAATTTTGTTGGAAAAATCTTGTCCGCTCTGTAACTTTGTTATTTCTTAATGGATTTTAAAATAACTTGGTATCAATATTCACGATATCAAGACGGTGTGTCACGTACAATACCCATGCCTGTAGGTCCAAGGTCAAGGTCGCTGTTACTAAAAATAGAATTTTGTTGTCCAGGCTGTAACTTCCTTATTAATGGAGGGATTTCAAAATCACTTGGCACAAATGTTCACCATGATAAGGCAATGTGTCGTGTACAACACCCATGTCTAAAGGTCAGAGGTCAAGGTCACTGTTACTAAAAATAGAATTTTGTTGGAAAAATCTTGTCCGCTCTGTATCTTTGTTGTTTTTTTTAATGGATTTAAAATAACTTGGTATAAATATTCACCATATCAAGACAGTGTGTCGTGACAATACCCAAGCCTGTAGGTCCAAGGTCAAGGTCACTGTTACTTAAAAAGAATTTCTTAACAAATCTTGTCTGCTCTGTTTTTGTTATGTCTTATTGGATTTTAAAATAACTCGGTATAAATGTTTATTATATCAAGATGATGTGTTGTGTACAATACCCATGCCTGTAGGTCCAAGGTCAGATTCACTGTTACAAATAATAGAAATTTCTTGTACTGGCTATAACTTCGTTATTAACAGAACGATTTCAAAACAATTTGGCACAAATGTTCACTATGACAAGGCGTTGTGTTGAGTACAATGCCTGTAGGTCCAAGGTCAAGGTCACTATTACTAAAACCAGAATTTTCTTGTCTGTGAGTTTGTTATTACTTATTGGATTTTAAAATAACTTGGCATAAATGTTCACCATGACAAACATGCGTAGCGGGGGCATCCGTGTCCTATGGACACATTTCTAGTTCACTTAAATTTTGAGTTAAGCAAAATATACACTTGGCCCTTAACTTTAAAACTACTTGAGCTATCACCTTGAAACCTGGAAAATATATTGACCATCAAAATCTAGGTCATTTTCAACAACACCCATAACTCTTCTACCAATATTTTTCAAGTTATGCCTCTTTTTCACTTATGCAATTGTCCCATAATTTTGAAACAACAGGAGATATTACTTTGAAAACTTGGAATATATGTTTGCCATCAGTTTCTAAATCATTATCAACAAGATCCATAACTCTATTGGAAATATTTCTGTAAGTTATGCCCCTTTTGCATTAAGTTTCTACCTCGACTTCATTGAAACTTTGAATATTTTTTCACCATCAAAATCTACATCATGACCAACTAGACCCATATCTGTAATACAATTACTCTACAAGCTATGCCCCTTTTTCCACTGTTCCTTTTTTTTTCACTTTTATTTTCACTTAAGTGCACTTCATCGATAACTTTGCAAATACTTAAGGTATCAACTTCAAACTTCCATTATATTTTCATTTCAGTTCTTTTTCTGTAACATTACTGAAGTGATTGATATTGAACTAAAAGTAAATGTCTCTAATAAAACATTACTTACAAGTTTTCTAACAAATCCAGAAATATTTCATAGTTATTCCCCTATTCAGTTTAATATTTATGGTACATATAGGAATTATTTCTGTTATTTGAAATGAATTTCTCCCTTACCATTCACTTGTTCATATTTTTCCTGATTGCACATGAATGTATGGCCATAGTTGTTATTGTTTTAATCTTAAAATTGCATTTGTTTCAAATGATTCGAATAGGCGAGCGCGCTGTCTCCTCTGACAGCTCTTGTTATCTGAGTTGACATGTATCTTAGCATGGCGACACCACGGGTCAGGCACTCCAGGACTGCCTCTAAGCCTGGCAGCGTAATTGTTATCCGGGTCACGCACTCCAGGACGCCTCTAAGTATAGCAACACCATTGTCACCGAATTACTCCAGGACCCTCTCTAAGTATTGCGACTCCATTGTCACCGAATTACACACTCCAGGACCGCCTCTAAGCCTGGCTACAAAAATGTCATCCAGGTTACGCACTCCAGGACCGCCTCTAAGTATTGCGACACCATTGTCACCAAATTACACACTCCAGGACCGCCTCTAAGCCTGGCAATGAAAATGTCATCCGGGTTACGCACTCCTGGACCGCCTCTAAGTATTGCTACACCATTGTCATCGAATTACACACTCCAGGACTGCCTCTAAGCCTGGCAACAAAATTGTTATCCCGGTCACGCACTCCAGGACTGCCTCTAAGTATTGCGACACCATTGTCACCGAATTACATACTCTAGGACCGCCTTTCAGCTTGGCAACGAAATTGTTATCCGGGTCACGCACTCCAGGACGCATCCATGTATAGCAACACCATTGTCACCGAAGTACACACTCCAGGACCGCCTCTAAGCCTGGCAACGCAATTGTTATCCGGGTCACGCACTCCAAGACGCGTCCAAGTATAGCAACACCATTGTCACGGAATTACACACTCCAGGACCGCTTCTAAGCCCGACAACGCAATCATTTTCCGGGTCACACTTTCCAGGACGCCTCTAAGGATAGCAACACCGTCTCTAAGCCTGGCAACACCAATGTTATCCGAGTCAAACACTCTAGAACTGCCTCTCAGCAGGACAACACCATTGACACCATTGATATCAGAATCACACACTACAGAACCGTCTCTTAGCATAAAACACCATTTTTATATGAATAACACACTCCAAGATCGCCTCTCGGTTCTTAGTATGGAAACAATGATGTCGTCGAGGTCTCAGAAACAAGGACATCAACTTAGCACTATCTTCAGCATTGTCTTAGCGCTCCTAGAAATTAGCCTCTGCTTAGCACGGGTTCAGCATTGGCTTACAGAAATAAGCATTTACTCAACACGGGAGCTGCATTTCTCAGCGCAAGGAACTTTTTCTTTTTTCGTGAAGGAATAATGATTTCTGTCCTGTGACAGAAAACATGAAACGGAGGTTGGTACAGAGAGCCTGACCTAAGTAAGTATATGCGCATTGTAACGCCCCATAATCATGCATGTCTTTTTATTTTTTCGTTTATGCGGCGACGCTACACGCATAAAGCAAAAATTCCTTCTACGGGGTGCTACTTCGCTTTTTTGCCACATAAAGAGGATTAAATTAACCAATTATTATAAAGGTTAAAATGAGTCCTAATATTTCAACAAAAACGATGGTGATGACGCTGTTGTTGATGATAATGATGTCGCTGACGCATCCGTCCGTTCAGAAATGTCTTCAGAGTCACTGACATTTATTCAGCTGTGTATGAAGCTGTGTTACTGCTTAAGTCATTTTTTATTTTTATGGTTCCAGTATCTGAGCACAAAGAGCACATGTGGAGCTATAAGGATTGTTTGATTTCTGTTGTTTGTCCTTTGTCCTTTTCTAGAAACGTTTGAAATGACGTTGAAAGTGCGCATTGTCAAAGGGTACATTCCCGTCTGTCTGACAAAAAGGCGAGAATGTATGCCACGTCATACGACGATTCAGTTTTCTGATTTTCCTAAATGACGGTGTTGTGCATTGTCGTTCTCGCTTTTAGTCTAGCAAAACGTCTTTTACAGAAAGATAAATTGGTTTGTATCACATTTAAACCGAACTTAATAAATCTTTGTCAGAATTTACGTCTCTAAAAGTCTACTTCAACGCTTGGTTAAGTGGACACAAAAACTATGTTCAATATTAATGAAACTTTATCAACCACTATTGTACTAGTATGTGTTTTGAGTGTTTTTATGAGGCGAAAGTGTGCCCTCTTGCAACGAAAAAGCCCTATCTATGGGTTGAAATTCACCGCATAAACGCGGTCGATTTTCGTTTATGCGGCGATGAATTACGCGGCGTTACAGCGCATCCCTTGATCTAACGAAATACTACTTAGAATAGTGGTATCACGACTCAAGAGACCTCTAAATTAATGAGCATCTAGTGGTCGTGAACTGTGTTGTTGGTCATTTGCAAACTTTTGAAGGAAAATTCTTCAAAAATAAACAAAACGTTTTCAAAAACATGTTCCTCATATACATTAGCATGGAAACACGAAATGCTTGGTTTTTCCAAGGAAATATTAATCCAGTAAACACGCCTCTAATGCACTGAAATCGAAAACTGTAATGATCAGTTGTCAGTCAGACGCTGCCGAGTAAATTATCTCCGAGTCATGGGGGTAATTCATGTCAACATTGCTTCAATGGATGTTTGTTTGATTTGATTCGCAGAAAATCGACTCTCCTTCAACTAATCCCAGACGAGTCAACCTCACTTTGTCAGATCTTTGATAAGGATCAATGAAATAGTGAGATAGAGAGATAAAGCCGGATGCTTGCTTTCTCTCTTGTTTGTTTAATGAATGCATTTCCACAAACTTATCCACGTACGTTTGGTCGTCGAAATCATTTTCGCTTTGCAATACTTGGTTGTGCTCTGTAAATCCAGCAGTTGAAACAGCGTGTATCAACAGTCAAAAGTCGCCTCATACTCTGATAAAGTGTTGTCAATACCACGAAGATAGAATCTTGCTTAGGCCTGTTGTATTTTCCAATTAACCACATGAATTCACTCGAGTACAGTGAGTATTGTTAAGCGCGAGGATACTAAAAGCAATATGCAATGACGGTCTAATAATGCGCTCTTTTGGCACACAATCCCTTGTTCTTTTCTACTGACACAATTACTCGAACTATTGTTTTCGGCGACCATCCAGAGGCGACAAAGATACCAAATTGCCCACGGTTATAAAGCAGAGCATGGAAACCAGTCTCAAATCTCAAGCATCTGATTGGCTGAAATGGCGACCAGTCGCCATTTCAGCCAATCAGATGCTTGAGATTTGAGACTGGTTTCCAATCTCAGCTTTATAACCTTCAGACAATATGTGACAAGGTCCGATAATAATTGCATATTTCTTTTTTAATTTGAATATTTTGATCATGGCCAAACTTTAATATTTGTTTAGCCAATTTGAACTATTAAAAATACCTTCAAGAAACTCGCTTGACGAGTGTTCATAACTATTTCTTTGACTAGCCTCTGTACGGATTTTAAGTGTTTTACATTCTGTCAAATATGCTTTCTGTTTCCAACGTATCTTTTAACATATAATAAGGAGCCTAGATTTGTGACACGATTTTGTGTGGTTTGGTTAACATTGTGACGACAGTGTTATTACTTGCTGGACACAAAATGCAACTACTTACCAAGTATTTCGCATGATATACTAAATTTTGTTCTGAAAATATAGAACATATAAAATTGAATGCAACATTTATGATGCACACAAAATCTATACATAATTTACATGCATTATGCAGCTAAACAAGTAACAGCTAAAACCTCTTAACGTTTACAACTGAAATTTAATAAATTATGATTGAATTTCAATTTGATAGCTGTTGAAATCGACAAAGTTCTGCTATCTCCGATTTTTGCCTAAATTGAAAAAAAACGTATGTCAACATCGCCTTTCCGGGTAGTCCGCATAAATATTACATACAATCAACGCAATTAGGGGTGTTTGGATGCTAAATCTGGCATATGGCACTTACTATTTTATGGGAAGCTACAACACCATACCATGTTGCAAGAGTTGTTTTAAAGGATACGTTACATCCTGGTCGCCATTTCAGCCAATCAGATGCTTGAGATTTGAGACTGGTTTCCAATCTCAGTTTTGGTCGCCATTTCAGCCAATCAGATGCTTGAGATTTGAGACTGGTTTCCAATCTCAGTTTTATAACCTTCAGCCCAGGTCGGCGAAATAAGAACTTTTTGTGCTGTTTACATTAGGCTGCCGGATCCGGAGGGAATGTTTCAACTCACATTGTATTTTCTTAGCTTTTGGGTTGTTATTTATCACGCAGATATCGGTGGTTTCACAATCTGACATTTTTATTCTTCGAATCTTATGTATCGAGGCCGCGTTTACTACACGCATTTAATTTGCTTTCAACTCAGCTCATTGCGATTGTACCAATGCACATAAACAAGTGATATATTGTAGCTCCATACATTACACTAACACCACATATTCATTATATTCATGAATGATTTTTAAGCCCACAAGAAACACTCGTCCATACGTCCGTCTGTCCGTACGTACGTCCCCCAAATCTTGTGGCATCAACAACACTATCGGGTGGATTTCTTTCAAACTTGCACAGACGATAAAGCAGTATGTGTAGATGATCGTAAGGAAAAGTATTTTCTGCGACCATTTTACCAGAGTTATGGCCCTTTGTTTCAAATGTTGTTGTAGCAGTGTGGGCATCAGTATCCGAGGACACATTCTACTTTAAGAGTGTTGTTCATTGTGGCTGGTTACTAACCTAAACAAAAACGCGGAGTGGAGTTTTTGAATTAAATTAAGTTGTTTTTCCCATCCAGAAAATGTAAAAAAAAATGTATTATTATCTTAGAATAACCATATTCTCGTCGAATTGCGGGCCTTGCGTTAAATTTACAATAAAATATTACTGAATGATTATTAACACGTACATATTTACTGACCCAAGAGAGATAAGAGGGTTCCCAAGAAAGTTCTAACCTAAACAAAACGCAGAGTGGATTTTTTAAAATAAAATTTAGTTGTTTTTTCCCTCCAGAAAACGTAAAAATGTATTATTATCTTTGAGTTACCACTTTTTGGACGAATTGCGGGCCTTGCGTTATATTTACAATAAATTATTACCGAATGATTATTTACACATACATATTTACCGACCCAAGAGAGATAAGAGGGTTCCCAAGAAAGTTCTAACCTAAACAAAACGCAGAGTGGATTTTTTTGAAAATAAAATTTAGTTGTGTTTTCCCTCCAGAAAAACGTAAAAATGTATTATTATCTTTGAGTTACCACTTTTTGGACGAATTGCGGGCCTTGCGTTATATTTACAATAAATTATTACCGAATGATTATTTACACATACATATTTACCGACCCAAGAGAGATAAGAGGGTTCGTACGTTTTAGAGGTTTTTGTATTTACATTAGAATTATATCGTAATGAAGTTTACTGTGTTAAAAATTGTCATTTCACGCAAAATAGTGGAGCTATTGCAGGGCTGATGCTTTGAGATTTGAGACTGGTTTCCATGCTCAGTTTTATAACCTTGAGCACTGGCCAATCAAAGTTCTTTTTTTTTAACGGCCCTTCTGCAGAAAGCGGAAAACCAATGAATTGGTCTCCGTTCTTTATTTATTAGCTGGACAACAACAATAATAATAATGTATCAGACATTTATTTATATATTTATTACTATATGTATAAATAAATTTATAATAAAGTAATAGGTCGTTTATATCATAGAACCTGGTAAATAACAGATATCTGAGGAAAACATGTTCCTTTTTTTGTCTTATTATATTGAATCTATTAATCACTGTCGTTTAACAGTTAATCTGTACCAAATGTTAAGTGCCCTGTGGCAGTTTACAAGATGGTGACCAAACAAGCAGGAAAAATGGTAGAAACGTTTAGAGGTGCTTAAAAGGGGATATAACATATTACAGAACAACAAAGTTGTCTGAGAATAAATTATTAAAAACAGTCGCCGCTCTCGCTTGTTAGAAGTTCGATAATTAATGTTTTAAAGTGCTATTAAAGTTGAAATTTATTATCAGAGTTACCGAGAAGGTGAAACAGGTATATCAGGAATAGCATTCATCTTTGTTATCTGTTTTTGGTTCATTAGAATAAAATATATTTCATACGATTAAAAATTGGTTGTAAAAAAAAAAGATACAGGCGTTTAGTTATGATCATAGAGAGAAGCAGAAAATGAGCTACACAATTGAATTGTTACAATAAAATAATTTTATCTGAACATTTAAAACTAAGAGCTAAACGAAAACAACACCATTATCCATTTTATAAATATTTAAATTTCCCGTTATCATCTGAGGGAATACCCATTGTCCAAAGTGTTTCAGGAATGGTGCCTCGCAAAAAAGACGTTTGTTTAGAATTTTAAATTGGCACAATATGTAGTTTTTTTAGAAATCTGGGATCTTGCCTAATCATTTTCCTGGCTTTTCGCTTTATCAGACGACCAGTTCCGACTGTACAGGTATCAGGGTAAAGATATGACATCGCTTGATTGTTATCTATCGCAATTTAAGATTATTTATGTGATCGCAATAACGAGAAATTCACGTAAACAACAACCTCACCATGCACTTTTCTCTCCATTGCCGATCTGTCATTTTACACACAATCTGTCGTTATCCGCGATCTCCGAGTATTATTCGGGCACCTACCTTGTGGTGTACGTTCTACTTATTGTGAGCGTGGACTTCTCGGATTAATTACCCTTATGTTTTCGTAGCAAGAATAGTGCATATATGACTCGAAACTATGAAAGAATGATAGAAAAAAGAAATTATCTCCCCTTTGACATTGAAAATGGAATACTGTAAGCTCAATCGGTGCATTTTGTGATAAATTTCAAAAAGGTAACTTGGATGCTCAACTGAATTAAGATACACCGCAACAAATGTATATTAAGCTGAAGATCTTTTTAAGTTTCATTCAAAGTATAAAATGTATATGTTTGAACTGCATTGTTCGCATTTGCGAAATTGAAAAAAAGTAATTTCTCAATTTCTATCAAATGTCGTCCATGTATAACATACATGTATTGTTTACCTGAAGATTTGTAAGACTGATACTCATATAAAATTTATCTCATGTTATCATGGACTAGAATTGTGGATTAGCTCAGATGCTACTGCGTGAATGCTTGATAATGTTTCTTCTAACATCTAAATTGGAAAACATAACTATTTGCGCCGACTAGATGCTCTGTATCAAAAATTTTCTTGTTTGTAATTTTGGAGTCTTTTATTGCAATTCGAGCTTCTCGGCATCCTTTCACGAATGTTGGCGTAGTTGATAAGGAAATAAGACTTCAATATCGCTAATTTATCTGAGAATTATCTTTCTAAAATTAACTTGAATTACCGTACAGGCAACCAGTGTGTTCGACACGGTGTATGCGAAACCTTACAATAACACATTTGAAGATTTCTGAAAAACGATTGTATCCCACGCGCCCCTAGGCTTCTGCTACGCCAGTGAAAATTTTGGAAAGGAATGTAAATAATCTTACACTTTACGGATGGGTGGTCAGCTTTTGGTCAGTTGTAAGTGGCAGGGGTGTTTAAGACTTCGGAAATTGAAACCTACCGCAAATTTGTCTGCATTTTAAGTAATTCACCTTTAACTTTCGTTTGCGCAAAATATATTTTATATCCCGCGACACATATTTTGCAAATTGTGACAGCATTCACTTGTTTTTATTTTGATTGTAACATTATAGCACCCCGCCTCCCCCTATGCTCGCTCGAATTCCAATGGTCCGTTTCGCACATGCGCATTGATAGCACGTGTTCATAAACTGTACTTCGGAAAGAGGATCACAAGAAATTAGTTTAGTTGGTTTGTAGTTTGGAATCTAACCTTTTTAACTCAGGTAGTGTGCCACAGAGCTCTACGCTTCCTAACAAAATGGGGACAGACACTAACAAAGACGAACGTAACAACCCGGAATACCTTGCACAGTTACTAAAAGACAAGAAACAAATTCAAGCATTTCCTAATGTTTTTGTTCATTTGGAAAAACTTTTAGATGAAGGTAAGTTTTGAACGGACAATTTTCAAATTTCGATCATTTCTTTAACGTAAAGTGTGTATATTTTGAAGATTTAATGTGCATTCAACACAAATATAGTGATTTGGAAGCAGTGTTACCAAAGAAAGTAACTTTTAAAAGGAAATTAGTTTTGTCCGTCAAAACTTTCGTTTTCGGGTCAATCACTGAAGCACCTGCCGTCTTAATTGAAAATTTTAATTGATAGCAATGGAGTGATAATCCTCGATTAGTTGGAAATAATAAACTTGGTTAAAATGAAACTATTAGAAATAACTTTTAAATGGAGGTAAAGTTGTTTTGCGTGCTAACGAAGTTGGGTAAAACTTCGGCAGCCATTTTGAAAGTTCGGGTTAGTAAGCAATTATTTGGCTACTGTAGCTACCTGTATTTTTCATGGGAAAACGCAGAATCATTTAAATCGAAACTTAAATTTACCTCCAAAGTTTGTCATTGGGTGTTCTGAAAGATAACGGAAATTATCAAATACTTATTTTGCCATTTAATTTGTTTACTTTTTGATAACCTCTCAACTTTGGAGGTCTCACATAAGCTTTATCTAGCAAATATTACAGCTCCATGCAATTTGCATTGCTTCTCCCATATTGTAAGATTTCACCTGTTACAACTAACATTTCCTGTTTAAACTTAACAATATTTGTTGTAGAATTGTAAAGTTCATTGATATTAATTTATTAATAGTCTAAATGCTATATACATATATATGATTTTCTGTAAGGCGCCAGCTTAGATTTGCCGAGTATACCTCTGTATTTAGTGAATACTGCACGATAAGTGGTTGTAGACGGATGCTTTTTAGGTTATTTTGGAGTTTGAATACCAGTATAGCAAAAGGAACTGCACTGTGGGGATGGTATTAAAATCATCACATTTTTAACTTAAATGCACTGTTTTTGCATGCTGTCAAACTAAACTAATTCAAGTACTTGATTTTCTGTCTGAATCAAAGTATTCCATTCTGATAATTGTGTGGATAATCATGGAGCATTTCATCCATAAAACAGATTGAAATTGAAAAATATTTGCACTGTGTAATCAAGGGCTGTGCTAGAGATTGACAGAACATGAGTTTGTTGTGAGATTACCGCCAGCTCTGTTTCAACTCTAGACCCATGTTTTTGCAAAACTTTCTTTCCTTTCTTCCATACTTACCGTAGCTGAACTGTTATATATTGGAGGTATTGGTACTTTTCACGCATTATTGTATTACATTTGTTTTCCAAACTTATCAAAATTGTTGGGTTTTTTTGCAGTGAGATTTTTAAAATATGAAATTGACATTAGCAAGACAAGTACCATTACTATCTTTTGAGTGCTTTTATAGATGTACTTTTGAACATTCATCAATTTAAGTTGTCCGATGAACATTCATTGGTGCATTTTAGAATTTGTAAGCACATCTTTATACAGTATTGAATTGATGTACATTAATTTATTAATCAGCAAAAAGAAATTTAAAGTTGCCAACAAAATAGATAAATGTTCCAAATACAGATTTCCTGTTTAATTGACATTTTCACATAAAATTCTTGACTACTTGGATAATTTATTAGCATTATCCTTTAGTGGTTGGCAGCTTTACTATACTAATAAAGGGTATCCACATTAAAACTGTACCTTTGCCTGTCATACTTTGTGTGAATATTTACTAAATCCAAGAAAACAATATTTTGTGATCCTGAAGAAATGTGGGATAAAAAGTCTCTGAAATGACATGGAGGAAATACGAAAGTAAGATTGCCACGAAAGACATTGGATAATTGTTCAGCTAACATGAGGTAACTATGAAGTGTATTGTCGGTTTGTTTGTACATGCAGATCCAGGATATGTGTACAAATAATCATGAATGTCCCTTTAAAGAAGTGGGATAATATACCAGAACAGTTAATCATTTCCATCTCTATAGAAATAACCAGTCTCCAATCTCGAGCAGTTTCATGGTTGCTGTCAGTCCTCTCCAATAGCTGGTTTTGCAATAGTCAAATAAAAAGATTTTTTTCTGGTTACCCAGCTACCTAAATCCTGGATCTGCCTTTCTTTGTGTAAAACTATGTGAACACGAAGGTGTTTCTGACCAAGAAGCAATTGTAAAATCAGATAAGAAATTATTGTATTTGCTGGCTGATCTGGATCTACACTGTTTGCACATGTGATATTGGAAGGTATATCCATTGAGTAAAAGGATAATAATAGCCTTGTTCACAGGAGCTAAGTTTAATATTGATATTTCTGCATTAATAGCTCTTCATTGAACTATTCCATAACATCATTTTGATGCAGGAAAATTTAATAAAAGGGTCAAATTGTGCAAGAAAAAAAATCAGGCATCTGCAGTTATGCGATATGCTTTATTTGACCATTCAAAAGAAATTAAAATAGGGTTACAGCAATTTAAAAGTAGAAGAGTTGAGTGAATACATAATAAAAATTGCAGTTCTTTGATTATGACCCCTTTAAAATTCTCTCTGGGGTCCTGACTCCAACAATCACTGGTTTTGGAAAGCTGTACAGTTTGCTTTGTAAAATCTTTTTCCTGGTATTTGACTGATTGAACAAACCTACCAATTCCAAACGTTATTAGCAGTAGAGCATTACATGTATTTGCTTTGTTTAAAAACAAACAAAATCACAGCATTGTGTGATCTTGATTTTCTGTCTAAAGAAAGGTTATTGAATTGATACAATTATCCATTTTTAAAGACGATTATTTACTTTTGTCAATATTTAACTTCTGAAATTTATTGATTTTGAATTTTCTTTATTCAAGCAGGTTTTCAAGTGGCATGATTGAAATGAGTGCGAATCTGTGTGGAAATCAGAATGTCAAGTGAATAGTTGTTTGCATTTTTTGGGCCTATTAATGTTTACCACATGCATGATGCATAGGGGGGGAGGTGGAGACCAGTATAGACAGAAATTGGTTTAACTTAGATATAAGTTATCGGGCTCAAATTACTTCCGTAAATAATAATTCATTTCTACCATTATATTCAAACCACTGTAACTGATGCAGGGTAGGACTACTTAATTTTAGCAGTATTGGGTGCTTTTGGAACTTCAAATGCACATCAGTTTTTGTAAATATATGCATCTCCATTTGAGGTTAATTTTCTGATGTCTTGAAATATGTTTTACGTAATTTAATGTTAAGTGCTGCATGCTGTACCTTCACATTAGAGTTGGTTACAAAAACAAGTCACCTATGTAAATATTTTGTGACACAGTGGTATTGTGGTATTGTCATCATGAACCATAATGAAACTAAGTTTTGTATTGAAAAGATTAAAACGGTTAAAGTGTTTCTTTGACCAATTGAGACTACATGTGTGTCATTATCTTAAATAGGAATAACAACTCTGAAAGAATTTGGTCATTGTCAGATCTTCTATTTATTATATGATTTTATCTTATTAAACCTCCTGAAATTACTCTAACTGGGTAGCAAGGACTTGGCAGATGTATGGTTTAGTTGGGCTTCCATCCAATGCTCTCGTCTTTCAGAAGTTTTATGTTTTTAACCTTCATAGACACCTTTATGGCGTGTGCATACAGTGTAGATCCAGATCAGCCAGCACATCCATGCCGTCTGATTAGGATCTGCACTGTTCACTTTTTGTTCAGAAATAACCTAATATATCAAAAAGCAAACAGTGCAGTTTAGGCATGTATATGCCAGCTGATCTGGATCTACACTGGGTGCACATGCATAAAAATCCCTATATATGTCGTAAAGGGTTTAGGATCCTTGAAGTTCATTTTTTGCTGAGTATAATTTCCAGCCAGATACTGAGGTTATTGTACTGTACTGAGGCTGTTTGTATGTCAAGTTAATCAAATTCTGCAGTCATTAAGTTTAGTAACCTTTTTTGAAATGAAAACCTATAATCCAGACATTTTTAGACATACACAATTTTAGATTAAATAGAAACATGGAATTAGGATTATATACAGTGTGTTAACAGCTTTTTTGTACTAGTTTAATCCCTCCATAAGTTCTTCATGCAGTTTCAATAGATACATTCAATATTTTGATCAGATTAAAAAGTTTGCAAGTCTAATTGAAATGACAAGTTTGTACAGGACATTGGTCTGCATTTCTTTTCAAGAGTTTGCAAAAAGGTGCTTTAATTAATTCACACTTGCAGCCAAACTTTATAAAGAGTCAATTAGATTTTATCTGCTAATCATTCAATAGCATTGATTTATTACATTCAAGAGTAAAATCTGTAGAATATTGCATTGAGATTAAGACTGCAAAGAATAAGTCCTCCACATTACCACATTTTGTTGTTGTTTTGTCTTGTTGCTGAAAGACAATATTGCACAAAGCAAAAAGCCTTCATTGTGTCACTGATAGCCTTGATATGCATCGAACATCAGCAGTTTAATGGTGTGTTTTGAGGCCCAGATATACAACATGCATATAATTGATTAACCATGTCCGATGCACATTAGCTCAAAGTTAAACAAGTTCGATATTTTTATGATAACTCTCTGAAAATTATGAATGTCAACAAATCTAAATGTAAGAGTATTAATATTTTGTATTGGTTATGAACAGAATATCACATGACGGTCTTGTTTTCAGAACTATACTTGGCATATTTTATGAAACAAACGTCGGCAGCATTAAATTTTATAATAAAAAAAATCAAACAAATATATATGATACATAAATTCATTTCATTTAACAATTCAACTGACCTAATACTATTCTTGAAATTATTATAGCAGTTAGTTTTCATGAAAAGGTGTTTCAATTCAGTGTATTATTTTCTCTTCGGTAAATCATTTTTAAGTGATTTAAGAATTAAAGGTTCAAAGCCCTGTTAAAGATGTCACAAATTTGTTAACCGTGACAAGACAGTATTTCAGTGGCTGTTGTTAAACAGTCTGCCTATTAAATAAACCATAAAAGGCTGTAAGATTCACAGGTTTCTCTTTTGTATTCCTTGTGGCTGACTGACTATCCGGTATGTGTGACGCTGCATTTATGTGTTCATGTGATACTTCCGTACTTTGTAATTGTGATATGGAGACTGTTATGTGCATTTATTATTTTTCAAAAATATTTTAGAGTTGTCATTGATACATGTAAGAAAATACTTGGGGTGCTGTTCAGAATGATCCATTTTGTTTCATATCCTTGGTTCCTAGCATCAGAATACACACCCCTGAAGCTTAGTTTAAGTTTTTGCAGTCGACCTTAATTTTTATGATTTTTTTCAAGTTGCTGACTTTGGAAACAAATATTCATTGTCATAGATCTTCATTTGAATAAAGGTCTGTAACTTGATTTAATGACTTTGACTGTTATGTTCCATTGTGAATGTTGAATTGTATTAAATTTTAGAGCATATCATTCGCTTATTACTTTAAAATGCAGTGATACTCCATATCAGCTGGACTTGAAAGAAGCATTTTATCACATGTGCAAACAAAATAGATCCAGATCAGTTGGTACATCTGTGCGGTCTGATCAACATCTGCACTGTTCACTTTTTGATTTCTCAAGTTTTGCAGACCAAAAAGAGAACAGTACAGCTTCTAATCAGAGGGCATGAATTTGCAGGCATTTAGATCTACACTGGTTGCACATGTTAATCAATTTACAATATAATCAAGTCAGTCTTCTTTCAGCCTATTGTTACAAAATTAATACAAATGCCTTAGTCATTTACTGTTTAAAAACATTGTAAGGGAATTGTTATGTTCCATCTATTCATCATGTATACCAGTTACTACATATTGTCAATTCCATTGTCTTAACCAGTATTGTCTTAATGTGCTGAACCATTCTTCAATGTAACTTTTTTAAACAAAGAAACAGAAGTACAGTAGCATTTTAAAGGTAAGCCAAGCAGCTTTAATTTCAAATATTTTGACAGGATGACAAAAGATGGGGTATACCATGGCAGAAAGAACTGAAGTTCCCATGATAATTCGTTATATGATCCATCTTTACCTTTTCTGTTCAATCAGAATATTGATTTCTGATCAAAAAGATAGATATACCTGGTTGACATAATCATCTTGCCCACAAAAATGGCACAGGAGAAGGGTTGTTGTTACAAACAATGATAGGAACTTTAGAGTGAATCAAGCATAACCCTCAGTGAACATCAATTCATCCTTATTAGTAATCTTAAACAGGTGTCTCAATCACAGAACATATTCTGCAATTATTTTAGAATATTATATTCAGGTTCTTTTATCTTGATATCTGTGGGTGAAAATGTAAAATAGATTTGTCTATAAACTTTGGAAACTTTTATTATCTTCAGTTCTGTAGAACATAAATTACCATTTTAAACTGCTTCTTTGCAATTTTATTAAGTTTCAAATGTTTTATACTCTGTAAAGAAAATAGTTAATGGCTCATTTACTGCAGGATATAAATTTTGTACCAGTTCCTTAAAATACGAGAACAAAGATTACTTGTTGCCGTGGGAATTTCTGAAGAATGGCTGTCATGGTAACCAGAGGAAGGAAAATTAAAAACATTTGGGGAACTGCTGCAAATGTAGGTCATAAACAGATTTAAATACTTTGTTTATCTACATATAATTCTTAATTTCATAGTGTGTAAATCCTATTGATAAATAAATATCCAATTAACCACAATGAGAAATTTCTCAGTATTACTTTTACTGCATGCATTCTATAAAAGACATAAAGTAACTGCAAGTCTTGGAAATAAAATTTATTGAGTTTATTGTTTGCCAAGTTTTCAAGGAGTGCTAGACTGTGCCTTTGGTAGCATAATCCAGTGTGAAGAAGGAAGCAGGCGCTGTTGTCGGTGTTTACTTTGGTAAAGGTGTTGGCTAAGTGCAACTATCTACATGATAGATTTCCCAATTGAGAGATTGATGTTATACATCTGTTTTCTGTTCTCACCTTTTCTGGTTTTGTTGGGAAATCATTCTACACCAAAGGGAAATCTTGTAATTTGTCAGTGTCAAGTGCCCACTTTCCATCACCTGATCACACAGGTCACTTTGTTGCATGGTAGTCGCACTGCCAATCCTGCTAAACCCTTTATTCCATATAAAATATTAATGTTTTATAATGCATGTGCAAATAGTGGTGATCCAGATCAGCTGGCACATCTGTGCCGTCTGAGCAGGATCTGCACTGGTAACATTAAGGTTAGAAATAACATAATGAATCTAGGGAATGGTGAAGATGCTGAGCAGATGGCAAAGATTTGCTGGCTGATCTGGATCTACACTGTTCCCCCAAGCCATAAAGCCATATTTTAATAGGAAAGGGTTAGGTACAGGTGCAGATTGTACCCTTTTACACTCGAGACAGGGTACTGCAGACATGCCAGTTCAACAGGTTATACTGTCAACTTGATTATGTAATAATTAATAATTACGTTACTGAAAAGTTGAAAAAAGTTTTTTTTCTATATTTTCTGGAATTCTCCAGCTGTAGAAGAACCTCTTTCAGAAACAAATTGCCAATTTACTTAAGATCTAGGTCTTGGGTTAATAACATTTTTAGGAGTAGCTCTTTGAAATATGGATTATGTCTCTAAAATTTATGTTCTGCAGTGTTCAGATTGAGTGAGAACTACACTCGTCCTACTGTTTTAATTACTGATGATATCACTGAATGCACGATAGAGAAACATGCATGTCTTCAAATAAAAATAACGTGCCAGAGTTGTTCTGTTTACATCCCAGACAAGATTTTGAAACAATTTTGGAGTTGATTTAGATATTTGGCGTATTAAAACCTGCCTTAGCATGAAGTTTTGAGATCACATCCTATATTGTTATCAGTGGTTTCCTAGATTTCCAGATGGCAAATATGGAGCTGCCAATCTGTGCTTCATTGTCTGTCATTCATTTGAAAAAAAAAGCCTTAATTCAATTACACAATTTTCCAAGTTGTGAAGCACAGCTTATTTGTTTTTAAAATGTGGAAGAGATTAGTGGGTTCAAGGCTGGGGAAAAGTCAGAAAGTCGGACAATGTCATTATGTGACCGGAAAACAGTCATCGTTTCCTTAGGTCCGTATCTTCAGTTCCTTAGAATGTTTTATAAATTTATATATCTCAGCAAGAGGAAAGACAATACCAAGGCAACAAAACAGTCCTGGGAATGGCTTGCTGGGAAACTGGGGACAAGTAGTGTCCTCATGTACCTAAGAAACCAGGCAAGCTGTTCATTGCAGTCCCATTTTGTGTGCATCATTGCAGAATCTTTTAACCCTTCACTCCACAATTATTTTTGCATGTTATCCTTTATGTGTCCAGAGTAGATCCTGGAACATCCATACTGTCTGATCATGATCTGCACTTTTAGAGTTTTGGTCGGAAATAACTAAAAAAAATCAAAGAGCAAACAGTATGGATCTTGATCAGACAGCATTGATGTGCCTGCTGAAAACATCTTCACTGTTCGCCCACGCCGTAAAGGCATTTGTATGGAGGACCAACATTTATGTCTTCAAGGACAGAGGAATTTTCTTTGTTTTAAATGCATCCCATATGTTGTTTGCTGGATTGTTGAGATGCCTAGAAGGTGCGGAGATTGGTGGAGGTTGTTACTGTGTAATTAATTTCCCAGTCTCTGATGATTATCATGAATTTTGTGTTGCATCTGCCTTTTGGATGTTTTTGGCAATTTCTGGAGGCTGCTGATTATGTATTATCTTAATTTGCTTTAATTTGCATAAGCTCTTGATCAAACTTGTATGTTTGTTGTCTGTGATAGGCTTTATGTAAGACCCACTCCTATACATAATCGGATACATAAATACAGATGAAATATGTGCTGTCTTGAAGCAACACTCAATTCTAACTGAAAAGCTGTAAAAGATAATTGTATTATTCATAGTGAACATTCTTAGAATAACATTTCTGCAGTTATGTCTTGCATACAAAATCATGAATAGGGGCAAATGTAGAAATTGCTGTAATTCATGTATCACTGTCTTGTTCACAGATTAGAAGGCAAGTTATGTGTCAGAGGTTCTTTACTGGGAAAACATACTACAAAATAATTCCAGAAAAATGGTTTGGTTTATATTGTATTCCATCATACAGGCATAACATACATAATTAATCTTTCAAAAAATCTTGATTGAATGACTTCCAAGCTAAACCATTTTGGCATGAGTTATGATGGCTCTTGAAATAAGCACACAATGTTTCACTTGTTTCTTGTAATTTTTCTTGTGATACTGGTCTTGGGCTTGTAAGGAATATTTCCTCATTTGTTCACATCCATTTATATTTTATATATGAATTTTCTGTTAAAGCCCAGACTGATTCATTGTTTTTCTTTGATCTCAGACTGGTATTTATGTTTTATTTGATTTACAGATGCTTTAGTTTCTCATACTTTTAACAGACAGTTTTATTACTAGAAGTTTTCTGTATTATTGAAACTGATTTTAGGAACTATCCTGTTTTATGTGTGTTTTTTGCCCTGAATTTTTGAGGAAATAAGAACGAAATAAGAATGCATTTCTTTGGTTAGAACACTTATTAGCAGAAGTGTTTTCAGTTTTTGCTAAAAAAAATGTTTGTTTTTAAGTACACTGCAAATCTGCTAGCATTCAAGTTTGGTGATAGAGAGGAAATAGGGAAAGCAAAGCAAGTTCGAATCTCCAAACTTCAAAACTCATAAACTTGCTTGATGTTTAAGTCTTAGTTTGCCATTAAACCATATAGGAAGTTGGCGACAGGGCATTCACAAGCACAAAATGTGGTGTGATGATTTCTATCTTATTTAAATCTGCTTAAATCTGCTCTATAACATTAATTTTCTGACTCTTTTGTTAAATTTTATCTATGTTGAAATAATTTACAGAATATTTTAAGAATCGTAGACTGTCATTTGACAACAGATCAACATGCAAACTACTTATTTAGTGGTCTTTACTGGCTCATATGCAACTGTGTCACAATTTTGTACTGGAGAACAACTTTTCGTAAATGATGTTATCCAAAGAGAGCTGTACTAAGACTGGTCATAATTTTGACAGAAGTGGTCATAACATATGATAATAAAATACATCTTAGGTGTGATGTTACGACTGTTATAAAAAAGCTTTGTGATGTCAAGTTTGTCGTTTTCATTGACTGTCCTTTGCAGCCGGAGCTATACAATGGTATAAAAGCCATATCCAATGGTATAAAAGATATCATTGGATATGGCTGTTATCCATGGGTGAATAGTGTAGACCCAGATCAGCCGACACACCATATCATCTGATCAGGATCTACACTGTTTGCTTTTTTGATTCATTAGGTTATTTCTGACCAAGAAGCAAACAGAGTAGATCCTGATCATGACGCACAGATGTGCCAGCTGATCAGGATGTAGTCTATTGGCCCAAGTGATAAAATGCATCTGTATTGAATAAGGGGTTAAAATTGACACTTTCAAGAACAAATCACTTGGTTGATTGTTCACCTGATTCATTTATTAATGTGTTTTGCACCAGTACAGGTGAAATGAATGCTTGAGATAACTATGCTGTCACAACAAGCTAACATTCATTAATTTCAGCCTGTGTTTTGAGCTGTCATTGTAGTGTGAATTATATATATAATTTCTAGTGAGCAGACAAAGTGTACATAGAACAATTATGGCACATAATTATATTTACAGTGGTTTCATTAACTTTCAATAGAAGAAGGGGATTGATGAAAAACTGAAAATTGAAGAAGGATTCAACAACAAAGTGGTTCTTTTTCCTCTTAAAAAGCCACGTTCTATGGTCATTATTGCTTGGGGGGGGGGGGGGGGGGAAGGTGGGAAAAGGAAATCCCAGCCTTTTATTGTGACCACTGATATTAGCGTTACACTGTCTCTTTTAAGAATCCTTGCCCATCCAGTTTTTTACCCTATACCTCAAGTTGAGTTGAAGATTCTTGCAACAAATTGAATTGACAAAAAATTACAACATGTTACAGTGAAAGTAAATGACAGGTTCTGACTTAGCCTCTAAAGATGACCATACATAATATTACTTGGCTGTCACTGAAATATTTGAGCACATGACTTAATCACTCTCTTACACATGTAGATAGTTTGTGGTAGCCCAGGGGCCATGACATAGGTAATTGATAATTATTGAAGACCTGCTATACCAGCAAAGCCAATGTGTTGAAGTATTTCATAATTATTTTCTGATAGGCAAGGCTGGCCATCATCTCAAGAAATTTCACAAAGATGACAAATGCACTGTAAATTTCCCCAAATTATTCCAGATATGACATATTATGACAATTTTATGGTTAGTTATGGCAAGCTTCATTTTGAATAACGCCAGGTGTCAACTGATGGTTCAAGTATATGTGTTAGATTGGTACATATTTTGTGATACTTTTTCAGACATTTTTATGCTTGTGTGCATATTAATAAAATGATCACCAAAGCCTACTGGCAATAAAAATATGCCTCCCCAGTTTTCCTTACAACAGTTTTCTGATACCAGGGCTGAAGGTTATAAAGCTGAGATTGGAAACCAGTCTCAAATCTTAAGCATCTGATCAGCTGAAATGGCCACTGGTCACCATTTCAGCCAACCAGATGCTTGAGATTTGAGGCTGGTTTCCATGCTCAGTTTATAATCTTGGGCACAGGTATACAAAGTATTTTTTTATGTTCCAAGTACAATCTGATGCTTCAAAAATCTGCAATGAAATGATAAGTTGGTTAGATAATCTTCTAGTTCTGCAATACAATGATAAGGAAGTGAAGATATAATATTGTTGGTTGTCTAAAAAATTAAATTTTGGTGCCAAACCCACCTTACACAAGCCAGATACAACAAAAATAAACGTGATAACTTATTCTTTTTAATGTTTTACACCATTGATACAGATTATATCTCATTTTTTACCAGTGTAGATCCAGATCTGCCTGCTACACTGTTTGTTCTTAACTGTATGTCCTGATCAGACATCACAGAATCTGATGCATGATGTGGATCTACACTGGTCACACAGGGGATATAACTTAACCCTTTCCTGTACAGACACACCTTTATTGCGAGGGCGAACAGTTTAGATCCAGATCAGCCGGCACATCCGTGCCGTCTGATCAGGATCTAAACTGTTCGCTTCGGATGTGCCGGCTGATCTGGATCTAAACTGTTCGCTTCTTGATTCATTAGGTTATTTCTGACCAAAATGCGACCAGTGCAGATCCTGATCAGACGGCACGGATGTGCCGGCTGATCTGGATCTACACTGGTCGCACATGCGTAAAAATGCGTATCTATACAGGAAAGGGTTAAATCATATCCATGAATTAGACTGTGTTATAATACTCATGAGAAAAATGCAAGAAGCTCCTGGAAAACTTGAGATTCTTTGTAAGTATTTGAAAGGTAGTAGCTTTCATCAGTACTATGAAATTATGAAGTTTTTTTCATTTTTGTGGTTAGACAAATTCTCACAAAGATGTCATGAACATATTTTGCATGTGTTAGTACATTCCTGTCTGCAAATCACTCCTTTATGGTCTGTGTGGTTTGGTTAACATTTTCCTACATTTATACTTTTTGTGGTGTAGGTGATTAATGTAGATCCAGACTCTGGTACAGCTATGCCATTTGATCAGGATCTACTGTATAATGTTTACCTTTTAATTTATTAGGCCTTATCTAACCAAAAAGCAAACAGTGCAGATTCTAGGATATCCCGCCTGATCTGGATCTACTCTTTTCTCACATGCTTTAAAATTCATATATTTGGAGTTAAGAATGAAGAAGATATTTAATATCCATGGAAATAATGAATTTACTACATAATAGAATACCAAAATGAAATATAGGAACTTCACTTCTGTTGGAAACAGGTGGATGACTAATGTTTCCCAAAGGCATAATTATTCTAACCGGATCAAATTGATTTCATGTTTATCCCCTAATTGACAAGTGTTGAAAGTAAACTATCACAGAATGTCCACTGTGCATAATTAACAGGAAGATTTGGGTTTCTTTGTACAGTTGTGATATCTCTTCAGCAAGGTAGAGATTATTTATTCAGGTAATTAACACTCCAATTAACATAGCTTCTGATGGAGAGTGTTTATTGGTTGGCTTGCTGTTTGCAACTGGGTAAATGGGCATTAAAACATCTTCCTTAATGAGATGCTGGTTCCTTAGCTGTGCTTCAATTTTTTCTTTAAATTTCTCTAAATTGGAAATAATATGCCCTTTCAAACATTGCTATAGTGAACAAAGAAAAGCATGTTCCGCAAAATACAGAGAAACTTCTATTACATTGATAGTACCTGTCAAAAATACAGAGAAACTTCTATTACATTGCTAGTACCAGTCAAATATACAGAGAAACTTCTTTTACATTGATAGTACCAGTCAAATATACAGAGAAACTTCTATTACATTGCTAGTACCAGTCAAATATACAGGGAAACTTCTATTACATTGATAGTACCAGTCAAATATACAGAGAAACTTCTATTACATTGCTAGTACCAGTCAAATATACAGAGAAACTTCTATTACATTGCTAGTACCAGTCAAATATACAGAGAAACTTCTATTACATTGCTAGTACCAGTCAAATATACAGAGAAACTTTTATTACATTGATAGTACCAGTCAAATATACAGAGAAACTTCTATTACATTGCTAGTACCAGTCAAATATACAGAGAAACTTCTATTACATTGCAAGTACCAGTCAAATATACAGAGAAACTTCTTTTACATTGATAGTACCAGTCAAATATACAGAGAAACTTCTATTACATTGCTAGTACCAGTCAGATATACAGAGAAACTTCTATTACATTGCTAGTACCAGTCAAATATACAGAGAAACTTCTTTTACATTGATAGTACCAGTCAAATATACAGAGAAACTTCTATTACATTGCTAGTACCAGTCAGATATACAGAGAAACTTCTTTTACATTGATAGTACCAGTCAAATATACAGAGAAACTTCTATTACATTGCTAGTACCAGTCAGATATACAGAGAAACTTCTTTTACATTGATAGTACCAGTCAAATATACAGGGAAACTTCTATTACATTGATAGTACCAGTCAAATATACAGAGAAATCTCTATTACATAGCTAGTACCAGTCAAATATACAGGGAAACTTGGTTTACATTGATAGTACCAGTTAGTGTGAAGTTGTTTACCAAAATATTAATTTTTGAGGTCCTTAATTCAATATCATGAGTTTTCTGACAAAATATTTTGAATAGTCATTTGATTGAGTCAAACAGAGTTAAATGAAGTTCTTTCACAAATTTAAAGGGAGGTAATTTTCATTTTTTTGTATTGACTACAATCTGTGTTTTTTTTCCTTTTTTGCATGCCATAAAAATGTGATGGTAAATAAATCTGTGTAATAAAAACCTGAAGTATTTTCTTTTCAAAATAGTACATGCTATAAGAAAAATTAAGATCTGAAAAGAATATTTCAGGATTTGTTGGGATTAAGATGATGTTTTCTGCCAGTTGTATATATTGGGGAGCTGGCATTTATAAGTGTTAATGTTTAAGAAGACTTGTGTCTGCTAGTGTAGGTAGTAGCTTTCTCAGTTTTTTAGTAGAAACAGAAATGCTTATATTGACAAGTCAGTTAGGAGATCCTCTCAGATGAGTTTAATATTTACAGAAGAAATTTTATTTAGATGAATTGAATTGATTGGAAATGTCTGAAATCAGGTGCCAGGTGCTAGCTAGATATTGGCAAAATTTCTTTTTAATGTCAGACAAAGGGAGGTAATTCAGCTCTTGGAATTGACCATTGAATAGAATTGAGGTGCAGAAAGATTGTGCTAGACATCAGGATTTGCATTAAATTTTGAACCTATAGATACACTGTGGAATAAAATATTCATTGAATTAATTTAGCTGGCTGCTGTTATTAATGACTTCAAATTGCCTGTTTATAAATGTCTCTGGAGTCTTTGAGTTTAAGTAGCCAAGAACCAATTTACATCGCTTACAAATTAGTAGGAATTAATTAATGTTCTGATGGCTTTTTCATGGATATTTACTTTTGGCTGAAAAAATAATAGAAAGTCTCCAAGAAGAATTCTTTCTGAAATGTCCAGAAAAAACTTTCTTTGCATTGCTAAAAACCCATACATTCCAGAATAATAGAAAACATTTGTTTCCAATGTGTGAAGTCCATTTCTGCTGTGTTGATGTTAGGTTGATGAATGCAAACAGTCTCAGATGGTATCTTCAGATTACTGCTTTTTGTCTATTGTTTGTTTTGGTATTTACTTAATTTGTAAGTTTTCTATGCATTTTGTTCCGCATGTAAAGATACAATGATTGTATACTATCTTAGATCTATGTAGTGATAAAAATAAATCTTTTTATACCCAATGTTTCTATTATTTTTGTTTCTTTAGGTGGCTTATAAAGCAAGATTTTGTTGATAAATAGATATTTTATTGTTAGTTTTGGTGTAGTTATGCTATCGGGTAAAGATGTAATTCCTGTTTTTCCACCCATATCTTGCTGGTAGATTAACAGATTGAAATCTTTGGGTTAAAAGGTCCAGTTAAAAAAGAGAAAGATAGAAGCCTGACTAGGAAGAGTTTGAGCTTCAATGCTGATGATGATAACATCTAAGGAAGTGTTATAAATGCCAGATTTTCTGGTAGTTTTCAGTGTCAGCTTAGCCTGATTGAATGATAAAATGATGATACACGATGGGAAATGGGACAAAGAAGCTGTAAAGTGATATGTTGGGAAAGAAAAAACCTAATAAGGATCAACAGTTTTTGATGATATTGATGCTGTTATCCATAGTTTGACAACCAAATATCTCCTAGTGTATACAGAAACATTAAAACCTGTCAGATAGTAATGAAATCTGATATATTTACTGAATGAGGAATGGAAAATTAAAAGTAACAATACATGTTCAGGTTTTGCATAAATGCCCCTGTTGGGCTTCTTTGCATGTGTGAACAGTCTCCCACTTTAAACAAACTGGCTTTTATAATATTTGTTAAAAAGATATTAAAGTTCCTGTTGAATTAGATAATGTACTAAAGGTTATATAAAAGATAATTTTGCTGACATGGTAACCTGATACCCCCTTTTGTAACAGATAAGTTACTTCCCTTTACCAGTAGGATAAATATGATATTTTGATCATTTTCCTTTCAAACACTGAAATCTGAACTGTTTAGGAAAACTATATCCATGTAAATCATTCCCTTATTATATATTTTTCCATTACAAATCACTCAAACAGAGATTGTTTTAATTTCCAAACATTTTAATTCAGAAAAAAAGTGAGGCAGGAATTATGCATAAAGATGCATTTTCTTATTTAGGGAATGGTTGTAGATGTCAGAGTGAACCACTCTTATAGCAGCATTATTAATTGACAATTTTTCTTTTCAGAATGGGGAATGGTAGCATAAGTGAAGAAATTCTGTTACTGTAGAAGCTCTATCAATTGTCATCTAGTCTCCTGTATTTAATCTTATTCTATACCAAAAATCAAAAGCTAGATTGTTACTGTTCACTTCTGCTCAATATACTATTCAGGTCTTATTGTTGTTTCAGAAATCAACAGAGTGAGATTATGTTTGTTTCACAACAAGTCAACGGCGCGGGAGCCTCTAAACCTCCCAGATCCACAAGGTCCTATAGTCACATTGTCAGAAAAATTGTTTGTACCAGTCAAAGAACATCCCGAAGTAAGTAACATAACTACTAATAGGATTGTTAAAGGACAAATTGTCTGAAAGTGCATACTTTAATAAAGCTTTTATTTGACGTATGGTATAAGATAAAGATTGGAGACCAGTCTCCATTACAGCTTTTCACATGTTTGAGATTTAAGTGTGGTCTCAAGTTTTATAATCTTCAGCCATATTCTTTTAAATCTTGATGCTTGGCAACACTGGGTTCTAGATTGCAACCAGTATGTGGATTAGGAAACAATTCAATCTGTTTTAGAAAGGTTTCAGCAATGACAGCAGCAGGATCACAGGTTGAAAAGCTCGGGCTGTATTCCTGAAGGGAGTTGAATTGGTGGGACAGAGGCTCACATATGTCTGCAATATGAATCATTTGATTAGTTAAAATTGAATCCAATCTACAATAGGACCAATGACGAGCTAGTTTTGAACTGTGCCCAAAGTTATAAAACTGAGCATGGAAACCTGTCTCGAATCTCAAGCATCTGATAGGCTGAAATGGCAACTGGTAGCCATTTCAGCCAATCAGATGCTTGAGATTTGAGACTGATTTCCAATCTCAGTTTTATAACCTTCAGCCCAGGTCTCATACTCTTACAATTCAGTGTACATTGTCCCTTTTGTACCAGTCAGAGAAGACATGTCACCAATATCAAACTGTTAGGATTGACCAATCTTCCTTGGTACAAACCTTAGAAAGAAGGTGTGAAAATGATAGGGCTCAGTAATATTGTAATGTGAGATGTTGTAAAACATTAGATACTGTTAGAGAAAATCAAAAATTAATCTTTGCCAGATAGTGTCCAGAATCAAGTAACCAGTAATCAGTGGTTTCTATAATAAAAGACATAGGTTCCCTGGTATAATGTAAGGGGTGATGTAGAAATGTTCATCCAACACTAGAAGTTCATGTTAATCAACAATCTGGCAAATCTATCAATACACGGTCATGTACTGTGGAGGAAGGTTATCATTGTACTGGGGAAGTTCTGAGGAGAAAAATCTACCTGTCTGAACATTTGTAAAATGGGTATTTTTCACTGATAATGTTGATGAAAACACGTTTTCTGAGTAATTTTCTGTCATCAATCACAGTATTTGCGAAGCAAACTGTGAAATATGATTATTACTTTGGCAAAAATAATTGGCAAAATGTTTTGCTCATTGAAATTGTAAATGATTTTTCTAACGGGGCTTTGGCAGACACCAGGAAACATACAAAGTTGGCTCACAGTTAAACCAATTTTTTTCGGTATTCTTGTAGACTGGAATCATCTTTCACGTTCAGACAGTGTCCAAGCCATTTACATGACCTTTGAAGTTTCAGACTATTGAATCAACAACTTTGGAAAGGGAATGTCCTAATTTTCAGAGAAGGTTGACTTTATTAAAAGGGCAGGTCGAGGCTTAATACAAGACTTGAATTTGATTATTTGTTATGCATACTCACTAATGAGGAATCTCTTTTTTAGTTCAACTTTGTTGGTCGAATATTGGGTCCACGAGGTATGACAGCCAAAGAATTAGAACAGTACACAGGCTGCAAGATAATGGTCAGAGGAAAAGGCTCAATGAGAGATAAAGCTAAAGTAAGTCTTAAGTATTCAAAAAGAAAAAAGGAGAGGAAAGATAACTAAAACTTGAGGAAATAGGAACATAGAAAAATAATTGTTTGCCTGTCAGAATACCACAAGAAAAGGTGCCCCTAAATGTCACTCTTGAACAGGAATCCAGATTAACTGAATACGGTAAATGCATACTTAACTGCACTGGAATTTTTTCCTTGCACATTCATTAACCTGTAACATCAAAACTTGAGTACTTGTAAACTGGTTTAATCCATTTATACAGAAGGAGCATTGCAGAGACTAAACTAGCAAATGATAAGACTTCATGCTTAGTTGCCAATTAGAGCTTCTACATGATTTGCTGGAAAGAGGCTCAGATAATGATAAATATATTTTGAAGTGTGTTCCTTAGATTTAACGACATGAATATTATTCAATTTCACAAAGAAAAAACTTTAATCATAAATTTCCAAGCACTTTAGAATTAGTTTAAAAATAAATGGAAACAGGCATAATGCTACAGTTATTCAAATGGTGTTTTAAGTTTCAATTCAATTTAAATATCTGACAAGATTTGTGTAAAAAATTGCTGTAAATTTATACTGCTTGTAATATGTCATTGTTTCCAACGTTTTAGAGGTTACATTTCTTACGTTAGCAGGTTTTTACGCAACCTGATAATACATTATCATTGTTGAATTTTATGGTCTGGTTGTATTGTTTAATTTTATGGTCTCTGTATTAATTTTGCCACTTATGAATTTCATTTTCAAATTTGCATAAGTTGACAGCTGAACTTGTGAAACATTCATCTTGGTAATGTCATGAATACATTTGTAAGACGTAAATCTAATTGAAAAAAATGTTGGTGGCATTATTAACCCTTTCCTCCATATATACGCATATTTACACATGTGCGAACAATGTAAATCCAGATCATCCGGCACATTTGTGCTGTCTGATCAGGATCTGCACTGGTCGCAGTAATAACCTAACAAATCAAAAAGCGAACAGTGCTGATCCTGATCAGACGGTACAGATGTGTCTGCTGAATGGCACAGATGTGCCAGCTGATCTGGATCTACACGGTTCGCCCATGCAATAAAGGTGTATCTATGGAGGAAAGGCGACAAATTGGAGTCATTATTTTACCCTTTCCTTCATAGAATGATAGATACACTTTTATCCTATGGGCAAACAGATCTACATCAGCCTGCACATATGTGATGTCTGATCAGGATCTTCACTACTTGCTTTTTGATTTGTTACGTAATTTATGACCAGTAAGCAAACAGTGCACATCCTGATCAGATGGCATGGATGTGTCGGCTGATCTGGATCTACACTGTTCCATATGCGTTAAAAGTTGTATATATATAGAGAGGACAGGGTTAAGAAGTAATTGTTTGCATTATTTAATACAGATGATACATATTTCATTGAATGTTTGATTGCCTCTGTGATTCTACTTTTACCTGCTTTAATGAGCCATGAGTAAATACAGGTTATGCCAAGTAAGGCTGGAAGATGCATTACAATTGTGAGATAGGCTTACAACAAAATTCCTCCAGATATTACATGTTGTTAAATTTCTAGTTTCTGCCTCCCATCTAGAAGGGAAAAAAAAGAAATATATGCATATCAGGAATCGCCACACTCACAAAACACAGCCTCCCCATGCAGCGAAAAAGAAGAGAGGAAGAGAGAGAGAATGCTTGTTATAAGTATTTCAATTAAAAAAGGACGCCACAAACAATTAATGAAGAAGAGAACCTTTGGGGATACCGTCCTGGAAAGGTCAGTGGCAAAACAAATCGTCACCGGGGGTTTAAACCAGGCCCCAGGGCGCACCAACCCCACACCCGCCCCAACAGGTTCTCGTATCACAAAGAAGTACAAGTTGTCTTGGTGAAATAACTCCAACCTATCCATTAGCTCAACAATGTTGCATGCAAAAGCACGCAAACGTATAAAACATAAGAAGCTAATAGCATTGCAAAGCCAAAGTAGTTTGTGTTTCATGACCAGTTAGTCCAGAAGGTACAGGGAGTGCTTTGGACAATTAGTCCAAATTCAAACTGGAATTTGAGATAAATGTTGTCCAGTGCTAGTGATACTTTGGATTTATTATATTTCACGGTGATTTAATTTTATCATGGTGCTTTGCATTATTCGTGAAATCAAACCCCAGTGAATATCTAACCCATAATATTTTTACCCTTTCCTCCATATATACGCATGTGTGATCAGTGTAGATCCAGATCAGCTGGCACATCTGTGCCGTCTGATCTGGATCTGCACTGGTCGCATTTTGGTCAGAAATAACCTAGCAAATCAAAAAGCAAAAAGTGCAGATACTGGTCAGATGGCATGGATGTGCCGGCTGATCTGTATCTACACTGTTTGCCCACACGATAAAGGTGTGTCTATGGAGGAAGGGGTTAAACTATGAGAAAGATATTACTTGGTGAATATGTCTGCACAAAAATGACATTTCCATGGCTAAACTGCTAAACATTTCCAACACATCTCTAAGTAAACTACCACTGTATACAAGGAATCAGAATTGGCCATTGATGCCAACCCTCAAGTGACTGATTGATTCTTGTTGTTTCAGGAAGAGCAGAACAAAGGCAAGCCCAACTGGGAGCATTTAAATGAAGAATTACATGTACTCATCACAGTAGAAGATACTAGAAATAGATCTGAATTAAAATTGATTAAAGCAGTAGAAGAAGTTAAAAAGTTATTAGTACCATCAGTAAGTATATTATTTGATTTTTGTGTGTGTACTAATTGGCTATAACAGAATAAGTACTATTTATAAAGGCAAAAAATAAGGGTAATTGAAAATCTAAGTGCCCTGCATTAAATTTACTTGCATTACATTTTTTTTGTTTGAAAGAAATTGATGAGGCTTTTTCAGCTACTCAAAAATGTACAATCAAAGCAATATATATCTGGATTCAACCATGTGTTTAATATTGTATTATTGTTTAATGAAAAGTTATCCAGTTTATACTTGACTGTTTATGTCAAAGATTTTCATTTTGGAATATAAAGTGGATTAATATTTAGATCTGGAGAATCTGACTCGCCCAGGTGGATAAGCATGATTAAATTTTTATTTGCTTAACCTCCATACTCGTCAGTGGCCGGAAAGTTGGTATTATTTGCTCAAGAGTTACATTCAACATAGATCTTGTTTAATGTGTAGGTCCTTTCTTCGTGAGGTAGAATTCAAGGCACATTAGCCTGTATCAGCAAGGCAAAAACAATTCTGGCATTTTGAATGTTTTCCCATTTGCTATCTGCAAGTATCACTAGCCCATGATGCAAATCGTCTGAAACTTGATAATTGTTTTAACTGATAGCACCTTCTAAATATTGCACAGTTATAACCGATTAGAATCTTGCATAATGAGAAGATCTGAAGTTGATGGACTTTATTAATCGTTAATGATAAATCATTTTTAATGTAAGTGGCTCTAGGTTATCTAAAAAATTCATCATTTGGCACAGGCATAATTTCCTTCATGGTTTTAGGCATAAAATAAATGCCAAACTTCCGAAAAAAAACCTGAACTAAATAGTGTAAATCAATTAAATAAGATATCAGCTAATTAAGATCAGATGCATGGTAATCCAGATACAGCTTTCAATTTAATACTGAAAGTATGGTTTCAGTAAAATCATATTTTGTATTTGGTATATTTGCCAAGAAATGTGTTAAAATCTTAGACTAGTTAGAGAATTGCTGAAAGTACTTGAACCTCATTTGCTCAGAAAAAAAATTTGTATACTTGATCGCTGTGTTGAATGTATCTTGGATCCTGAAGTCGGTTTTGCTGAAAAGTGAACTAATTTTTGATGAAGCTTGACATTTATTTATCATTCTGATTGAAGTGTTAAGATGAAAAAAATATTTACATTTTTCGGCCATTCTTATACCAGCATTGTCAACAAAACACCAAACCCATGGGCAGATTTTAGACTTTGCCAATAGCATTTGTTGATTAAACAGTATCGATACCATTTGTATTTATATTCAAATAATTAGATAAATCAAGTGGAAACAATATGTCCAAGGAAGATGTACGAACTTGATTGCCCACAGAATCATAGATCATATTGAATGTGTTCTCTAAACATTGACCAGCAATCAATTCAGTTGACATGAATCAATCATGGCCACAGACATGGTAATTTCTTGTATTACTGAAGAAGCTCTTCTTAAACTGTACGGGATACTCAAAAGAAATATGTTAATCAATATATTAATCAAGTTTTTGAAATATGAGTCTTGTTATACAGTGAATACATCATTCCACTTGATAGGAATTCAAAAGTTGGCTGCCGGCTTTGTACCAAACAATGGGGCTAATATGAATGTGCACGAATCTTTCAATCTTTTGTAACTTTTACATATATTTCTTGTATAATTAAACCCAGTGTACAGTGTAAAAGTCCCTGCAACTTAAAACATTGTTATGCAGACATTGCATTCAACTTAATGTTTTAAGTTTGATATTTTATAGATATTCAGTTATTCACTTGTGACCTAAAATCTGTATTTTATTTTAAGGCTTTGAACCTCAAATCACGTTTAAACCTGTGTAGACCTGGATCAGGCGGAGCTTGTTATGAAGACTGATCAGACTCAACATTATTCTCTATCTATTGATCAGACTCAACATAAATCTCTATCTATTGATCAGACTCAACATTATTCTCTATCTATTGATCAGACTCAACATTATTCTCTATCTATTGATCAGACTCAACATTATTCTCTATCTATTGATCAGACTCAACATTATTCTCTATCTATTGATCAGACTCAACATTATTCTCTATCTATTGATCAGACTCAACATTATTCTCTATCTATTGATCAGACACAAGATTATTCTCTATCTATTGATCAGACTCAACATTATTCTCTATCTAGTCACTTAATTCCTGCAAAATGTGTTGACAAGCAATTTATGAACTTACCCAATATTTAAAGCAGTGTAAAGGATAAGTGCAGCAGTGTCAAATTCCTTTCTATGAAAATTCATCCCGATTTTTTTTTTATTTTCAACATTTTTGTATTTATATATTTTGAGAGTACTTCAGTATAATAAAACAGTTTTTATGAACAGAAGATAAGACGGACTGATGTGATCTATTTAGTATTCAATACAGATAAATGTTACCTAATCATCTTAGGTAAATCGAATGATTATTTATCATTCGCTGTGCGGGAGTGCGTAAATATGAAATGATTAAGACAAGTTTTGCAATGGAAATACTCTTAAATAGGTACTTAAAACCATTATAGCATGCCCCATGCTCTTATGAATTTACAAAAAGCACTCATACATGAAGATCTCTTTTAAAATAGGTAAATTAAAATAATAATGCAACAACTTAAAAGTTGCAATGAATTTAAATCAACGAGCCCAGAGTTGCATGTCTCGAGATGAATTTTTCTTTTGATTTTTGATAATTTTGTCTCTTTTGTTATTTCTTGACAATTTAAGTATAAACTGTTGTCAGATGTTATTTTCAGTAATTTAAGTGTAATTTCAAGGGATATCCGAGGACATACCTGTAATTCTAGATTTAATGCAGTAGTCTTTTCAAAAAGAAACTACGCAATAAATTGAAATTCAGTCAACTGTGGTTTTATAAAGTATCCTTTTTATATGGTCATTACGGGTTGTCTTAAAAGAATGTATAATATAGGTCAGACAGGCAGCCACCTGCAATTGTAACTAAATTGTCAAACTATAAATTTGTATGGTATGTAATTCTTTTAAGTTGGTATTGAATCTATTTGGGGAGCACACTAGCTTTCATGATAAGAATACAGAAATGAATGGAGTTATGATGTTGAGTTATAACATATTCTATTATAAATTCCACCATCTTAATGATCATTTTTTGAGCATTGAATTTTTTAAAGCTGACTAGAAAAAATACACTATTAATTTCAAAGAAAATGATACTATTGTCAAACTTTGATGTGAGGTTTTCATCGATTGAAGAAATTTGGTCTAATAATTGCAAGCACCTGTTAAATTTTTCAACAGTTACTTCAGTAGTTATTCAGAAATACCCATGCTTTCAAGTTGTTTGAGGGCCCTTGAAAAGTCATTGAGAAATGAAATCAGTAGACAAGTATAGAATAATCCTTTAGCTGTCAAGTACTTGCAAATTACAAAATAAGAATAAAATAACCCAAGGTCCCAACTGTCGATCCCTGAAACAGTTTATCTTCTGATCATTCACTCAAACTAGGTATAGCTTATCAAACTCCATGGCCAATATGTTGACTATTTTGAGCATTCTAAAAAAATGCTATCTTCTTTGCCTGCATTCAACAATTCCTTTTTAATTCTCTAAGCTATTCTTGTTTGTGATGGACTTTGCTTTTAGTTTCATTGTTGTTCATTGGTCTATTGAGAATTCATTGACTAAACAACAGCTGTCCGAGATCATTGCACAAATGCACTGGCTAGTCCGATCTTGGTCTACATTTGTATTGATCTGGGATTTAGAGGATGAGGACTGGGTGGGGCTTGAACTGCTACCATTAGAACCTGACAGGTCCTGTATTCCATCTAATTCTGACAGTTACTGTTATGTATACACAGAAACAAGAAAAACATACTCGTAGTTTTTATCATTATTGCCGGTAACGATGTTTACTAAGAAACTATGTTAACCAAAAAATTTTCTTTTTTTTTTCTTTCATTGTATTTTCCTGACATTTATGTAATATTGAAACCAGTCTAAAGCTTCTGAAAGTTCCTGATTGAATGAAATAAGGTAGCAGACTGATAACAATCTTCTGCCAATCTTGATTCTTACAAATACAAGCCAAATCAATGTTTTTTATGTACTTTTTGTTTTGTTCTGTTCGAGAATATTCTTTGAAGTAGAATCCTGGTTTGAAGGATAGCTTCCTCTTACCTGTGTTTTGGTGATAAAAACTTGTGGAAAATATAAACTAGAGCTAGTAGAAGTCTTCTAATGATGTGCCAATTATCTATTACATAGGCTATTATAAGCTACCGGGGAGAGCTTTCTAAATTCCCAACACCATAGCCATACAACTACAAAAGTTTTCTCGGAACTGTGCTTATTGGCTATATGTCCAATAATATGTTTCATTGTGTGGTCTTTATATCAACAAGAACTTCATCCTCATGTTTTTGATAAAAGCTACAATTAATTAATTGACTGACTTCTTTTATTGTTAAAAAATGTTTGTTTACAATAGTATTTGTGCATTGTACAGTCAGTGATTGAAGCAGTCTAGTTCTGGTATCATGAACTAGGTCTAAAAAGTAGAAAATTTATGTTCAGGTTAAGAAAAATACGGCACAATACACAATCTGTTAAAAAAAAATTAGGCATGCAAAATTCTGACCCAGATTTTGATGATTACCAGAAGGGTATGGTTTAATAATGACATTTTTTGTGATAAACATGTCTGATGTTGGTATATTTTAATAAAAAGAAAAATTCTGTCTGTGCAGGGTTATTAAACTTGTCATAAATTTCATCTAATTTGCATATAAAAGCATTGTATAATTTGCAACAGAGAAAAGGTTTACCTGAAACTGTACATTCATCAGAACTGTACAGGTTAAAAGAAACTGGAACACTGTTGGTTCTGATTGGAACTGACATTTCTACCCTTTTACTAATTGCTCCTGACAATATGAGAATAAAATAGGAGCTTCAGACTTGTGTACACGGGTCATGCGTGCCAATACTCTGTTGTAGTTTTCATTAAGCCTTTCCTTTATATAGTATATGTGCTTTTTTACGCTTGTGCACAACTAGTTTAGATCCAGATGAGCCGGCACAACGTGTTTGATTAACAACACAGTGTCCTTGTTGGCAGGTTTTGCAGGTGTGTCTGCATGGTTTTGGGGTTATCTATACATTTTACATACAATAAATTATTACTGAGCACAAACAGTTTAGTATTACCAGATGTACAAACCTGTGCTTTCTTAATTACAACTTCTATTTCTAGAATTGTAGAACCTTGAACTATGACAAGTAACTGTTGTATTAGCCAGTTCTTATTCAAACGCAGACAGCTTTGTTTGGAAAGCATATGTAAAGTAAGAACTGATTTGAATGCTTAGTCCTGATCAGACACCAAAAAGGCCAACATTATACTGAGAGACAGAAATTGCAATTTGTCAGCCCTCCTCTATTCTTGTGTTGTTTTGAAACTTAATGTATGTTCAGTGTTGGTTTGAATGCTGAGATATGACGCAGTTATGTTGCGTTACCTTTGAGACCCTACATGTTGACAATGTCAGTTGACACTTTCAATCATCAAAATTCCTGCAGTAGTGTAAAGGAATATCATAAAGGAGAACCCTGCTGTTAATTCCTCACTTTGTTCCTCCCTAGGGAGATGCCTACAACTTGTAATGTCTCATTCAAATTCCATCAGTGTCTTAAATGGATTTCCATTAATCCATTATGGGATCTTCTTACTTGACCAGAATTCAAATATATTTGATATCATGTTGATTCAATTTCCTTAATGTGTTTTCTCAGCAATTACATATTTCAAACATTGGCATAATTGAAATAGTGCAGGTTTCTGTATTGGATTTTGAAATGAAGCATGATAACACTGGTTGTTAATCAGAAAAAACAAGATCGATCACTTATTAAAGAAAGAGTTGTAGAAGTGCAGGGGGTTCATGGAAAAGGTGTAAGCAGTTGTCCTAGATAATCCTGGGCCAAAGATTATAAAAGTGAAACTGGAAACCAGTCAAAAATCTCGAGCATGTGATTGGCTGAAATGAAGACTGGTGTGATTGGCTGAAATGGAGACTGGTCTCCATTTCAGCCAATCAGATGCTTGAGATTTCAGACTAGTCTCCAATCGCAGTTTTATGATGTTCGGTCCTGAACTTTGCTTATCTACTATCTCCAGATACCAAAAGATTAGATTGTTCTGCATTGTTGTCTTCCACAGGGTAAATGATCCAATTCTTGCATTACTTTGCCAAAGGCATCTCAGTACAGGCACCTGATAATAGTATTGCACCAGTGCATGAAAACTGTGCTTTTTAATGTGTATGGCATTTATTGAAATCAGTGTTTATAGAATTTTTTAAGACCAAACAATCTGGTAGTTTTGAACAGATTACCACAATTAAAAACAGGAATTGCCATACATTACTTGTCCACGAGGGCATTGGCTATTTAGAAACGGAACATAGTTTTTACCTAGTCACAAGTTCTTGAGAAAATCCATTATCAATTATTGTATATTGTATCTTTGTAAGGAAACATTGCAGGTAGTCACAAGCTCTGTGAAAGCATTAAAATTATGCATTTTATAAGGAAAATGATATTCCGACACTTGAAACCTCCTCATACTTCAGCACAGGTTTCTGATTGCAACATTTGTGAATATTTTGTAGGTTTTTACAATGACTTAACATAAAAATGGCATACAGTTACAAAATATCTTACAAGAGATGATAATAGTGGCAAGCTTGGTTAGTTTTCATTGAGGAACTGTACTAGACAAGGTATATCTGTTACAGAAACAGAAAGTACTATGATACAAGTCAATTAACATAGAAGCAGAATCTTGACAGTTGCGAGTACAAACTCTGTCTGAATGCACTTCCTTTTGTTCTGTCATGAACTGGTTTACAGCATATCTTCCTTGCAGCATTCTGAGCACTCTTATGGATTGTGGTAATTGCTGAAGAACAAATATTTAGACATGTCACAGATCTCTGTAATCTGCCAGTTGTTTACCCCAGGAAACTAGAAGACCATCCATTTTGTTTAATCATATTGTATGCCACTTGGTATTCTATGTGATCGGTTTTCTAGAAGTTAATGAAGTTATGTATTGGGAGCGGAATGATAGATGATGTTTGTGAGCCAACAGCACTGCTCAGTAATTGTAGATAGCCACTGATAACCGCCAGATTACATCCTATATATTGTCAGCCATATTGATAAGGCATTTCAGTAACTGGCAGCCTACTGCTGTTTCTCAAACAAAGCAAATCAAATTTGGCTGTTTCCTCTGATTTTTAACCAGGTTTTCTTTGGAAAATCCTGGTTATTGGATTGGTGTATGTTGTTGGGCGGTTGGGCAGGCAGGTGTCAACATTTCATTATGTTTTTTGTTTAAGATCATGTCTTTTTCGCAGTAATGATTCGATGTAGAGCTTTGAAACTTAACAGAGTTGTCTGACATCACAATAGCTATTATAAGGACATGTTTCACAACTCTTGCCTGTATTTTGTCATAGTTATGCTCCTTTTTAATTAAAATTTAAGAAGAAATCCTGGTTTTGTTGCATAACAACATCTTCTTGTTTTCATTTTCTTTGTTTAAACACTTCATCTACATAATATGTGCTAAGCTGAGACTGTGTAAAAACTTAGCTGGTAATCTGAGTTAATACTGATGGATGATTCTGACCACAGTTACCAGTGAAATGTTTCATCTTAAAATTTCTGCACAATTATTCTTTTCCTTTTAAGATCTATCGAAACTATTCAGTCTGGTGCCTCAAACAACTATCCATTTGCTGAAAGAATAAAAGCTTGTAATTGAATGTTTTCTTCTTCATCTCTGAGTATGATGGATTGTTAGGTTACTTGATCATACAAAGAAAACAGGAAGAGTTTCAGTACTTTGCAGTACAATCACATCATTGATAATAGAAACCATGTTTAGAAGATAGGTCATAAATTGGTAAGCTGATGTAAGTTCAGACAAATATGCTAATGGTCTCATGGTAGTGGTTTTCGGTTACATGGAGGTTACTGCTTTGGAAATGATTGCCCATGTTGATGGTAAATTTAGAAACTCCACATTGGAAAAATTTCTTCATGTAACTTGTATGAAGGGATTTTATATAGTTTACTTTGAAATTTATGCATAAAACTAGTGTGTTCATCCCCATAGTGAATAATTACAAAAGTATAGTTGAATAAAGTTACAAAAATTAGCATACAATTTGAAAATGATAACTTGTATTTTTAATTTAATTTTGGATGTTTTGGGTCGCCCTGTCCATTATCTTGTGAAACAAAATGTAGAAAGTGACATTTGTCGTAATTGTTGATGAGAAATGAAATATGCATCTTGTCATTTTCTCTCTGCTTCAGTGAAGGAAAAATTAATGGTGTACATGAGAATTGTCAAATTAAGTTTTACATAAATGTTGTGTTGTCCCTTTTATGAACGTTAGACACATTTGAACATTAATAATGACAAGTTAATGAAATAACTACATACAGTGGTGCAGATTTAATGAAATTAATTTTATGATAAGCATGAACAAAAGTGATTTTATAAAGATTAGCCTGATTAGGGTCTACACTGTTTAGTTGTTCAGTCTATCAATTTCTACCAAACATGTCAAAAGAATAAAAATAAATTGGCCCAAATGTAAAAAATGGTGAGTCTATTTCTTATGTTTTTACAAATGCTGTTAGTATGACCAGGGCCTGCTCTGAATTATCCTGAAAACAAACTTTGCACACCAAACTTCAGAGAATTGTGAATTGGTCCCACTCAAAAAGAATCATCATTACCAATATAGATGTGATGGTTTGTAACCAACATCCGGTTGGATTTGTTGCTGCATTAAAATGATAGGTATATTAACATTGATAAAACAAATTATAGATATAATTCCAACAGTCTGGAGTGGCTTCTTGCTTGATGACTGCCTAAATGAAAAACTTCCTTGCTGCCTGATAAAGTCTCCTATTTACTGTGGTATCATTTAAATTTGCAAGAAGGAATTTATGCACAAAAGCCACAAATACATATTCATGTGAACATAATTCATGCAATGGTATTTTCTATTAAAACATATTATTACATGGTTTGATTTCGCTGGGGTAAATAAGGAAGCATTCGCCCTGGCTTGAAGTACAAGAAATAAAACCCTGCATGAAATAAAATGATAACACAGTATATGAAAGTTTTGCTAGAATGTGTGTCCGTATATTTCAGCCTGAAGGGGAAGATGAGCTGAAGAAGATGCAGCTAATGGAACTTGCCATACTTAACGGAACTTACCGTGATAATAAATTCTTAGTACCCATGACCATGGCTATAAACGCTGCTCGTAAGTGTCTCCAAGTACTTTCAGTACTTTGATTTCTGTTTTGTTCAGCTAATAATGTGTGTTTTAAATGTTAACCTTGAATTTTTCAGCCCGATGGGGAGGATGATTTGAAAAAACGTCAGCTCATGGAATTAGCTATAATTAATGGCACGTATCGTGATACGTCAAAACCTGCTACTACACAGACTACGTCTGCGTCAGCGACTCGTAAGTCGGGTGTCAGTTAGCGTCAGTCTCATGGCGTTGACGTGACGGCACGCAACTGTTTTTGGAGTGTTGAGCTTTTCACCCTGTTTCTATTTATAGCCTGTCATTTATTCTTTGGCTGATAGTTGGATGGCGCCCTGCATGGATTTCCTATATTCCTGTTTATAATGCTGGTTTTCAGCTTTGTGCATCTGCATCAGAATTTGAGATTTGATGGATTTTTTGGTATCGCAAAAACAAGTGTATGTATGATGTTATGTAAATGACAGAAATAGATACATTAATAGCATATTTTCAAGAAATTTGAAACCGTTATTATTTTTGAATCTGTAAAAATAGGAAGTTCAAGTTTTCATGCAGATGCACATTTTTAGAAGTGTTTTCTATATTAGTCTAGACGTAATAGATAATTTACATTGCTGGTGATTGTGTTATATTTCATTAGTGATATTCTTTGTAGACATATCTCTCAGTAAAATTTAATTACCTTTCTGTTAAAATTAATTTATCTGCTCATTTTCACCACCTTTACAAATAATAGATTTCTTTCTTTATCCAATATTAGAATTTAGATTGTAATCAGTAATATTCTGTTATTTCCCCATACCCTAACTTAATAGATTTTTGCTGCTTCTCAAATTTCGGTTAATTTTTTAAGAGATTAAATTAAAAATTTTGTAAGTAATTGTCTTACTTTAAACTGTTTGACTGTAAATGATTTTATCTATTTTTGCCATGCAATCATAAGGAAGCTGACTGGTAATATCATTTCAGTTGAACACAAATTGTATTATGATAGAAATAATTCATGGAAAACAGTCTGGAGTGGATACAATATTACTTGTATTTATTGCTACAGTATAAAATGGTCACCTTAGAGCAGAAACAGTATATCTGCTTTTTATTTCAATAGTACTTATACGGTCATTGCACTAAGGTGACAAAATATTGTTTTTCTATTTTCAGTAGTTAGTTTGCTGTAGAATAAACAAAAATACTTGAGTGAGCAACATTATAATATACAGTACTATTGTTTGGCTGTTAAATGACTATAATCTGGATTGTCGCTAGGAGTCTTTAAACATAGTTTTTCCACTTCACTACATAGCACACTTTTCTGCATTGTCACGTAATATTCTACTCTATCAGATCTTTGATCTTTATTATCTTGTAAGCTTTCTACACCCCATAGATTTTATGGCTACAAACAACATCACAGTTACAGGCTAGACTGTTGGGTACAGTGACTATCTCTGATACCTGGCATTGTCTAGGTTAACGGTCTCAACCTCATCCTGCTCAACATAGTGAACCTATATCAGTCTGCACCGATGCCTTGCCGCTTGTCCATCATGTTGCCATGGGCAATTTCCTAAAAAAGTAAACCATAAATTTTCAGCTCATTCAACCTAGAGCAGGTGAAAGTTAATAAAATTGAGAGTTGAATCAGTCTGAAATGCCAAGCAGCTGATTGGTTGAAATTTAGCTCAGTCTCTAGACTGACCAATCTTGATTGGTTGAAATTTAGCTCTGACTCTAGACTGACCAATCTGATTGGTTGAAATTTAGCTCTGACTCTAGACTGATCAATCTGATTGGTTGAAATTTAGCTCTGACTAGACTGACACATCACAAGACTAGAGTTTGGAATCGGTCTTGAATCTGAGTTATGGTCTTGGACACTTGTTGGGCGGGACGAGGGTTAAGGAGGTGGCCTTATTATATGATTGAGGGGAGATGGTTGCTTTATCAAAGAAGCTGGCTAGGTTATTGTATTGCATTTACAGTTAATAGGAAAATATGTATAAGTAATCATGAGATTATCATGGTGTAAGGAATATTATTTAATGTTGCATGATACATAGGCATGAACAATGAGTGATTTCATGATTTAATACCCAGTTTTATTATACATTTATTAAAGAATATTGTACTTTGTTGTTATTTATGCACATTTCACAAGTGTGTTTAGTCTAAAATGCATACTTGGTAGAACATAAAAAATTATTTGGTTATACCTAAGGTTTAGTGAACATTTCGAATATTTAGATTGAAGTTTTCCAAATTCAAAAGTTGGTGTTTACACAGATTAAATTACAGTGAAGTTATTAGAATTAAGAATGGGGAAAGATCAAAGTGATTTCTGGATGTACATGGGATAGTTAAATGGAAAGGGGTGCTGTGGGTTTACTTGTATAGCATTTTATAGACTAAATTTCAGAATGTATTCACTCCTTGAGGTGCTGAACCAGTGCTTTGGAATGTTTATTGCTTTGATTCATAGTGAACCCTTTAGTCCATATAAATGCCTTTTATTGCATGGGTGACCAATGCATATCAAGATCAGCTGGCACATCCAAGCCATCTGATCATGATCTACACTGTTTACTTCTTGGTCAGAAATAAGCTAATGGAATGAATGATCTGAGTGCACAAATTTGCTGGCTGATCTGGATCTACACTTTGCCTATGTGATAAAAGGCAAATATACTTATGGAGTAATGGGTTAACTTGCGTAAACCAGTTATAATCTTTTACACACATTTTGCAAAAGTCGGAAATAATTGTATTTCATTCATAGTTGAGAAAAAGCAAATTTGGTAGTACCTCATGTAATGCATACATTGCATATTTGTTTGATTTACTTTGAACTATTTTGTTAATAGAGAAGTTTCAGGTAGACCATGTAACTGATGTTGCTCGACAGGGCTCTAGGTTCTGTTCTATTCTGCATGACCTAGATAACATAAATCACAATGAAGATAATGTTTGAAATTTGTAAACCTTTTTTTTGAAGTTTAAAATCATAGTGGAACTTGTGTTACATTTTAGACAGCAGGTGAAAGCAGTTTTGCAGACAGACTGTTATAAAAGATACATGAACAAGATATTTTTGAGGTTGTTTGATTTAAAAAAGAGATTCTTTCATTTTATGTCATTTTGTAAAACTAATTGGGAAAAGTATGATAAGTAAGTTTGTTGGTTTCAACTCAGATGTGATCTTCTTCATATATTGCAGAAGCTGCTCGTTTTATTACATCTCCGCTAGCTGGTATGACGGCTATCCCACAGTTACGATCTCCGACTCCTGCTGGTGCTCCGATTATTCTAGCTCCCAGGATGCAAATGGGTCTACAGACATCACAAGCCCAAGCTGCAGCGGCTGCACAAGCATCGACAGCATACCTCAATGGTGGTCCACCACCTCTTGTATCGCCAACAGAAGCCGGAAGTCAGGGACTAATGTACAATCCTTACGAGTATCCATTCTCGTTAGCGCCAGGTACAGCCATTCTGGAGTACCCATCTTTCGACCAGAGTGCCGCTGGTATGTCCCTGTCATTTGTTAGGTGACAACCAATGTAAAAATCCAACATGTCCAAAAATAATGGCCATCTCTCTTCTGCAGTATCAATACGAGAGTTTCCCATTAAGATGTTGGTGATATCTGAACACATACAGATACCTATGGGCAAATTTCTTATTAAACTTTAAGATAAATGGGGCTTAAATGTTATTTAAATGGTAGTTAGGTTGTAAGATGATTTGTAAAGCAACATGTGATTAACATACTTAAAAGAACATGACAAACAATTAAACAGGATCCAGTTTTTAGTACCATGAATGAAATATTTAAACAAACCCACAAATATATATTGGAATGTAGATAATTTTATGTAATCTTTAAATACCAGACACCGAATTTTGCTCAACTAAAACATATTTTTCCATGTAAATATTCTCGAACAGCTGAAGTCCATTTTATTATCCTTACGATTTGTATATAATATATATTTCTTGTATTTTTATTTAGATTTTGTTAATTGTTTATCTTGCAATTCCTATTTTTGACAATCAATATTTTCATTTTTATACTTTGTACATTTTTACTAAAGCATTCCACTTGCTTTCATTTAAAAACAATGTATTTTGTGATTTTAAATTATTTTTACCATTTTATTGAATGCTCATTCCGTAACTACAATAATAATGATAAAGTAATATAATTAAGCAATGCCATGGCATAAATATCACTTAAAATACATAGTTTTAGGTAGTCTTTGGTGAAGGGCATATTTTTTTCTTTCATATCTTTGTGAAAAAAAAGGTTAAAAAATAATTTAAAAAAAACAACAAAAACAGTAACCACAAAACCTTAATGTACTTTGTTTTTTATTCAGGTAAAAATTGAGAGACAAGCTCCAAATAAACTTGAGATGAACAAAAATCTGCCTGTCAAATCAGCATTAAGGTAGTTGGCCCCCAGAGCTGGTTTTATTTTGCTGCGGGGTCCAAATTGGCTCACTAAAAGTTTTGAAATGCTGTATAATTTAAACATTATTAATAGTTTCTGGTAACCCCCAAGAGTTTAACCCTTCACAGTATTTTGTCCCTTTAATCATAACTAGGATTATGACTTTTATGGGTGGTGGCGTTCTTTTACTTAGAATTATACCGTTTCATTTAACAACATGACCAAATCTTGCTTATACATTATAATGTTGTGTATGTAGTGAATAATATATTGCTTACTTTGCAGTTATTACTGTTCACATCGCAGCGTCCTTGGATGTTTTATTATTTATTGTACAGTCACAATTTAAACATAGAACTGCCTGCTTGAGGTGCATTTAATTGGAGATTTTCATATCCTTCTTCACTTGGTATCAGACTTCTGTATTTGGATAAATTAATCAGAAACATCACTTAAGAGGACAAAATTTGCATCGAGAAAAAAAAATCAAAACATTTGCTTGTTTCAAAGGAAAACATGGAATTCAGAAAATAATACTGTTGTTCTGAGATGTGGGGCTCTAACTTAAATTTTGAGCTTGAGTCAAATGCCCAAATGAAAAATATGGAATGTTTATAATGAAGATACCAGTAATTGTACATAACTATTAAGTGTGTATCTTTTCATTAACCAATCTCATGCCTACACCAGTCTGTAGGTTTGATTTCTGAGTGCATAATAGTGTATATAAAGACAAATAAAACTATAACCAATTCCAGTATGAAATTTAATAACCTTTAATTAATAGAAAAACCCTTGGCCTGAAAGGCTGAATTATTTATTTATATTGTAAAATGTTACAGTCTTGGAAGAAGACTTTAAACCAGCCGTTTATTTTTGATTTAGAAATGAACTCATTGGCATTAAGAAGAAATCAACAAAATTATTGGAGGATTTATTACACTAAAGATTTGTTTGATAACCAGCAAAAATTCCCCAATCTAGTAAGGAATGAAATCCATGAATCCATCTAGGAGCTGTGTTCAAAGTGAAAGTAGAACTGTGCTATATTGATAGCTTTATAATGACCTTACTTTTTTCTTCATACCTAGCTTGTACATCAATGCTCAAGGTTATAAAACTGAGCATGGAAACCAGTGTCAAATCTCAGTTTTATAACCTTCAGCCCTGTTAAATATTTCATGTGGGGTGAAGTTGTCTTTGCCAATTATTGTGTATAACTTGACATAACTAACCTAATGCATAGGTGAATCCTAAATATTGATGGGTCGCCTCGCAGGTTTCGAAGCTGATATTATGGCACAGTATGCTTTCACTCTCACAATTATTAGACATTAACTGTTCTTGCACTTACTTTACAAATATTTGTTGTTTGTTTATTGCCATAGTAACCAGCCTTATTAATCATCTTGGCTGACGATTTTAGGTGCAGTTCCTAAAATACGAAGAACATTAGCAGGAGTACGGGAGCACCCTTACGCCGGGGTAAGGGTTTCACTTCCATAATTTGGAAGGTTAGTTTTTTACATTACCTCAAGTTGGACTGGTTTTTGTCCTGCTTGAAGTACTTACACGGCTGCCACCTGAAAACATAGTAAAATTCTAATTTATGTTACAAAAATTTATCAGATCTGAAGTAACATGCATGTAAGACCATATTGAGACAGTTTGCTGGTTCATTTAGAATACAGAAATCATCATTGTTGATTATTTCATGTAACAAAATTTTAATTGTTTAAATAAACTGTCTCTTAATTTGGATACCTTTTGTTCAGTTTTGGACAAAAAAAAAAGACCTTTGATTTTGGGAGTTTTTTTATTGTGGCAGTCGGGTATTAGTAAAATCAGCAAACCTATGACAGGCTTTTGGCAGTAAATCTTAGCATTGGATTTACAAATAGTCATTGTGTATATAATTAACAGAGCACACTTAAATACATAGATTAACTTAGATTTATATGTAGTAGATTAATCGACCTTTAACACAGGATATTTATATAATAAGTTAACTTGAATAATTACCAGGCTTGTTTTTACTTGATACATAATGTTACTAGCATGACTATGAGAGGACTACTTTTTATCTAACTACATGGTCTAAATCATTCTGGTTTACTTAAATACAAAATAAAAATATGTTTATTGTAAACTATTGAAGACAATTAGCATAGCCTTCAGGCCAGAACCTGTCTTAAGAAAATTACAAATAAAAGTGGCATATCTCAGAAAATAAGGTGTATTCAACTGATCAAAAGCTGTAAAATAAATACATAAAAAATGAATAGCCGGATTTCTTTATATCAACAAATTAGGCACACATTTAGAAAGCCCCACTAGAAAAAAGTTTTTATAAAGCAGTTAAACAAAATATTTAGTTTCTGTTGAAATATGAATTAAGGAAACAAAACCCAGGAGAATTTTCTATCAAAACTTTTATATAAAGTCAAAAAGGACATTTAGAAATATACTAATTTACAGTAAAAACAATTTAAGACCAGATAAAAATAAATCATTAAGTCCAAAAAGTTTATAATCCAGGATTTTTTGGTTGAGTTGGCTTATCAAATAAAATGGTGAGATTACCACATACTTGTATGTACTTGAGCAGTAAACTGCCCAGTATTATAACTACATACTGATCCCACAATTCTGAAGTACATGTTGTATTTAAGCATGAGCACAATCATGAACTATGACTCCCGCAGATAAATCAAGTGGTTCAAAATGCTTTAATATTGAACAGTGCAAGACTTTATTCCATTTTGGAAAACATTAAATATTATAACCAAATGCTAAAATGTAACACTTATTTCACCATGTATTAACCCTTTCCTCCATTATTTAGATCAAGATCCGCCGGCACATCTGTGCCGTCTGATCAGGATCTAAACTGTTCGCATTTTGATTAAATGGTTATTTCTGACCAAAATGCGACCAGTGCAGATCCTGATAAGACGGCACGGATGTGCCGGCTGATCTGGATCTACACTGGTCACACATGCGTAAAAATGCGTATATATGGAGGAAAGGGTTAAAGCCTAGTTCACAGTATTACTCATGTATTTATCTACTTAATATGATAACGAAAAAAATGTGCTAGTCTTGAAGAAAACTTCATCAAATATCCATGTGCCAAATGTATATACATGTAGTGATTGAATTACTGCTAGTACAAAAACAACTACAATGAAATGCCTGTCATAGGTTTTGCTGTTACTGTTGTATATTGTTCAGATCGTGTTTACATTCCTTTAATAATGACTCTTTTTCAGCAATTTTATATTTTATACAGACAATTTTTTACAGTATCTATTGAAGTTTTTGTTTCATTATTTTTACAAAGATTATGTATTCCAAATCTCCATCAAGGAGAATCTGTTTGTGATAATGCTTATATGTTACCTTGACTATGTTACCTTTGATATGTTACATTGACCCTGATAAGTAAGTGTCTTGTTATACCTCTGTAATATACATATTAATTATATGCAATTTTATGCTTAACACATTTCATAAGTGACTTTAAATGTTAAAAAGACATTGACAGTTTTACTTAGAATTAAAACAAAAAACCCAAACTGAATAACAATTAAAGATTCTTAAAATACTGTGTTTGCAATTTTAAACTAAGAATGATATATATGAAAGTTCTGTTGCATTTACGATCAAACATGGAGTTGAAAAGGGAAATGCATGAATATTGAAAATAAATCAACATACTTGTATTAAGGCATATTAGTTGCATTGCTAAGATACTGATATCAACACCCAAGTTGAACATTTCTAATAATATCATTTTACATTTGTTTTAACATCATATAAATACAAGTCTTATGCAAGATTTGAGAAGACTATTTGCAAAGCATGGTCCGACTGAATTCACCGATTGGTGAGAATTCTGTTACGCTTAATTTAAATTAAAGACCATTCCTACATATCACATTTTGGAATATGTTTTTATTTAATTTATATATTTGTTACTGTGCAATTATTTGTTTTATGTCATGGTAGCAGAATAAAAACATCAATATATTTTGAGACTTCCATTATTTTGTCCGTGTGTATAATGTATGTATAATACCGATTCAGCCATATTTGGCAAAAAATGTCGGGCAACTGCAAGAAGATAATATTTAAAAAATGACTACGTTCTTGACGTTTATGAAATAATAGGTTGCAAAGACTAACTAAAATTACAAATGAAACTGCTTATTTTTTTGTATCCTTGAAAAAGAAACTTACATGCTAATGAATGTGTCATGGCTGGCTTTGTAGAACCCTGAAGTGTGTTGCAATTACACGAGATTTGGTGATGGGCAACTGTTTCTTGACATAGAAGAATTTAATGCCTTATGTGTAGCTCAGGGCTCAAGATCATAAAACTTAAGATGGAAGACCAGTCTCAAATATTAAGAATCTTATTGGGTGAAATGGCGATTTCAGCTGATCAGATGTTAGAGATTTGAGACTGGTCTACAGATTTAGTTTTATGATCATGGGCACAGTAATATAGAATGAAATGTCTTTTGTCTTTCAAAACATTAAAACATAGGGGCTTATTATATATTTATATCATATAGAATGAATAACCTAATTATCCACCTTTAGCTGTATGTCAGTTTAATACGCTTTCTAAGTTGGAGCACCGTATTCTGTAAAACTACGCCTCTTATTGAATGTTGCATTTTAATATAACCTAATATCACATTGTTTTCAAGGTGTTCAGATCATTCTGTTCAAAGCTACCTTGTTATGCACTAGTTATTAATTAGTTGTTACTCAAAACTTTTAATCTTTCAAAACCAGATTTAAAGCTCACTATATTCAAAATATTATGTCACTAGGATTATTATATTTATATGTATATTACTAATAAGGCGATACTAACTGTGTTTGGATTAAAGTTGTGCTGAGATTTTTCTGTACCATAATCTGTAGAACAGGTTGTGTATCAAACTGCTGTTAGTCTTCCGATACTCTCCAAATACAGGGGGATTCAAGCCTTTGACTTTTCATAATTATTTACAGCTTACAAATTTAACAAATAAACAAGTTAATTTTACCATTTCCATAATTTAGTTAAAATATTGGTAATAGTAAAAAAGATCTTTTATCCATTAAAAAGGTTTATAGTAAAAGTCGGGTATATCTGCATTTTTTCATGGGTGCATGGTGAGGGTAAGGTCTTACCAGTTACATAATTGCTTGGACTAATATTAAAAATCTGGAGGGTTTGGGAGCTTGGTAAACATAATAGGCCAAGTTGAAGAAAAGTCTTAAAGGTTTCCCCCCTGAAGGTTTGGAGTTTGGTTTGACCCACCCACTTTGCTTTTACATCATCCTATAATAATGGAATTTGTCAAAAACCTAATCCTTCTTGCTGTTTGATGTAAACTTAACATTTTACTCCATGGGATATGGCTTCTATCCAGTGTGTGGCTGGTGTAGATCCAGATCAGCTTTCACATCTGTGCTAGTCTGATCGGGATCTACACTGTTCGCTTCCAGGTCAGAAATACCCCGATGAATCTAACAGCAAGCAGTGCAGATCCTGATTGGCCTGCATGAATTTGCAAGTTGATCTGGATCTACACTGGTCACACATGGGATAAATGTTGTATCCATGGAGTAAAAGGGTTATTGCAAGTATTTGTAGTCTTAGACAAGCTATGTTCTTTATCTGATGGTTGAAGTCTGCTTCATAGATCATGAAAATAATATACATGTAGCTCATTCCTGATCAGCATAAAGCTTGTTATGTTACATGTCATGAAAACAACTACAGCAGCAAAAACTTCGCTGCTCTTTTCATGATGGTATGCCGATACTCTTCAAGCAAAGAGGAAGAAAGGAACTTAAAAGAATATGTTGTAAAAGCTGCTTAAAACAAACATCTGACTTGTAGAGCAGGGCTGAAGATTATAAAACTGAGAATGGAAACCAGTCTCAAATCTCAAGCATCTGATTGGCTGAAATGGAGACTGGTTTCCTTTCTCAGTTTTATAACCTTTAGCACAGATGTTTCCAAATTATTCATTGATTAACTTTTTAGCATGTCTTTTTGCTACAGCATGATTATTCCTAAAACTCTGCACACTTTAATCTAAAACATTTAGTACTGTCTTTTGGGTATAACAGACCAAAACAATAACAAGACCTACTTTTGTCCAACCAGAATGCATTTATAAAATAATGAATTTAATCAATTACTGTAGCCAGTATTTGGACTAACTTTTCTCTTTATTTCACTAATCTTCAGCTGCCTTCTAACTTCTCATGGGCGCAGACCTCGACACCGCACAACATGCCTGTGTATAGTAAAGCCATGCAAATGATGTGCCCTACACTTGTAGATATGAACAGTATGAACAACCCATTGTCTTTTCTTAAGAAGGACGGACCTTGAAATATTGACCCCGCCCCCCGAGTGACGAGGCTTCCAGATTGTAACAATCATCACGGGGTCATCGAGCCTACATTAACATGTCACACAGTTTAGCTGATGGCCTTTGCTCACTAACAGTCTTCCTACAGAGTATTAAAATCTTGTGTCCCCGGGCTCGGCGTTCTCGTGCTCGGCTTGTATTAACTGCTGTTATTTGTTAGATCTTTTTGTACTTATGAGATTTTTTTTCATAACATTTTATATTATTCGAGTTGAAACAAGTGCCAACACATATATATTTACATTGTTGACTGTGCCTTGAGACTAATATGTATATACTAACATTTGTTGAATAGACAGAGATGTTTGTGGGCACTGCATTTACTTAACATGTCACATATAGGTAAAGTATTAATTAAAATTTAGATGTTTATTAACATTGAACAGACACAGAAGTAGAAAAACATGGCAAATTACAGGTATTGATGGCAAGATCATATGTCCTTTTCGATACCAGGGCCCGGAGCTGTGGGTCAGAGACAGTAACGCTGAGATTGGCGACCAGTTTTTATTAACCTCTAGTTTCTGATTGGTCAGTTTGGAAACTTGACATAGTTTTAACCAATCAGATGCTTGATATTGGAAACTGGTCCCTAGGCTCAGTTTTATTGTCAAAATCTTCATCGAAGCTAAATTGAAATTATTATTTTTATTAAATGCCATTTTCCCCAAACATTTACATTTGGTTTGCTTAAGTCAACTTAACACAGTTAACTTATTCAAGTCTAGAAAGAAATTTAGTAAGCAATCAATCTGTTCATATCTTTTTCAAAGTTGTTAATTGTTGATATATTTAATTTTTTTTACCTGCATTTAGATAAAACATGAAATACTCGCTTGTGTCTATTTTTCTATTTCAAGAGATACTTGCTTTTAACTCATTTATTCTTATATTGTTTATGAACAAAGCTTTTTGTACAAAAACATGTATTATTTGTTTGTATACATATTGATAATTATAATTGTGCACATTGTTATGTGGCATTTATTTCAAGTTGTTACATTTTGACTATTTTAATCTTGCTGTTAGATTATCTAGTGGAAGAAACAATGATCAGGAGATAAATTTTAAGTCCATTATTCCAATTTTGAGATCATTGATAAACAAACTGCTTAGTAATTAGAGGCATTGTTTCAAAATACCAAGTGCTGATGTTTATAATAGATGTTAAAGTATTGTGTTTTTCAAAGAGGCATGAAGTTGAAATATTTCGACACTTGTCTTACCGTTACCACAAATAACCAAATTGTAAAGCACTGATGGTTAATCCTTTAGAAAATATATACTGGCTTTATCGTATGTGCAAACAGTGTAGATCCAGATCAGATGGCACACTTGTGACATCTGATCTGGATCTGCATTGGTCAATAAAATAATGAATTTAAAGGTGAACATCATAGATCATGATAAGACAGCATGGATTTGCCTGCTGACCTGGATCTTATGATCATTATTGAGACCATGGTAGCATACTGTATTTCTCTAATTGGTCTACTCTTGAACTTCCATTGATCAAAAAGATTTATCTGACAGCATGATTTTGTTAACTGCTTATCTGAAAGGGTATAGAGTCTAACTTAATGAATCTCATGGGTGGCTAGTCGTTCTTGGGTACTTTAACTCCAATCACTAGCTTTCTTGTTCAAATGTAGCTATATGTGTTGTAGTAGATATAATAACCCACCGAACCTTTGCACCATTGCATAATACTCAGAATTTTGTCACAAAATTACACAACGACTCTTAAACATTTAGATTGTGATGAATGGTTGTCGTGTTGTTTTGCATACAGGGCTGAAGGTTATAAAACTGAGATTAAAAACCAGTCTCAAATCTCAAGCATCTGATTGGCTGAAATGGCGACTAGTCACCATTTCAGCCAATCAGATGCTTGAGATTTGAGACTGGTTTCCATGCTAAGTTTATAACCTTGGGCACTGGTTTTAATTTCATGAAACCAATATTTCCCTGGTGTTTCATCTAACTCATTGTGTTGCAATACAAAATGTTCATTGGAATAGTTTGCATTTGTAAATAATTTGCACTTGTTAACATCTCATTTTTAAACTTCTGAATTGTACAAATTATTTTACTCGGTGTTAAATGGGTAATTTGAAGATTTCTTCCATTAAAGGGTACCGGTATTTGTGGCTTAATATTTCTGTTAAGCCAGAAAAGAATTTTTATCAGTACCAGTAGAATTACAAAAACATTAAGATATGATTGATATTTTTCTGATATTTGCCGTCCGTATGCAAAAACACATATCATCTATTTGCTAGTGGCATACTTGCAAGGTTGACCCATGCATTTAATCAATAATTTTTTATTATAATTGGTAGAAATTTTGATATCAAAACTCATGTGATACGAACATTTTTGTAAGTGTTGTTGATTTTTTTTGCAGTTTTTATAATATTAAGGTTGATTTTGTTGCATTTGTGAATATAACCTGTTTTCAAAGTCACTAAGATTCTATGCAATACTGTTTACAAAGTTATATATTATTATATTCGTTATTGGGTAGATGTCTATGTCTTCCATAGGTCAGTGCTTGCTTCCATTTATTACTAATTAACTAATGAAGTTGTCAGTACCTGTGAATATACTCATTATTCAAATGTAGGTCATACTCATAGTAAGGCACTTTATATTAACCCTTTATTCCATGGATATGATTTCTATTACATAGGCAAATTGTGTAGATCCAGATCAGCTAGCAAATTGGTGCCAACTGATCAGGATCTACACTGTTTGCTGTTACATTCATAATTTTATTTCTGATCCAGAAGCAAAGTGTTGATACAAATCCGATGCCATGGATGTGCCAGACGTTATGGATCTACACTGTCTGTTTGCCTATGCAATAAAAGGCATCTACACTGTTTGTCTGTGCAATAAAATGCATATTTATGGAGTAAAGGGTTGATGTAGCAAGGTTCCCTACACTGAGGACTTTAGGTAGATAAATTGTGATAGACTCGTAATCTGTCTTACAAACATTGGTCATCAAAACTAAATCATAATGTGGTACAGTATTTATATTACCAGTGCGTATTGTTTTTCATCTAGGGAACCTTGACTCTTTGTTGTAACTCTTTACTCCATAGATGTGCCTTTTATTGCTTGGGCTGACAGTTTAGATCCAGATCAGCTGGCACATCTGTGCCTTATGATCAGGATCTAAACAGTTCGCTTTTAGATTCATTAGAATATTTCTGACCAAGAGGCAAACATTATATAGATCCAGATCAGATCAAACAGATACAGCGTCTAATCGGGATTTAAACTGGTCACCCTTGCGATAATAGACATATATATATATATATATATATATATGGAGTAAATGGTTAATTAAAAAGAAGTATTTTGAAGAAGTCTATTGAAAGCTTTTTTTCGCTTACTTACATGTTTTTTACTGCTGTTGTAAAGTTAAAGTATCATTCAGGCTTTGCCAAATGGTGTAGTCTTTCATGATGGAGGATACAGAAACTTCATTTTCACTGAAGATTATAAAAACTGAGATTGGAAACCAGTCTCAAATCTCAAGCATCTGATTGGCTGAAATGGCAACCAGTTGCCATTTCAGCCAATCATATGCTTGAGATTTGAGACTGGTTTCCATTCTCAGTTTTTTAACCTTGGGACCTTATATCCTATTACTGGATGTACATGCGTGTATATTTACATGTAATTTGGAGAGATTAGAAAGTGCCTTATATCTGCTAATAATGCATGGAGGAGAATAATCTTTGCTTTGTTTTGTGATATCACAAACTTAATAATACTAACCTTTTGTGTGAACCATTTGCATAATATTAATCTACAGCGTAAAGCATTGGCTCAGGTGAAAATTACCTACACTGTACAATTCTGTGTATAACGGGAGCTTAGCAAAAGCTGCTGCTGAAACTTTTCAGCTTGGTTAACCCTTTCCTCCATAGATACACCTTTTTTGTGTGGGCTAACAGTTTAGATCCAGATCAGCCAGCACATCCATGCCTGCTGATCAGGATCTAAACTGTTTGCTTTTTTATTCATTAGGTTATTTCTGACCAAAATTCGATCAGTGCAGATCCTGATCCTGCTGATCTGGATCTACACTGGTCGTACATGCGTAAAAATACGTATATATAGAGGAAAAGATTAAAATGAGCAGGAGGTATCTAGCTTTTAATTGATAACTGTAGTCAACAGGAATTGTATACATTGAAGTTATGAAATGGTGTTTTATAACTGATTTGAAGTTTTACTTATATTTGAAAGCAACTTAGCACAACAATTGTTGTTTTAATATATGCTATGTATTCACATATCTTGTGAATTACTTTCTCAAGTGGGGTTAAATGCAGAATAAATGTAAAATGTACATTTTCAGCTGAGCCTTGTTGTTTAGTTGCAAATTGGTTATGCACCTTACTGATTGGTAGATATAAATCTCAGAATCTCAGATATATTCATCTAGCCTGTATGTGTATGTTGCCCCAAATCACACAGTGATTGTCACCTTGGTATTTTAACCCATTCCTCCATATACATGCATTTTTACACGTGCCACCAGTGAAGATCCAGATCAGCCGGCACATCCGTGCCGTCTGATCAGGATCTGCACTGGTCGCATTTTTGTCAGAAGTAGGCTAATGAATTTAAAAGCGAACAGTTTAGATCCTGATCAGATGGCACGGTTGTGCCGGCTGATCTGGATCTAAACTGTTCACCCATGCAATTAAGGTGTATCTATGGAGGAAAGGGTTAATAGTAATTGTACTGATTTTGCACTAAGTTGGTGTATATTCATGCTCTGAGAAATGGATTACAGTGCTTCTGTTCTTAACCCTTTACGCCATTTATACGGGTTTAATTGCATGTGCAAACAGTGTCGATCCAGATCAGCTGGCACATCCGTGCTCAATCTGTTCAGAGTCCAGTGGTTGGTTCAGTAATATGTTGGTTTAGGTAGGCTGAGTCTGATACCTAGAGTTTTTCAAATATTCAAGAGTGCATTGCTCTTGTCCTAGGCAGTAAATTAAATTAAAAATCAAAGGTTCCAGCCAAACATAACTGAACCTTGTCAGTTAAACAATATTCCTGCTAAAGATATACTCGGAATAATGTGTTCAACCATTCAGCCTGAATAATGGTCATTTTTATTATATTGAGATTAGGTTTATTTCTACACATACACATACAGGTTAGCTTTCATGATAATTTCTTCCCCAAAAAGCAAACAGCGATGTTTACATGATCATAATTATATATTTGTATTTTTTACACAATTTATCATTTTACTACAATAATTATTCAGAATTGTTGGGTATAGTTTATGTACAATATGGTAGTATTTTCTTTCATTTAATAAAACAGCAATAAAGTTTGAATTGCTAACATGTAGTTTCCTTTTATTACTAACTCTTGAATTTCATTAACCCCTAACTTGCCTTTTTTCAAATCCACCTGTCACAACTAATGGGCAATTAATATATATTGTATCAGTATTAGGTTCTGTGCCCAAGATCTTAAAACTAAATCAGAGATCAGTCTCAAATCTCAAGCATCTGATTGGCTGAAATGGCGACCAGTCGCCATTTCAGCCAATCAGATGCTTGAGATTGAGACTGATCTCAAAACTTAGTTTTATGATCTTAGGCCCTGTATTGGAAAGAAATCCAGCTATATACACCAAAATATTGTAAGTTGGAAATTTCGAGGAGCACCTGTTTAGTGCTCCTTTAAGTCCTCCACAATATGCATGCTCTTAACCATTTATTCCATGGATATGCATTTTGTCCCATGTACAACCAGGGCCCAAGATCATAAAACTAAGTTTTGAGATCAGTCTCAAATCTCAAGGATCTGATTGGCTGAAATGGCAACTGGTCGCCATTTCAGCCAATCAGATGCTTGAGAATTGAGACTGATCTCCAGATTTAGTTTTATGATCTTGGGCATAGTCTAGATCCAGATCAGCCTGTGAAACAGTGCATTCTGATCTGTTTGGTTATTTCTGACCAAAAAGCAAAATGAGTAGATCCAGATCAGTCAACTTTGATGTGAAGACTGGTCTGGATTTACACTTGTCACACATGGGATTTTAGCAGTATCCATAGAGCTATGGGTTAACTTAGAAGTTTTGCCCACTATGACAGGGAAAAGTTTTATATTAACCTTGAATATTAACAAATAAATAACTTGCCATTGAAACCTAACACTAGCTTCATAACCCATTGCACGAATTTTAGTTGTAGATGTACATCACTGCTTGCCAAGTTTTGTCACTCTGATACATTCATAATGGGTGTACTTTGTTTATCTGCCCAGTTTTAGGTTACAGGATAGTGAAAGAAGATACCCGAACCAGTTTGGACTGGTTAAAAAATTCAGTATGTTAACCAATCTGGAACATCTAGCATCTGTGTCTAAGGTTATAAAACTGAGCATGGAAACCAGTAAAACTGAGCATGGAAACCAGTCTAAAATCTCAAGCATCTGATGGTCGCCATTTCAGCCAATCAGATGCTTGAGATTTGAGACTGGTTTCCATGCTCAGTTTTATAATCTTGGCACTTGATCAGCTGGAACTGGCTTGGATATCTGGTACTTAAATTTGGGTACTGATGCATTTTGATTGGTTGATATATTAGAACATTCTCCCAAGCTAAAGTTTAGAGACAGGTTTATGAAATAATTAATTTTGGACCCTTTTTGTAAAATTTAATAATCACAACCACATTTGCTTGGAAATTTCTTGCTAACCTGTTCCACTTGCTGAAAATGTTGAGCTATTTCGTTAGGGAAAAAGTCAAACATAGCCTTTTGATTTTCTGGTTGTCAAATTAAGAATAGGTACCAGATAAATACTTGAACAATATGGACTGAAGAATACTGTAAAAGTTACAGGTGTGTACATGAAAACCACAAGCTGGAAATAACCAGTCTGATGTTGATGTAGATTATTAAGTATTATCTAGTCTAATGCACAACAGCAGCTTTGTAAACAATCATTTAATATTTGCACCATCAGGACTATGTTCACCCAGTCATTGACAATCTAACATTTTATGCAAATTAATATTTAATTATCTAATGAAATATGCATTTAGGATATGCTCTTATGATATTTTATTTTGACTTTCAAATGGCATTAATAAGTTAAGCACATTTAAAAGTTATCTGCACAGTGAATGGCATGTGTTAAGATTGTCTTTACAAGACATCATTGGTCTTTGCATATAGAGTTATTAGGCCTTTAAATTAAACACCTTAATTATTTTCTGCTCAATCTTGCTCAAATTTATTCTTCTTTGTTCTTAGTACTAATATACTGACCATTTTCCTAGCATGTATGCCAAATCTTGTCTCTGTCCAAAGCTAGTTTATTCACTCCCCACGCCACAACAACAAACTATTCTTGTGTATGGATCAGAGAGTTTAAGAGGGTATGGGACAAATTGTGAATATTCTAATTTACCTTCATTCGTTTATCTTGATAAATATAGAGGTATCTCAGTCAGTCAGAACTTCTAAATCTCTGCACATGTCCTTCAGTTTTTGTCATTTTAATTCCATTAAATTACTCTTTAATTGAAGTGTATAATATATATAATTACCCTGCTGTGCATTGTTACATGCTTTTGAACTAGTTTTTATAAAGAACCCTGTTCAATGAATTTAAGTACTTAATTAAGTCCCTGTTGAAAGTGTAGAAAGAAAGAGGTTGGCCATAAATACTCGATTTGGACAGAGACGCATGCCAAAGCAAGCCCCATGACACAAATATGTTAGGTTTCTTTATCAGTGTTTTTTGTTACGTCGTTTTCTACATTTATTTCATACTTGTTCTTTAAGTGCTCATTTATTTTATACATGATAATAATATTTTGCCTACAGTTCATTTGTAATTTCATCTGTAAGTGACCGTCGGCTCATTGTAAAAAGGAAGAATAGGGAGTGGACGATTAACTGTGATGACTATAACTATGTTGTACATAAAATAGTGAGATTAGAAAAAGGACATCTGAAAAGACGAGGCCTGAATATAATGATAGGGATATTAGTCATAATAATGCATTTATTTGGACAGTGTTTCCAAATGTGTAACTTTGTAAGATCCTGTTGGTAGATTGTCGCCTGTCATCTGCTTACAGTAAAACCTGTCTTAGAACTACAAAAAACTGGATTTTGTTTTTATCCTTTGTTCCATATATATGTGGGTTTTATTGCATGTGCTTGCTCTCAGTGTAGATCCAGATCAGTTGGCACATCCATGCCATCAAATCAGGATCTACACTGGTCAGATCTTGGTCAGAAATAATGAGTGTAAAATCAAATGATGTAAATACTGATCAGATGACGGCATGTGCCAGCTGATCTGGATCTACACTGGTCTCACATGGATAATAGCCATATCATGTGGAATAAAGGGTTAAGGAGATCAGGGGCTAGATCTGCCCTTCCAGATGGCCTCCAGTAAAGATAAACCGATGATAGGTGATGTGTTTGACAAAGAGATTTTCATAATTATTATTGGTATGCATTTATATTGTTTATTTTGAATCTCGTTTTTGTAAATCATTTACAATAATTATGAATTTTGTAGATTTATACAGTGTTCATTTCAATGTGAAAAAAGGTCAGATTTCGACAGTTTTCCTGTATTTTGATATTTCTATGAAAACCCCACATAAACATAACCCCTGTTTCTTTACATGTGTAAAGATATTAATTCTCAAAGGTAGATGCCCAGAACAGCACATATTATCCTCTTGTACACTACAAGGGGCCATCTCTACAAATGTTATTTCGGCAATCCCATGACTGCCGTGAAGTATGCCGGTCTGTCAGGGGCGATAACCAAATTTGAAAATTGATTTACAAATCCTTACGCTAGCGGAATGCAATATACAGCAGGGTCCTTTAATGAAAACAGATTGGTAGATCCTGTATACAGCCACGAATCCTTTGTAGAACTACTGGTTTACAAACAGAGGCGGTTCCAGAGGGTATTCAGTGGGTTGGCTCGAGGCAGCAATATTCAATTACATGTATCATAGGGATTTTAACCTGAAAAATGGAAAAATTTATTTAACTACCCTAATACTGTCCCGTTCGAATCCTCTCGATGGAAATCTTGCATCCGAACCTGATAAAGTACTAAAAAAGGTCTAGTGCCCAAGGTTATAAAACTGAGCATAAAAACCAGTCTCAAATCTCAGGCATCTGAGATTTGAGACTGGTTTCCAATCTCAGTTTTAAAACCTAAGTGTAGGTTTACAAATCCTAGTGAAGTGAGCAAGTGCCCAAGGTTATAAAACTGAGCATAGAAACCAGTCTCAAATCTCAAGCATCTGATTGGCTGAAATGGCGACCAGTCATCATTTCAGCCAATCAGATCCTTGAGATTTGAGACTGGTTTCCATGCTCAGTTTTATAACTTTGGACAAAGATTTCGAGAAAGGAGGTTCGTTTGGGTTAGTCATGGGATGGTTATATAACAATTTCTTACTTTTTGACAAATTCCCCGATGTTGAAAATAAAGTACCGCCGAAACAAAGGGTTCGAACAACCCGACTAAAATAACTCTGGTTCGGGCCCTTCAAACAGACGGTAATCCATATAAAACATTTAAGCAGACTGAGTTGAGTGTCTGCTAGATGCTCTTTTAAAAGCTAGAAAGCCTTGATGAGTAAGGCAGTTTGGTAAGCTTCAACACCACTGAAAAGTTGACGATACTCGTGAAACCGGTTCATTGCTAGGACAGATGGACATGAAAAACAACGCAAGACTGGCGATTTTGTTTATTTGAAAGCGGAATCTTTATAAGCCTTTTAAGTTTTAACCGTTACGCCATATATACGCATGTGCAACTAGTGTAGATCCAGGTCAGTCAGCACATCTGTGCCGTCTGATCAGGATCTGCGCTGTTTGCGTTTTTGGTCAGAAATAACCTAATAAATCAAAAAGCCAACAGGCAGATCCCGATCAGATGTCTCAGATGAGCCCAATCGTTCCATATGTGCGTCATTCATGGTTGATTCGGAATTTCAACATAATTGGACACAAGTGACCACAACAGTATGAGGGCGTGTCGCGTACACCTTCAAGGTCAGGGTCACAGCAACCCTCTATACTTGGTCAGTTGTACTTGATAGTGACCACTATAGAATGAAGATGTGTCCCACACATGACCCTCTTTCTGACATTCAATTAAGGTCTATGCTACATAAGCCATACTCAGCCCAATATCATATAATTATATCCGGAGACCTGTGTCAGATCTCAAGCCATTTCAGCCAATCAGATGCTTTAGATTTGAAACTGGTCTCCAATCTGAGTTTAATGACTTTGGGCCATGATGACAGTTCGAGTCCGGCCATTATCTTTGTCCTCCATAATTATTCCACGCCGTGTAGCGAGAGTGGGACTTGAAATGGTCCTCGTGTGTTCGACCCTGTGTGCGTCCGAATTTTGTGTCCACTATTTAACTTATACACACATAGAATTTCACGAAATTTTGGTCAACTGTTCACCCCATCAAGACGATATGCAGAACATATGTTCCAACCCTTGCGGGCTCAAGGTCACCATGCAGTGGTGTTTAAAGGTTTGAGCCATGTATTTTGTTTCCCACCCATAACTTCTTTATCCCTGGAAGGAATTTCATGAAACTTCAGGCAAACGTTTACCTCGTTGAGACACTATGCAGACCCTATTTTTGAACTGTGCTGGCTCAAGGTGAAGGTCACAAGTGGGGTTATACGTTCGAGCGACATTTTTGGGGTTATTAATCGCAGGTAGTGATGGTGCAAAATAATTGTTTTAATAGGCTAACAAAAACCTAGTTAAACAAAATATTGATAACCCAAAAAATGAAATCCTTCCTGGATATACTTTGTGGTGCTTAAGTTAGTGCTTTCTTAAGAAACATTTGAATAAATAGTAACCCGATAACAAGGGCCACTTTGTCAGACAGTTTTGCGTAAATCAAAGCGCTGGAAGCATAACAGGATTTTCAAGCAGTGTTGGAAGGAAACTGATCACAGTTGTATGTTTTCGAAGGGTTTAGTATTCGGCCAGTCTCAGATTCTCGGTTTTATGTACTGCAGACATTGAGTTATACCTCGCAATCTTCTTGAAAGGGAAAGAAACGTATTTGATAGGATTATTTCTTATTTCCCAGTTAATTTGTAGCTTTCGTCAAGAACTACTTTGTTGCATATTCTCCTGCAACTTAATTTTGAGATACTACCACATTATTAGGTTGGATGTCTTCTCCGCCTCCGGCATTTACTGTTGAAGGAAAAGCCCGAGTTTAAATAAAACGTATAGGGAAGAACAATATTGTACGCTGACCTGATCTGATTCTTGTTGCGATATGTAAATCGTGATTGAAACTTCGAATTTGCTAATTTAAAGACATAAGACTAATATTACAGATGTTTTTATTTCTCCGAGAGAAGGCAAGTTCATAAAACACTTGCACCAAAAGAACAACTACAAAGAAACACTAAATGTGTACCTTGTAGTATGTAGTAACTGGTTACCTGCAAATGATGTACTTGGCTACCATTGCAACGGGCAGTTACCCTATCAAGTGCATTTAGTCGACGTACACATGTCTTAATCACTGTCCTCAAAGGACCTGGGTCCAAGATCATAAAACCGAAGTTGGAGAAAATACTCAAATCTCAAGGATCTAATTAGCTGAAATGGAGACGTTTCGCATGCTTTCAAGAGATTCGAGACTGGTCTGCAATCTTAGTTTATAATTAATGGCCCTGATTGACTGAAATGGAGACAAGAGCCTTCATCTCAGCCAAACAGATGCTTGAGATTTGATACTGGTGCCTTTCTTAGTTTTGTGAACCTTGGCACTACTTTCCAGCCTATACTGACAGAAGTTGCTTGTTTTGGTTATTATATTATCTTGTTATGTTTCCAACAAGTTCAACTAAATAAAAAAAACTGCGACGTCCAAACAAGTTTTAAAAACTGATATTTCCATTAAGTATCATTTAAAATATTTTGAAAAAGCCAAATTCTTAATAATCATAGTTATTGTATATAAAACATTCAACAAAGAATCAATTTATTGAAAAAGAATCATTGAGTCTTTAGAAATAAACGTTAAAGGATAATTCATTGCAATGGATAGCCTCTTGGGGGTCGATCTTGCGAAGCAAATCAAGTCATCTATATTGACAGCGCAAAAAGAATGGATACAATATTCGGTGGCTTTTTGTATAGATAGTATCAAATGTGGATGGTTCGGATATGATATTTGGTCTGTTTCAAATAAAGAAGTAGAATTAATACATAATACACACGCAAATTCGGTGAATAGGAGTAATTCTGTATGATAATATAATGGCGCATTAAACTTCATTCAAATGACTTGGTAATATACAGGCCTTGTGGTTTAACTATGTCAGAAAAATGTAGAAGGCCATTGTATTTGTATTTCATGTCATTGCATTAAGTATATGAATTGAAAAGATTGTAACATTGTAACAAGAATTTGGGAATTAATTAGCCCAAGTTTGCTATTTCAAAGTTTGCCTGGTCAGATCATAATTGGAACATAATATTATACAGCAGAGTAAGGGAACTAATCCCGACATGCTAAAATTTCATCGGTATAGAATTAACTCCCTTCGTAACCGTTGGAGTAATTGTACAAGTCTTGTCTACACCCGCGGGTATGAAGCCATGGTGGCAATCCCACACTGGTTATTTTTATTTCTGGACATTTTTATATAGCCACTACTGCCCCAGACCGTTCCCCAGCTGTTCTTGACCAACCAGTAGTCCGAGCTGGTACCGTAACCCACCACCAGTACTCCGTGGTTTAGCTTAACAGAACTGCAGTTTGGTTCGTAGTAGACGCCTGAAGAATAAAGTGTGCAAAGTAAAACATTATTTTTTCAAAATATATATTCTGCTCTCCTCTTAAAAAACATATATCTATCATTTTATTGCAAAGTGCATGAAAAGATAATATGTATGCTGCAGTTTCGGATTCATGCCTTTCGTAATGCTGTTTTATCGTCCCCCATTTATGAAGTTCTCATTATATTGCCGCGCCTGCATTTTGCTCTGTGTAGCGTTCCGCGCCTGAATTTCGTTCAGTATAGCGTATTTCAGCAACAAGCTAACAACTAGGTTGAACCCGCGACTCGGAACCACGCTGACTACAAGTTAACAGTCGACTTGCAGATCCTCGGACATGGGTATCGTTAAAACAATATTTACTGTAGAATGACTGTACAAATGTGATAGAAAACACGAGCCTTTAATTCTGCCCCAACCAAATCGTGATCTCACGTAAGAGTATAACGATCTGTTAACTGGTCGGATTGTTAATTTAACTTCGCCATGTTATCATATGCTGCTCACGTCCTCCCTTTACAGCCGTGTTTAAGGTACCCACGGTCACTCCATGGTCATACCCATAGTACATGTATGAAAACAACACTAACCCCCACTGTAGTGCTGGAAGGAGTTATGACCAGCATCGATTGCGACAGACACTGGACCAACTGTCGCCACAGCTTGTTGAAGACTGGTCTCGCTGCCTCTAGGGATATCAGTATACCCGGACACTGTGGCCTTCACCTTTGACCTGACGAACCTACAAGTTTGTTCCTAGTAAGAAAATTCGTAAACAGAAATAATGTATTGCTTCATCACAATGATTAGCGATATCTGCATGCTAACCATTCAATTCCCTCAGATTATGGTTGTTATTCTGTTTATTGTCTTGGATATTGTTCCTCAGCTGTCAAAGATCTGTTCATAAGGCTTATATTAATTCCTTGACCTCAATGTTATATTTTAAGTTAAGGCGCCTAATTACTCATGGTAAATAGCTTTGGTTAACAGATCAAGTCACCTTTCCGATTGTTAAGTTCAAGGTTATTGAAATATGTCCTCCGCTTTCCATACTCATGGTAAATAGCTTTGGTTAACAGATCAAGTCATCTTTCCGATTGTTAAGTTCAAAGTTCACTAACCCCTATTGAAATATGTCCTCCGCTTTCCATCAGCTCATCAATACCTTCTCAAACAATACAAGTATATACCGGTATCTAAAATCCAACCTCCATGACATGGACATGAGCAATCCCTATTTTGTCATCTTTTTCATTGTTAAGACTTGTTTACGTTTGTTTATTTAACCCCTGATTGAGAAATGCTCACCCCCTGGACAAGGCCACTCTCTCATGGTTACGAATGAGCCCGATTCGCCAGTTTTCAACTCGTGCATCACTGTGGTTCTTATTTAATGTATACGACATAGGACGCATCGATTAAACAGTAGTAAACTGAAAAATCAAAGATGCTTACCTTAGCAACATAAGGGTAGTCCGTTTCTCCTTCTAAACCACCGACAGCTTTAATGTATGTAAATGCTCGGTCCATCAACCCGCCACTGCAACCATTGTTACCATAACTACTAGAACAGTCTACTAGTTGTTGTTCGCTGAGAGATACCAGGTTTCCTGTTTTCCTTTTATGTTGACCTTCTAAGGAACCAGTCTGTAACAACATAAGCAAAGGCATTACTGAGCGGTGCTGTCCCGTTTGGGTCCATTTTGCCCACCGGGAATGTCGACTTTCATTAAAACATAATTATAGACAGCAAGTATTTCGTTAGTTTACTTCATTAATATTTGGAAACCAGGCCCAAAGATTAAAAAATTGAGAATGGAAACCGGTCTCAAATCTCAAGGATCTGATTGGCTGTAATGGCGACTTGTCGCCATTTCAGCTAATCAGTGCCCAAGGTTATTAAACTGAGCATGGAAACCAGTCTCAAATCTCAAGCATCTCTAGTCGTCATTTCATCCAATCAGATGCTTGAGATTTGAGAGTGGTTTCCAATCTCGGTTTTATATCCTTCAGCCCTGATCCTTGAGATTTGAGTCTTGTTTCTTTTCTCAGATATATAATCTTCAGCCCTGAATCTCAAATGTGCCGTCTCGTCGGTGTATTTGAAAACCGACGTATGAAGCATTTACATATTATATTCGAGAAAAAATCATTTGAAGATTTGAAGATTAAGCCATCAATAACTTACAAAACTTACGTCTTGGTGGAATTGGATATTTTCCATACAGAATAGTTCCACAATGATATTACTCTTACAGTTGTGTAGAGATTGAAAAAACAAACAAACAACAAAACAGTACCAAACAATCAATATTACCAGACCACAAGTGTACGTCCCTCTGGAATTATGCTGACGATCTTATTGGTTCTAATTCAGTTACTGACAGGTTTAAACAGATAAAAAAGGGAACTTTGAAAATAATCCAACACGACAAATATGAAAATATTGCAGGCTCGGTTTGTTTGAATGGAAATGCATTTTACTGCCCATGCCGCATAGCCAGGGGTTGAGCGCAACTCAATATTTACACCAATAAACAGTAAAAAATTGACCATCCCATATGGCGGCGGACATGGAACCTTCAATGCGGTATTTTCAGATTAATACCATTCCATGGCTTGATTAGTGAAACTGTATTGCATTCGAATTTTAATCGCATACACAGGTGACTTACTGTGCTAAACGCCCAGCATGATCCACACCGCCCTTGGTCTTTCACTCCTGTGACCAGACCGCGGTCCCGCCAGTCCACCGTACTGGGAAGAACAACGTTAGACGGCGAGAGGAAGCTGGAACCATTGTTCGCCGACTGTGACCGGGTCGGGATGTACCCCGTGTAGAGATGTAGAAACTCTTCGTGCGTCTGGAAACATAATAACTTAGTTATTAAAGTGCAAATATATGAAAAGACTTGATATGTAGATATTGATATAGGAAGTGTTAACATAGTGGTAAGTCCTTTAAATAACAAATTTCAAAGAAACTTCTTTTCAACAGCTTTACATAGTGGTATAATTAGCATTCGGATCAACCCATTGTCATATGCATGTACTTTCTTTTGTGATGTTCTTTTTTAAACAACAATACTAAAGATGCAGTTTCATTTTAAGAGCAACAACTGTTTTTTTTTTCATTGATAAAATGGATAAATAACGAAACATCTGTAATGAACGAAACAACAATTTCCATTTCCACCTATCAATACAAAGTGAAAACTTTCATTCGTGCCGTCTGATCAGGATCTATACTGTTCGCTTTTCGATTTACTGTATCTGTTTTTTTTTTTTACTGAAATCCGAACAGTGCAGATCCTGATCAGACGGCCAGATGTGCCAGCTGAGCTGGATCTACACTGTTCGCACATGCCCCGGAAAAAGCATATATATGGAGAGAAGTGCTATACAAAGTATTGAGGCTAAATTTGTTCAAGGCATACTTTTAGCCACAAATGCATGTACATTTGTTATTATCTCGTTGGTTAACAAAAATTAGGTTAAGTAAAAATTCATTACTTCCTCATTACTTAAAGGTGCCTGGTAACGTATGAGGACGAAAGTGTTAAGTGGTTTCAGTATCAGTTTTTAAAATATAAATTGTAGACGACCTGTAAACAAAGAAAATGTGATATTCTCACACAGTCAAAGAACGAGTGGATATGTTATATATAAAGCCAAAGTTGTTATAGCCTAATTAACGCAGTAAAATTCACTTTCAACGGGTTCTAAAATGTACTGATTTGTCCAAAAATTTCGGCGAAATTCGCCCCTGTTCAGTCATTTATAGGAATAACATAGCAGTACAATTAATATTATTCAAATCCGAGACATTGAAGCAGTGAATAGGCAGCTTTAAACAACGCATTCGGAGAGGAATGTCCTTAAGAGGAAGACAATAAATGTAAAGTAAAATAAGTTATGCTTTTATCACTACAGCTAACCGCAGCATTTGAGCTAAACAAAACCATATTATATATTGGATAACATAACCGTAAAAAGATAAATTAAAAAAAAATTTAATTATGTAAAGTAAAAACTAAGTAGCTTACTTATAGCAGCCCAAAGTATTAACTTAAGAATTCTGTTACAGTTTTCCGGGTTTGCTAATATGCATTGGAGTGGATACGTACTTGGACTTTGCAGCGACCAAAACTTGAGGTTTTATAATAGAAATATAGAGTTACGGAAATTTACCAGATCGGTGAACTGGTTGACTCCGAGATAGTAGGAGTGTTCTCCCTTAGCATACCGCACGTTGTGGTCTTTGATGAACTGGATATTGACCTCAAATATCTTCCTCCTCATTGTTTCTTCATAGTCGTCCTCGTAACTCCTGTCTGAAAGTTCGACATCAATAAAAGTTCAATTATGACTCATTAGGGATATATGGAAACATATTTTCCGTTCACAGGTTTTCATTTTTACGGTAATGATAGGCTTCACGCTGCCAGGCTGATGGGCTGCCAGGCTGCTAACGTCACGCTGCTGGGCTGCCAGGCTGCCAGGCTGCCAGGCTGCTGACTTCACCAACATCAACATAGCTCACATTTCCCGGATTCTTTAAGCAAACAAGTAAGGGGCTTTATGAATAACCTGGTCAATTAATAATTACACAGATGAATCAAAGTTCGGTGAGACGCAAGGTGTCACGAATGTAAATATTTTTTAAAATGCTGAAATGCACATGTGAGGAAGCCGGGAAATGGTCAGCAATGGTGAACTCTCCGGCTGCGTTGTAGGCGATGACTGCTAAGCTTCTGGCATTCTGTATTACAATGTGATCGGAAGGTGGGAACTGTTACAGTGAGCTTCTTTATATGCTCAGTGGCCGTATGGATCAGACGGTTAGTCTGAGATTATTGATTGTCGAGAGTGGTAGTCTGAAGCATAGAAGATTGCTGGACAAGAAGAGAAGTCTGAATTTTATGGAAGTCCAAATGAGACATTTTGTTGTTCCCCTCTATACTCTTTAACACAAGTAAGATAAATGAAAATCCGCCTTGCTGATGCCGGAAGTTCTTAACTTATATTGCAATTTACATTAAAAGCGGAGAGTGTCTGATTTCCAAAATGTAGACCACCGGCTACAATGATTCCCCATTACAAATATTTTAGTTGACAAATCACAAATAAAAGTTAGATTTAAATCCACTTACTGAATATTCTTTTGAAAGATGCGAATGTTTGATCCAATGGCTTTCCCTGATCAATGTCTGTCTGTAGGAGTCGAACCTGGCTCTCATCTGAAACCGGCAACCCGAGTCCGTTCACCACCAGGGCTCCGACAAAACATACCAGCAGAAGCATTTTCACAAGTTTTGCTTAGTCTGTAAAATATGTACATATTCATGTCATATAAAGGAATCTGACCAATTCTACAGTTTTTGCTTCAAATTAGTCTAATATAGACGCACTTTCACTTTTTAAAAAATATGTTAAAATAAGCTATTTAAATTTAAAAAATGTTAATTGTATTGTATTGAAACATAATAAGGAACTTTCTAAACACTACCTTTCCGTCACGATGCCTGCCTATCTCTGAGCCCTGGGAGATTGACGCATCCGGGTGTTTCCATTTATAGTTTCAGAAAGCCGAAACACGGAAGTTTTAAAAACGTGCACACGCAATAGTTGATTTAAGGACATTCCGATATTAGATAAGATGCAAAAAACTAGAAGAAAAAGTGCAATCAGCAAAACCGATCTGACAAAACCACAATCAGTGGTACGGGGCTACTGAAGAGGGTAGTTCTTTCAGCGGTAAGGGGCTACTGAAGAGGGTAGTTCTTTCAGCGGTAAGGGGCTACTGAAGAGGGTTACCGTAGTTCTAGAATCACAAGCTAGAGAATATGGTCAATTGGGTTGGAGGTTATAAAACTGAGATTGGAAACCAGTCTCAAATCTCAAGCATCTGATTGGCTGAAATGGCGACTGGTCGCCATTTCAGCCAATCAGATGCTTGAGATTTGAGACTGGTTTCCATGCTCAGTTTTATAATCTTGGGCACTGGTATTTTTCATTACTCTTAAGGTATCGCAAACATTGCAAATGGCGAAAATAGGCTAAAATTTCAAAAAATGAATTTTTGGGGAAATACTTATTGCCACCTAGATGTTAGTAAATAAATGTATTTAGCTATGGATGTAGTAAATGTTTGCAAGCTCAATTTAGTCTAATTCATGTTCTAATTACCAAGCACATACTAAAACAAAAGAAAAACCATTTGCATGAGAACTCTGAAATTCATGAACAATATACCAAAGCAACTCATACCTGAAATAAGTATATGCTGGTCTACAATGTTTAGGGCCAATCCTTCAAAATAATGTTAGGGTTTTCAAGAAATTCAAGGAAATCTTACTTCCTGGTTCATAATGAAAGTAGAAAGTGAAAGTAGGAAGTAAGTTTTCATTGAATTTTTTGGGCTGCTTAGCTGCTGTGGGGGCTGGGAAAATTTGGCTGCTGGGCTGCTGTGGCGGCTGGGATACTTTGGCTGCTAGGAAAAGTTGGCTGCTGGAATACTTTAGCTGCTGAGCTGCTGTGGCGGCTGGGAAAAGTTGGCTGCTGGGAAAAGTTGGCTGCTGGAATACTTTGGCTGCTGAGCTGTTGTGGCGGCTGGGAAAAGTTGGCTGCTGGGAAAAGTTGGCTGCTGGAATACTTTGGCTGCTGAGCTGCTGTGGCGGCTGCGAAAGGTTGGCTGCTGGGCTGCTGTGGCGGCTGGGATACTTTGGCTGCTGGGAAAAGTTGGCTGCTGAGCTGCTGTGGCGGCTGGGAAAAGTTGGCTGCTGGGCTGCTGTGGCGGCTGGAATACTTTGGCTGCTGGGAAAAGTTGGCTGCTGGAATACTTTGGTTGCTGAGCTGCTGTGGCGGCTGGGATACTTTTGCATCTGGGCTGCTGTCGCTTAATTGAAGTTAAATAATGCTTTTAAATATTTCTCACGTCAGACTTCGATTTGGTAGCCTAGTATCCTGGCAGTCAATCAGCCTAGCAGCGGGAAAGCGAGAAGTTTAAGACTTAACGTAATGAATGTAATAACGTTATTTTATATTATCATATCAATAAATTAACGCATTTCTTTCGATATTTCATGTTCTCGTACATTTTTTAGAAAATTAAGTTAATTGAAATTTAAAAAAAAGACATACACGTTCAAAAAAACAAGAAATTTGCTGATTTGCTATTAAACGAATTATTACGTCAGTTTCATTCAGAAGGAAGACTTCGATTTGGCAGCCTAACAGCGGAGTAGACTGGCAGCCTAGCAGCCTAGCTGTTTGGCAGCGAGAAGTTTAAAACTTCACGTAGGTGATGTTATAATATATTTGTCAGTCTAGCATCCTAGAAGCAGATGGTTCAGACTTAAAATCATCATGCCATCATTCAAAAAAACATGTACTTTACCGGTATTTCATGCTCTTTTATTTTTCAGAAATAAAATGCGAGATTTGAAAAACAAATTAGTACAAGCCATGTTGACATTCGCGCCACAACCAAAAGAACATAGTAAAATGAGCGAAGGCAATTTACGGGCTATAGCGAACACATATGAAATTTGTCTGTGTGAAGTTGGAAGAGCAACAGATCAGTTCCAGGAGAATGTAGAAAAAATAATGGGTGTATTTGATTTGTCGATGTCAGATTAGAACTATTTGAAAAAGAAAAAAAATATAATAGAATCGAAAAACACCTAAAAGTGAAAGTAAAATATTATATCAACGATATTTGACTTTAACTCGAGTTCATAAAAATGTATAAATTTCCCAACATCAGCTCAGCAGCCAAAGTATCACAGCAGCCAAAGTATCTGCTAGGCTGTTGGGCGGCCAACTTCACGCTGGCAGGCTGCTAGGCTGCTGGGCGGCCAACTTCACGCTGCCTGGCTGCTAGGCTGCTGGCGGCCAACTTCACGCTGCCAGGCTGCTAGGCTGCTAGGCGGCCAACTTCACGAACATTTTTATATGGAATATTCATGGGTATCAGGTAAACACTTGCGTACAATACGCAGTGTAAAACGACAGAGAAGTGCGGGTATTTCTAGTTCTTACTGATTCCTTTCTAGTTTCTTTCATACTGATTGTTTATTTCAAGTCTGATTTAAAGTCGGATTTTAAAATTATTTCACAGAAATGATTACCATAATGAGACAACGTGTCGCACGCAATATTTGGGTCGCTACCTTGAAGGTCAAGGTCATAGCATGACCTTGCAGCAAAATCGTGTCCGGCCAATAACTTTGTCATTTGAAATCGGATTTTAAAATTATTTCACAGAAATGATCACCAAAATGAGACTACATGTCGCGCGCAACATTTGGGTTGCTACCTTGAAGGTCAAGGTCACAGCATGACCTTGCAGCGAATATGTGTCCGGCCCAAAACTTTTTTATTTGAAGTCGGATTTTAAAATTATTTCACAGAAATGATCACCATAATGAGACAAAGTGTCGCACGCAACATTTGGGTCGCTACCTTGAAGGTCAAGGTCATAGCATGAACTTGCAGCAAAATTGTGTCCGGCCAATAACTTTGTCATTTGAAATCGGATTTTAAAATTATTTCACAGAAATGATCACCACAATGAGACGACGTGTCGCGCGCAACATTTGGGTCGCTACCTTGAACGTCAAGGTCACAGCATGACCTTGAAGCAAAATCATTTCCTGTCTATAACTCTGTTGGATTTAAAAATTATTTCACAGAAATGATCACAATATCGACGCGACGAGTCACACAACCTTTGGGTGGCTTTCTTCAAGGTCAAGGTCACAGCATGAATTTGAAGCTCAATTATGTCAGGTAACTTTGTTATTTATAGTTGGATTTTAAAATTGTATGATTTTATAGCACTACACTTTTTTATAAATTCACCTCAATAGTTATACAACTAACTGTTTTTGTGACAAAGCACCCATTCGGGGAGCATCACCCGTCTTCGACGGTTTCTTGTTGAAAGATATTTCTTGTTTACATTACAGTGGCGCCACACATTATAAGGTTATATGGTCGCTCTGAATGTTGCTGTTGGAGGAAAACCCCAGGTTCCGCAGTTTATTAAACGGGCTGGCATCTGGGTACACCATCAACATTCTGCAAGTCGTTGTCGTCTTTGGCTGTGTAGGAAATAAACCTTGAAATTTAAAATATCAAATTAATTAGCTGTATGTATTGGATATACAAAAGAGGAATTTTGTTTGTTTTGGATTGAAACCTGGCACAAATTATCACGTGAACACTTTCTTTATATTTGACTATTTTCTCCATTTCCTTAGTTTCGTTCAATCAAACTAATTTTTGTTGTATTTGTTTATTGTCGTTACATTTTTATACAGATGCTTAACACCGTCTGTAATAAAACTTTGTTCCATGGTGCGCTCGCTTTTATTTTGCATAGCAAAACTTGGTGGTCATTCAAAATAAGTAAAAGATAATATTCCTATAAGATCGACGCCACAAAAACTTCCGTTCAAATCGTTCAATTGAAGGCCACTTACTTAGTTTTCTACAGCGCTCTGCAGTCTTGGTGATTAACAAATATACAGTTGAAGTTTATCGCTTTGCTTGCCTCTTTCATTACGAGAAGTGGAAGGGATTTAAGAGTTTTTAAAGGTTTCGACGGAAAACTCGAATTCAGCCGACGATATTGCGCCTGTGTTCTTACTGATCTAACTATTGTCTTTAAGATTATAAAACAAAGATTTGAAACCAGTCTCAAATCTCAAGCATCTGATTGGCTGAAATGGCGACAGACAGACAGACATGCAGACAGACAGACAGACAGACAGACAGACAGAAAGACGGACGGACGGACGGACGGACTTGATCAATAATTCGTCTAAAAATAATGTTTCTAATACAAGCAAAATAAGTGAACGAACCCCGATTACTTTACATTTATTCTTAATTTTGTTAGCAAACCCTTTTTATGTACATTTAATATTGGGGATACATTTTAACTGTAAGGGATGGGTATGCGCTTATTTTTGGGATAGATTTTAACTTAAGGGACGGGTATGCGCTTATATTTAGGTATTAGTTTTCGGTAAGAGACATATGCGCTTATTTTCAGTATGCGCTTTTTTCGATTATGCGCTCATTTTCGAGATTCCACAGTATAATATGTTGGGGGTTTGAAGTAAGTGTTCATAATTTTAAGAATTAATTTTTCATTTTCCATGAATGGTGATGGTCTACACCAGTGGATATGAGGCCTGCGTGGCAATCCCACACTGGTTATCGTTATTTCTGGACATCAGTATATAACCACTCATGCCCCAGGACGTTCCCCAGCTGTTCTTGACCAACCAGTAGTCCGAGGGGCTGGTCCCGTACCCCACCACAAGCACTGCGTGGTCTAGATTACTAGAACTGCATTCTGATTCGTCGTAGACGCCTGGAAAATAGATTAAGTGCAACATGAGAAATTCGGTTCGCTGAACGATTTACATGAATGTACATCTTCGTAATTTCGTATTTGGTGTTTTGACAGCCTCTGTTAATGTATTAGGTCAATCGCAGCAGCCAATTGTTTTGTGCTGTAGAGCAAGTGTATCAGACACGAGGTGACAGTGGGGCAAAACATCGTATTTTTGTAAGTTTCGAACATGAAAAAATAGAGAACTCTATACTACTATGACAAAGCATTATATTTGCTGATCTGAAAGGATTATCAACATGACGATAGTTTCCTTTGCTTTATATAACTTCTAGTTCATATGCGACTGAAACTGCCGCCAAATCGGGTACAGCTATAAAGGTTTGTTAACTGTTCGGATAGTTGATGAATAGTTTTGTCATCTAATCAACTTCTGGAGAAAAAAAATCTGCATAGATTTAACATTTAACATATGAATGCCATTTTTAAAGTTCATAATACCAGTCAATACATAAATATTTCTTACCGCCGCTGTAGAGCTGGAAGGACGTGTGACTTGCATCGATTGAGACAGACACTGGTCCTACAGTCGCCACAGCTTCTTGCAGACTGGTCTCGCTGCCTATAGGGATGTCAGTATACCCGGACACTGTGGCCTTTACTTTTGACCTGTCGAAGCTACAAGTTTGATCCTAGAAAGAAAATTCGTAAAAAGATATAAAGTTTTTCTTGATCAAAATGACTGATAATGTCGTCATGCTAACAGTCCCGCCCCATATTCCTGCTTATATAGTAAGCTTGTGGTTCTAGATAAGGTCTCCTTGCTGGACAATGATCCTCTGCTGTCCTTCTGACTAAGAATAATTTTTTTGGAATCAATGACTTGTTATGACAAGGCGACCTGTAACTCATGGTTGATTGCTCATGGTAATATACTTTAAATTTCAATTTTAATTAGATTTTGACATAGCGAGCAACCTCCGTAAACTGCTTTGTAAAGAACTTTTTATTACAAAAAGAGAAATAAGTGTTTATCACCCGTTTACGCGACCAGGATATTGAAGGTCAAACACACTTTTACCAACATCTCATATATTTTACATATGTAAGTCACTAGGACACCAGATATTGTTGTCAGTATCATATTACTCATGTGGGCATTTTAAATGATGTTTTATGTTGTTAAGTTTTTGTGAATTTATGTTAATAGAAATTATGGAATGTTTAGATCTCGTTATTTTTCTTTACTGTTCCAAAGTGTTTTACCAAATGCAAAATACAGATACATAAGTAACATTTATTTGAGCAAAGTTTCGTTGAACGGCATCTTGAGATTATGAGACAATGATCTTTTGGATCCTTAAATATTTGCGACATAGGTTGCATCGATTAAACTCTCATCCCAAATAAAGCCGGATACGTTTACCTTAGCAACATAAGGATAGTCCGCCTCTCCTTCAATACCACCGACAGCTTCTATGTATGCGAATGCTTTGTCCACCCATCCTCCATTACAGCCTTCATTACCAAAGCTACCAGAACAGTCCACTAGTTGTTGTTCGCTGAGGGAATTCAAGATCCCTGTTTTCTTTTTATGTTGACCTTCTAAGGAGCCAGTCTTTAAAAAACGTAAACGATAAAGAAGTCAATTATTTGTTCCTGCATATAATATTGTGGTGCTTGGATTTTTTTCTAAAAATATTGAGTAGCATTATTTGCCTATGGCTCTAAAACACTTCCCAAGTGGTTGATATTTTTCATGGTCAATATATCAACGCGCAGTGAAACAGACCAGCACGCTCATTGTTTGCTTGTTAGCAGAAGAAATCGTACGCTACAAAACTTCGTAGCAGCTGATCGTCACTTGTGATGCAAACAGCGAAACTGTACGGTATAGATTTCAGACACAATGGCCAACATTTCTCTTATTTTTTCACAAAGGGTCAATATAATCAATAATCCAAAAAAAAATCTTTTCTGGATCAAAAATTACTTCTACTACGCGGGCTAGGCCTGGTCGCTCTGATCGACATGAAGGCGGTAAATTAAGCAGTTTACACAATTAACTTTGGAGTCAAGAACAAGTCGTTTTGGCATTATACTTAGAACAGCTTTTTCGTCATCACACACACAAATGCGACACGTAGGAAACAGAGCAGGATTTTTAACAAAAGAGACACATCGGCTACTGCTTTGCATTGTAATCTATACATTTTGCCAGTTTTATCGCTTATACGCAGATGTAATTCAAAAATACAGGTGCAGTTTAAAAACACTATTGCAAAAAGGTATTTTTCACAGCCATTTTTATGAAGATTTCATTTATAAAATAAAGGGCTATATTTATTTCTCCACGTTATTCTTAAAAACCATCTGTAAATTCAAAAAGAAAAGTTACCAACATGATATTTTACAGCGCTCTGCAGGCCTTGTGATTAACACATCTACTTTTGATCGTTTTGCTCACCTTTTAATTGCACGACGGTTGCAGGGGTTCAAGAGTTTAGGAAATCTTGCAAAAAACCTAGAAGCTCGAGCTGTTTCTTTTATCCCTGTCATTGTGTTCTTGCTGATTTGAATCCAGATGCTCTGGTCTCGGTAAGGTCATTGAGTACCCGGCCTTTTGCTTTATCATGCTATTAGCTTTTTATGTTTTATATGTTTGCGTGCTTTTGCATGCAACATGGTCTAGTTGATGGGTGGGTTGGAATTATTTAACCAAGACAAATTATACTTGTTTGTTCATATGGGAATCTATTAGGGGCACGTGTGAGGTTGCTGCATCCTATAACCTGGTTTAAACCCCAATGGAAAATTGTTTTGCCCTGACCTTCCAAGGCTGTAATCCCAAGGGTTGTCTTTTTCAATTATTATTTCGTTTTCTGATTGTTGAGATTCCTGATATGCATGTTTCGCTTTTTTTCTAGATTTGTCCATATCTTATGAGGATATTATATATGTAATGCAAATGTTGTTATATTGCAGAATAAATAGATGTTGAAGTGTTTAAAATATACCTAGATGCATCAACGATTTATCTAAATACTGCGAAAATATGGCCATTTTTGAGTGATCGTTAATGGCTTTGTAGGCCTATTCTTTCTGTACAATATTCGGATTTTTTTTCGCATAATTAATAATATTTCTTTTTCCTAAATTATTATTTTGTAAAAAATGTGATTGCCTTTTAGAAACGTGTAATTTGTATTACTTAATTACATTTCAACTATTAAATTAATCAGTTTCTGAAATTGATTAACGGGTTCATAAGGAAATTCAAAAGAAAATAATCCAGGGAAGAGTTAAGATAAATATTATATTTGATAATTTATACATTGATATACCACCTGGGTCGTCTACTTTAACACACATTGGTATTTTTGAAAACACGTGTATCACAAGTGTTGTAAAGACGTCCCGTCATTTCCATTATTTAAACTTTACTCCCCTGTTTAGGACTGTGTTGTCTGAGAACAAATTAATTTTAAAATCAAACAAACAATCATGAATATTCTTACTAAATGACATATTCAACTCAAATAAGTATTGTTCTTGAGTATCTTTTTAATTATCTAAACCATGACACCGATATTTGCTTTGGCCGAATATAGGACAGTATATTCAAGAATTCCCTATTTGATGTTCCGTTAAGTCATCAATTTATACCTCGGTAAATAAAATTTTCAGTACTGATGGACAAAAGGACCACAGGTGTCCGTATCATTGTTAAAAAATAAAATTCCAATAAAGAAAAAAATGTTTTTGTTTTTTGATATATTTAAATGAAGGTCCCCATCAAGCGGGTCCCATACACTGACAGTGACCTCAAAGAACTGAACAATTTTGTCATTTATACTAACAAATCTAGCTTAAACAATACAGCAATAGATGAGTCTTCCATTGTGCTAACATGTCGCGAAAACCGATTGGAATTTTCTCAAACCGATGTTTTGCTGGAGCTTTTCATATAGGCTCAAACATTGCCAAACGTTTTAGTCGACATCGATGAGGTGATCGCAAAAAACCATTTTGGTTACGGCATTACCTAGTGTCTTTCCGCTTCTATGAAATATTCACACCGCGCATACATAAAATACATAGTTTTCAATCATTATCTACCAGTAACTTGTACCTTTTCTCGATCTAACGCTAAAATCTTCGTTGTTTTTGTTTGCGTCGTCTCAAATATTTACTTTGACAGCCATGATGCTTCCGAATGACTTCGGTCATTTTACGGAATACGACGATGTCATTTTATGCAATTGTTTTTCCGATTGGCTGGCGTTTTAGACTACCAGCCAATCGAAAAAATCGTTGCAAAATTTGAGATCGGCGATTATCGAGATAATGATTGAAAACTATGTATTTTATGTATGCGCGTTGTGAATATTTCATAGAAGCGGAAAGACACTAGGTAATGCCGTAACCAAAATGGGTTTTTGCGATCACCTCATCGATGTCGACTAAAACGTTTGGCAATGTTTGAGCCTATATGAAAAGCTCCAGCAAAAAATCGGTTTGAGGAAATTCCAATCGGTTTTCGCGACATGTTAGCACAGTGAAAGACTCATTTATTGCTGTATTGTTTAAGCTATATTTGTTATTATACATGACAAAATTTTTCAGTTCTTTGAGGTCACTGTCAGTGTATGGGACCCGCTTGATGGGGACCTTCATTTATATATATCAAAAAACAAAAACATTTTTTTCTTTATTGGAATTTTATTTTTTAACAATGATACGGACACCTGTGAAAAGGACAAGCTGACGATAGGAATTCAGATATTGTGTGTACACTTAACATTACAAACACGGGAATGACTGATGCATAACATTTAGAACTCCCCTCGTATCAGTCGTAATCGAGTATAAGAGACACTGGTAAGACAAACAGCGATGACTTACTGTGCTAAACGCCCAGCAAGATCCACATCGCCCTTGGTCTTTCACTCCTGTGACCAGACCGTGGTCCCGCCAGTCCACCGTACTTGGAAGAACAACGTTAGACGGCGAGAGAAAGCTGGAAGCGTTGTTCGCCGACTTTGACCGGGCTGATATGAACCCCGTGTAGAGATGTAGAAACTCTCCGTGCGTCTGGAAACATATGCATCGTATCAGACAACATTTCGACAATAATAGAAATTGAACAAGAGCGTGGTAAATCGGGGCAAATCACGAACTTTACGTGGAAGTATTTTTTGTAAGCATGGTTCGTTCGCGGTACGATCGCCTTGGCTACAAAAGTTCCACGCTCTCAGTTATTTGAACCTGCTCAAAATAATTGTAGCCTGGTCAACAAAAAGCAGGGCAAACGTAGTGGGAACGCCATCGTACAAGCAGCATGTAGCATACTAGTATGGTCATGTAGGTCGTAGCGGTTATTCTCTAGAACTTCTGCATGGTCGGCATTGGTCTGGGTGTATTCGCAGTGCTTACTATTTCATCTTGGTTTGTTAACTCTTTTTGTGTTTACTATATGCATTTAGTTTGATTGGTGGTTATTATCCCCTTAGGAGGTAAGATATAAACATGCAACTTGTTGCCAAAAGCAAATAAAATTATGTTTTCAAATCAAAAACCTTCAAAGAAAAAAATTTGGAAATTTACCAGATCGGCAAACTGGTTGACGCCGAGATAGTAGGAGTGTTCTCCCTTGGCATACATCACGTTGTGATCTTTGATGTACTGGATATTGACCTCAAATATCTTCCTCCTCATTGTTTCTTCATAGTCGTCCTCGTAACTCCTGTCTGAAAGTTTGATTGAGTTAAGATTTCAATTACGACTCATTAGAGGATATTTTGAAACATTTTTTTCCGTTTTTTTTTTGATATATTAACATCATTCGCATAGCCTGACACCACCTTTACCTTTTTGGCGTTGTCCCGGTTAGGCTAGCTCACTCGGTAGCGTAATTGGTATTGCATGGCTAGGCGCAGTCGCCGTACAGGTTCGCTTCAAAGGAAAGGCAATATTATTTTAAACAGAGAAAATGTGAAAAATGGCTCTATAATAACCAGGGTCGAGTAATAACACAGCTGAATCAATGTTCGGCGAGACTTTCGCATTTACATTAGTGAGCTCTTCGGTTTCTTTGTTGATGATTTTTTCTTAGCTTCGTGGCATTGATGTTTGTATGCTTCGAAACATGATTAAAAGGTGGAAACTGTTACAGGGAGCTTCTCTGTAAGCTGTGGCTGTAATTGGACTGGTATTATAAGGCAATTGGCTGTCCTATGAGACTAGTAGAGTGAGCTTTTCTGCTCATCTGTGAGACTGGTAAGGCGAGTGATTTGGCAGTTATTTCTAATTTGTAGGGTGAGTCATCTTATTGTCATATGGAACTTCTTAGTTGAGTTATCTGGCTGTCATATGGGACTCTTATGGCGGTCTTATGGGACTTCTAATATAAGTCATATTACTGTCATATGTGACTGGAAAAAAGAGAAACACGCATATTGGGAATCGCAACATTCAGAAAACACTACATCGCACAGATAAATTCTGGCATGTACCTCTCCTATTGAACTGGAAGAACGAGTCACGTTTGATGTGCACGCGGGACAAAAGTAATGCGATATTTCTTACAGGCACCATATGTCACATATGTACAAGTTTCATACCAGAAATCTTAAACGTTGGTTGTTAACGTGAGGCTTGCATTCGATGACAGATAATTAACATGAAGTAGGCCGTAGTACAACATAGTTAAACATTTTGTTTGCTTCTGTGCTTTCTTAGACTAAATTAGAAATAATATGCCATGCTGATTCATGTTGTCTTGAATTTATGTTGCAAATGTGGTGAATATTTCAGATTTCTTATGTTACGGTATTTAGTGTCGACCACCTGCTAAAATGACTCTCTCAAGCATAATGTTTCAGTTGACGAATCACCAAATTTATATATGAAACCACTTACTGAATATCCTTTTGAAAGATGCGAATGTTTGATCCAGTGGCTTTCCGTGATCAATGTTTGTCTGCAGGAGTCGAACCTGGCTCTCATCTGGAACCGGCAACTCGAGTCCATTCACCACCAGGGCTCCGACAATACATACCAGCAGAAGCATTTTTATGTTTTAAAATCTGTAATGATAATATGTATTTAAGTCCTCGCATTAAGCGTTTAATTATTTTCATCTAAATACACTCACTTTTGAAAAATGATGCGTACATTGATTTTAAATGAAGCTAGAAGTCCATCTTAACCATACGTTCCAAGAAGGTTGATGCATCCGGGTATTTACCTTTTTATTTTAGATCAGCCGATACGAGGAAGTTTTAATAAACGTGAAAACTTTAAATTTAGTTTAAGGAAGTGTTTAAATATGTAATTAAGACGCAGTTTGTTTTGTTTTTTTACCTCGCTCTGCATTCCTGTCAATTACCAACCGACAGTTGATCGCTTTCCTTAAATCTTTCACTGTGAGACAGAGGAAGGGGTATAAAATTTTGAATTAGGTTTCTAGGGAAATCTTGAATACGACCGGCGATTGTGCCCAGTTATTTTATGGATTTATCTGGCAAACAAATGTCAAAATTAAACAGAGTGTACTGGTAAAAGAATACTCTAAAGGAGGCTTAAAAATGATTAATCTCCCTGCATTTATTAAAGCTCTCAAATTAACCTGGCTAAGAAGATTGACAAATGATTGTCTCTGGAGTAATGTAATAAAAATACAGGTTGACCTGAATAAACATATTTCACTGTGGTAAACATTACTTTGACAAAATAACTAAAGAATTAAAAAATGAATTTTGGAAGGACACATAAATGGCTTTCTCTGATTATATAGAAACAATATCACTAAAAGATTATTACGGAAGAGTATACTGACCCCCCTTATATCTTTTGTATAGATATGAGAAAATTATGAAGTAATATACTACACAAATGATTAAAATCAATAAAGTTATATTATACGCAAAACGTATCTGTGATTTTAATATAATTCAAAATATTTTGAAAAATGATGGTTTTTTGTTTTATGTGAAGATATGTTTGTAAATAATAACTGGCAAAATCAATAAAATTATTCTGTCAAATATACAGCATATCAAAATTGTTAATCATATATATTAATAATATATAATTGTATGTTACCATCTGCCATAAAAAATTAGGGTGTTCCGTTGGGGCCATAATTGTTTCGCCCTGTCGACATCTTGGGCGGGACCAAAAAATCGTGACAACACGATTCGAGACCGCGAAACCACGAGGCGAGATCGAAAAAAAAAAACACGATAAGAGGTAAAGAAAGTACGATGCTGGTAGGTAGTCGCAACCTCGCATAGTTGTTTTTGTGTTCTCGCCATCGTGTTTTCTGAGGACAGCGAGACGAGAGATCGCCTAAATAAGACGCGAGGATGCGATATCAAAATCGCGCTTTTGCACCGTACTTTCGCGATATCGCTCCGTTGTTTCGCGATCTTGCATCGCACTTTCGTGGTCTCGCTCTCCTGAAGGTCAGCGAACCGAAAACTTATTGCTTTTCCATGTTTGATCCATAGGAAGTCTTGGGATTCTCTTTGATTTATTACTCTGAAGGCACTATAAGGCATGGTCATCTGATAGAGTTCATTTAGACACACAGGTCATGCCAACAGGACAGTTTGCTCCTGCCTTTAATTTCAAATTGATGGTTTTTACCCATTCCTGTTGACTAATTGACTTGTGTCAAACCTGTTAATTTGCATTCTTTCAAAAAAACATTGTATTTTTCTAATATTTGATGGTTTGGATAATGGTGATACAGAAATTTTCAATATGTTTTGTTTTAAGAAAGATTTTTACATCTCTTAGCTATTTTGACCACAGCTTTTGTTTATTTCTAGTGTAGATCCCTAACTTTATTCTATTTGTCATGTTTGTGTTAGCTGATTGGAAGGCGAGATCACAAAACCACGAAAACACGATGAGAGATCGCAGTACAACGATACGAGATTGCGAATGCGAGGATGCGATGGCGCGAAATAACACCTCGTATCGTACTTTCGCAATTTCGCATCGTGTTTTCGCGTTTACGTGGTCTCGCTATCCCGAGGCTGAGACCACGAAAACTCGAAAACAAGATTCGAGAACGCGAAACAACGATGCGAGGTCGTGAAAGTACGACGCTTAAGGGCGATATTATTTTTTGCGTCCTCTCTTCGTTTTTTTGCGACTTCGCTTCATTGTTACTATTTGCGCGATTTTGCATCATCGTTTCACGATCTCGGATCGTTGTTTCGCGATTTCGCATCGTGTTTTCGCGTCTTGGAGGTGTCGCTCAAGAGGTCGAAATGGCGAAACAACGATGGCCCCGTAGGAACACCGTAGTAAGTTGATACATGTGGAGGAATATGTAATTTTCTATTTCTCTCAAATAATATATTATAGTTATCATATAATTCGTGTACCAATTATAGTTACATTATATTTATGATATAGCAAGCTGTTTGTTACAATGACATATATATTACGCAGAATATTATTTCGATTTTTAAGAAGGAAATTGTATTTCAGTTAAAATAAACACAGGAATTCTGGTCAAATAACTTTTATTACAGCAATAAAAACTAGAAGATAAATATAAAATATATAAATAAGTTTAATAAAAAAATGCAAATATATAGTGATATTATGTATATTCCTTACAAATTTACCCTTATGAAAGATTTAAGGGGGGTCAGTATACTCTTCCGTAGATTATACAGTAGGAGGCTTACCTTTATTTTATAATCATAATATCATTATTGGTTCAAAAAAATCATTCACAAAAGCATGGTTTGATGCAGGTGTGCACTATATTGCAGACATATATAATGTTGAACATAAAAGATTTCTTAGTCACCAAGAATTCAATGAGAAGTATCACTTAAAAGCCAATTTTCTGTCTTTTCTCAGTTTAGTCAAATCTGTTAAAACATTTTTAAACAACTTAAACATTGATGAAAATAATCTCCAAGTTGAACCAAGACCATGTCTTCCACCTTATATGAAATATATTTTACAGCAAAATAAAGGTTGTAAAGACATCTATAATTCATTAAACTCCAACAGTTCTATACCAACAAGTCAGAAAAAATGGTCCGATAAATTAAACCTTACTTTGGAAACAAGACTGGAAAATATTTTATTCTCTTCCATTCAATCTAACAAATGATACAAAAGTTCAGTGGTTTCAAGTAAGGATACTACACAGAATTTTAGGTACAAATGAGCTTCTACATAAAATGAATCTGGCAGAGAATCCTTTTTGTACTTTTTGTAGGAAAGAATGTGAATCAATTGAACACCTATTTTGCAGATGTCATACAACTAGAATATTTATATTAAATATACTTAGTCTTTAACAATCTTTTCCAGTATATGATGAAGCTGTTTTACTTTTTGGTTTTAAAGACAATAAACTTCTTTCAGAAAATATATTGTTATTGCATATTCGGCTATATATCTACCATTGTAAAACACTGTGCTGTACTCCGTCTATTAATGGTGCACGGTACTATATGAAATATCAATTAAAAATAAACAAAGAAATAGCTATAAGAAATAATAAGCTCGAAGAATTCTTAATTAAATGGGAAAAAGTGAATCTATTAATTAGTCGAATTTAGTACAAACTTCTTAGATCTGTTCTATGTTAATATGCCTTGTCAATCCAATTCATTATATAGCTTAATTAACTGGACAGCGTAATGAAAAAATTACTTAAATATTTACCAGTAAGTTGTTAATTTGAATGAAGTATGTTTAACTTTATGTGTGAATTTTTGTTGTGTTCAATTTTTATACAATTATTTGTAGTACAGAACTATTGACAATTATGTTAGTTGAAATATAATAATTTTGTAAATGAACACCTAAAGATGAAATGAAACATACATAATTCTGTCAAATTTGGTTTGAAAACGAATTTCAGCTCTCCTTTTCATATACATGTATCGTTTGTTAAAAGTATTTTATTGATGTTGTATTCTGCTGTATTACACAAATGTTGCAAAATAAATAGGGTAACCCTGAAAAGGGGCTTGAAAAAAAAAGATTGTGCCCCAGTGTTCTTACTGATTTAACTCCAGGTGTGTCTTTGAGTACCATCCTTTTTCGCTTGATGATCACATTAGCTTTGTATGTTGTGTATTTTTGTGTGCATTTGCATAGAATATTGTCGAGTCGGTGGGTGGGTTAGAGTTAATTCACCAAGAGAACTTGCCAATGTTTTATTATTAGTTCGAGGAAGTTATATCTTTTCATAATTATTGACAATTTTTTCACGACTAAAACAAAAGCTATCAGAGTTATGGGAAATACATTTATGTACAAGTATTTGGAAGTAATGAGTGGTGCAGATCATTTGAAGCTTGAAATCAGGAGCAGAATTATTACGTATTTCGATTTCAGTTAGATTTTGGCTTGCAACTAAAACATCAAACATCGTGTGGCGCGGCGAAGGATATTTCCGTTTAGAAGTAGATGGAAAGTTTAATTGACAGAACCAAAGTTTAGGTTGCGTTTTAATTTTGGCCAAACCTTTTGTTATTACTTCAGTTAAAATATTTAGAAAACGAGAATTAACCCACGTGGATAAAAGTTTGATACCGCAGCAAAACCTTATTCCGAAGTAGAACGCAACGTCTTCTGATTAGAGCGGGTACACTAAAGTCTTCACTAGATTTCTGTTTAGCTCAAGAAAAATACGTTTATACAGGAAATTTACAACATTTGCAGCAGCACATACAGGCCCATTTTCACGACTGATTTAGCAAACTACTTTATTCTGGACACAGAGAAGACTGAAATCATAAACCGTCATGACTTGACAGCCTTAAAGGCCTATTGGTGTGAGTATTATTTAAAAATATAGCCAAAATCTGTGCGATTTTCTTACCGTACCCCACAAAACCTCCTACATTGAGACCGGTTAAGCCGGTTAAAAGCGTTGCATATGCCGCGATCTTGATAGTGCCGTTCGCGCAGCGTACCGGGTTAGCCAGGGTGTAAAAGTTGTCGCATGACATCAAACGTGGTCGGCGTCTTATGAATTGTTGCAGTGCAACAGATGTTGACGGAGGTCGCTCAAAATCTAATAGAAATCGAAATTTGTAGTAATAATGTAATTCGGTGTTCAAATTGAGTTAACAATTTAGACAGACAGACAGGCGGACGGACGGACGGACGTTATCAAGAAAATCAGCCTGATCTGTTTTGGCAGTCCGTCTAAATTAATGTTGTTAACCAGCAAAGTAAGTAGACAATCCCCGATAACATAAAGTTTATTCGTCATTTCGTTATCAAGCCTTTTTTATGCACACTTTTAATATAATTTGTTTGGTGTTTGAAGTAAATGTTCAATATCTCAAGAATTAATTCTTCATTTTCCACGAATGGTGATTGTCTACACCAGTGGATATGAGGCCTGTGTGACAATCCCACACTGGTTGCCGTTATTTCTTGACATCAGTATATAACCACTCATTCCCCAGACCGTTCCCCAGCTGTTCTTGACCAACCAGTAGTCCGAGGAGCTCGTACCGTACCCCGCCACCAGCACTGCGTGATCAAGATCAATAGAACTGCATGCTGATTCGACGTAAACGCCTGGAAAATATATATATTGAGCAATGTGACACAATCATTTAATTTAACAGGAAAGAAACACTTTACATGAATGTATATTTTCCTTATGTCATAAAATAGTTTTATCTGTTTCTTTATTAAATATCACTTTTAAACAATGTCATAATTACAGCAGTTTCCTTAAGCTGTTATTACTAGTACAGTCGAACTTCGATGGCTCGAACACCGTTCACTCGAACATCACCCTTCATATCCTGTAGTTTATATGCGAAACAAACTGCTGCCACCAACGCAGTTATGAAGTGGACTACAAGTTTAAGGACCTATCAACTATTCCATTATCTGAAAATACCCGCATAGTCTTAACATCTGAATACCATTTATAAAGTTTATTATACCCAACCAGTCAATACATAAATATTTCTTACCGCCGCGGTAAACTGGAATGAGTTTTGACTTGCATCGATTGCGACAGACACTGGACCTACCGTCGCCACAGCTTGTTGCAGACTGATCTCGCTACCCTGAGGAATATCCACAATCCCCGACACTGTGGCCCTTACTTTTGACCTGTCGAAGCGACAAGTTTGACCCTATCAAATCGTAAATAGAGACTGTTTTATTGGACGAAATGGTTGATTAAGCCAGCGGGCTAACGGTCCCGCGTCCCATCCACCACAATCCCACCTCTGTTTTACACTGCTGTGTTTCACTCATAGCTTGAATTCAATGTGAAGGCGACTTATACCTCGAAATATTGCTAATAATAGATCCTTTCAATCAAGGTATGGGACCGTACACCGGATTTAAAGGCGTTTTGAAGAACATTTGGAAAAAAAATTACCAGGGGGAAGAAAAATGCGATGATTGAGATCATATGACACAAATCCGACCTGAGATTGTTTTCGTGCTTTCCTTTATTAAGGCACACATGTCATATATGTACAAGCATCAACAAAAATCAAGACTTGATGTACTTTCTGATAAAATTCACCGTGTCTCACGGTAGAAATTGTTGCACAAGAACCAAACATCTTGATTCTTTATAAGTTACCAGTTCACTTTATGTTGGTTACGTATAAAGCCCTTTGATGAAGTTCTTAACTTACGTTACACGCAGACATATACGACATAGGCTGAATCAATTACTAGAAAATTACCATACAAAAATTATAACGCTTACCTGAGAGACATAAGCGTAGTCCGTCTCTCCTTCAATACCGCCGATACCTTTAATGTATGCGAATGCTTTGTCCACCCATCCGCCATTACAACCTTCGTTACCATAGCGACCAGAACAGTCCACTACATGTAGTTGTTGTTCGCTGAGGGAAATCAAGTTTCCTGATTGCTTCTTATATTGGATATCGTTTGTGATCGCTCTGGTACATAATTGTGGGGATGTATGGCTGCTCATCGCTTGTTGTGCCAGCAGACAAGACAATACACTTGAAATAGTTATGGGCTATGAGATGCTAGTTAGATAAACTGAAACGGAACGTTATTGTACGGTGTACCGAGTATCATGTTTGTTTCTCTTAAAAACTTCCGTTTTCTCGGAACCAGGAATCTTTTCACTCTATCTGTTGGAGGAAAGCCGACAACCAGACTACAGCATAAATATTGAATACAGGCTTACAACTTCGCCGTTCGATTTTATTTTATTACATGAAATGAAGAACTGCTTTGGAATTTATTGTTTTTTACCCTTTGGCGTGAATTTATTGGTACTTGGAGTGTTACTTGCAAGATATACAGCAATGACTTACTGTGCTAAACGCCCAGCATGATCCACACCGCCCTTGGTTTTTCACTCCAGTGACCAGACCGTGTTTCCGCCAGTCCACCGTACTAGGAAGAACAACGTTAGACGGCGAGAGGAAGCTGGAACCATTGTACGTCGACTGTGACCGGGTCGGAATGTACCCCGTGTAGTGATGTAGAAACTCTTCATGTGTCTGGAAGTTAAATTTTTACGGTATCAATTGTGAGATTGACTGTAAATTTATCCCCACTTATTCTACTCTTTTAAGATGCTTTAAGGTTCCGCAAACATTGCAAATGGCGAAAAGTGGCTAAATTTTCCAAATTGAATTTTGGGGGAAATACTTATTGCCACCTAGATTTTAGTAACTAAATGTATTTAGCTATGGATGTTGTAAATGTTTGCAAGCTCAATTTAGTCTAATTCATTCTCTAATTACCAAGCACATACTAAAACAAAAGAAAAACCGTTTGCATGAGAACTCTGAAATTCATGAACAATATACCAAAGCAACTCATACATGAAATAAGTATATGCTGGTCTACAATGTTTAGTGCCAATTCGTCAAAATTATGTTAGGAGTTTCAAGAAATTCAAGGAAAACTTACTTCCTGGTTCAAAGTGAAAGTGAAAGTGAAAGTAGGAAGTAAGTTTTCCTTGAATTTCTTGAAACTCCTAACATTATTTTGACGAATTGGCACTAAACATTGTAGACCAGCATATACTTATTTCAGGTATGAGTTGCTTTGGTATATTGTCCGTGGATTTCAGAGTTCTCATGCAAACGGTTTTTCTTTTGTTTTAGTATGTGCCTGTTAATTAGAACATGAATTAGACTAAATTGAGCATGCAAACATTAACTACAGCCTTAGCTAAATACATTTCGTTACTAAAATCTAGGTGGCAATAAGTATTTCCCCCAAAATTCAATTTGGAAAATTTAGCCACTTTTCGCCATTTGCAATGTTTGCGGAACCTTAATTCAGTATAATTATGTTTGTAAGTTATTTAGCACAAAACGAACATTTCTTGGTTTGCATATACGAGTATTTATGCGGTATATACACTAAGTTTATGTAGTATCGTGATATTACATTATTTTTCCACGATCAAAATGTAATCTTTAATTTTTAAGCTTTTAAAGCTTCACATGAACATTAAGTTTGCAAATTTACCAGATCGGCAAACTGGTTGACGCCGAGATAGTAGGAGTGTTCTCCCTTGGCATACCGCACGTTGTGGTCTTTGATGTACTGGATATTGACCTCAAATATCTTCCTCCTCATTGAATCTTCATAGTCGTCCTCGTAACTCCTGTCTGAAAGTTCGACATCAATAAACGTTCAATTATGAATCACTAGAAAAATATTGAAACCTATGTTGAATACAGCGGACTTGGTATGATCGAGTCTGTTCTTGAGGGATCCATGGCACTGTAACAGTATGTGCGTTACCTAGCACCAAAGGCATTCTACATTCTGGTGATAAAAAGTACTGAGCTTCATGAATACTAGGGTCGGGTGATAATAAAGTAACAAAATGTAACAAAGACAAACGTGCAGATCAGAAAAGCCACACACAGAAAACACAGTTAACCTCTAAGTCAAAACGAATAGAGGAACAGAGAGCAGGGGTTAATTAAATGATCAATTTTAAACAAGACACCACAGACAACGTAAAAGGGAAACAGAGGGACAAGAGCACGATGGTAGAAATAAAAGAAATACATCGGGTTTCTACGTTCTTACAAGATTTCACTAGAAATTTTCATAAATTAAACCCCTACTTCCGGCGTGCAAATAAAGTGGTAAGCAAAGCAATATCAACTGTAAATGTCTTAAGATATCTACAGTTGCATGCAGAGCGCTTTAGAATATCGTGTTGGCAGCCTTTCTTTTTGAATTAAGGTACTAGTTCTTATTTCCGTGCCAACATATTTATTACAAAAACAATTTTAATTTGAAGTTTCTTACTGAATATCCTTTTGAAAGATGCGAATGTTTGATCCAGTGGCTTTCCCGGATCAATGTCTGTCTGTAGACGTCGAACCTGGCTCTCATCTGGAACCGGCAATCCGAGACCATTCACCACCAGGGCTCCGACAAAACATACCAGCAGAAGCATTTTTCAAACTGTAAAAAAGAAAATATATACACATATATACTTTTACGATGGTCAAATAGATTTAATCATGACAGATTCTTGCCTCTGATTTTGTGTACTTTTTTCTTTTGATATAATAGACATACTTTTACTTATGCTTGTTTAAATAAACGTTTTAAATGCCTTATTATACATGTTACAATAAGATTTCATAAAATACTTGTTATAATTCCTCTTCGTCACAGCGACTCTTGAAGTCTGAACTCGTGGAAGGTAATGCCCCTTTAGGGAAGTTTTTATTCAGTTACTCATGAGATAAAGGACCTTAAATTAAAATTTTATCGAAACTTTGTGATCAATACGCTCGATTTTACATCCTTGAGATGAACCCATTTCAATTGAATTTTAATGAGTCAATGTTAACAACAAACATTAATTTTCAAGCAAATTTGAGCATTTGTAAAAGTAACTAACGCGTTTAGTTATTAAAATACTGATAAAAATATTTTATGAATTTGCCATATTTGTTTCCATTAACAGATAAAAACAGATATTTGTATGATGAACTTAATAAACTTTCATGGCTTTCGCTAGGATGAGAATTTTATTCAGTAGTTTTACTTCAGACGTTAAAAAACACTTTTGATTGCAAAGTAATTTTTCTTTATTCGAAAGATTTAACTTGTTAAAGCGGCGGTAATACTCAAAGGTATCCTTTCGCGGTGGCACTAAACAAGAAAATTATGTGTTTTAAGCGGAAAAAACAGTAGATCTGATGATGATCAAGGTATGTTATTTCATACGAGAGAAGTTGTTAAACCGCTGCGTTTGGAATGTTGATTGTATTACAAACTGGGAAAAACTTACACCCTTTTAATTCTGAGTTAGGGGATTTTTTCAGTGAAGAAACTATTTATCTTTCCTTTAAAATCTTACCAAAACATATGTTGCTCTGAAAATAGAAAAGATGTAAAGAAACAATGGTCGACACGTGACAAAACTTTGCGTATAAGATTTGTTTTTGCCTTTTTTATTAAGTCAACACACTGAACACAGCAGATTCCTTTTCTGGATAAATGCACTCTGTTTATCTTAAAAATATATGTTCAATATTTTCGTTCAGAATCATTAGCAATTTGCACCACAAGCAGTCACTTATACCCCGGGACTTTCAACAGCCGTTCTTGACCGCCAGCAATCCAAAGAGTTGGTCCTAAATATATACCACCACCAGCACAACGTGGTCTAGACGAATTGAAATTGCACTGGTATTGACGGTAGGGATCTTAATCATTCCTAACCGAATTTCTTACGAAACAGTTAAAAATCACATAACCGCAATGGAACTTTAAGGTTTTGATTAATCTTATCCGGTGAATGCAAGACCATCACTAACGGGCAAATTAAAAAAAAAATCAAGTATTTTTTGTAAATGCAATCCATGTAAGGGAAAGGTTTTGAAACCAACACTCAATGCCAATTAAGTGGATATTTGTATTATAAAACTTTATAACAGTAAACTGTCTAAACTCAAGCGCAGTGATCTTAGTAGAATAGTTTCCTAAATACTAAATCTTTCAAGAAATGGACACCATGGCAAACGAACGATATTTGACGGATGCAATACAAATAGTTTTGTCATTATATTGACAGTTTAAACGCCATCGAACAGAACAATTAAGATTTTATTGCAAATACGGTTTCACGTCGTAAGCAGTTGTGGAAAAAAGTTAATCATACATGTCAGGAATAACCACATAAATCACAGCCTCTCCACACACTTAAAAACAGAGGGAAAGAGAACATTTATTTAAAAACGATCAATTTCAAATCAGACACCACAAACAATAAACGCGAAAGAGAATCTGATTGGTTACCGCCTTAGAATAGCCAGTGGCAAAATAATTTTCCACTTGGGGTTTAAATTAGGTTTTAGGGTGCCTCAGACTTGTCCGTCCAAACAGGTTTTCATACGAACAAATAAGTACAAGTTTTCTTTGTGAAATCTCCAACCCACCCATCAACTCGACAATGTTGCATGCAAAGGCAAACTAACGGTAAAAAACTGAAGCTAATGGCATTGCCATAAAATGGTCATCTTACTGAGACCAGAGTACATGGAGTCAAATAAACGAGAGCACCACGATATCAAAGAAACAGGTCGTTCTTCTAAAGATTTTATTAGAAACCTTAAACTATTTGAAGTCCTGCGTCCGTCTAACATAGTACTGCTTTTATTAATGCATATTACTCTCCACGCCGGGTTCCAAGGGTTGTCATCGCCGGGGATGGCAATGTTGGATAAGCTCCCATTGCTTAAAAGTGCTCCCAATGGCTTGCGTAAAATATAGCCTCTGACTACCAAGTCCAGCTCCTGGCCTGCACGCGTGGCTTGTAACTAGCCCGGTGGACCTGCTACTACTAACAGGAGAAGGGGCGAAGGCGGACCTGTGGCGCCATAACCACTTCTTCGGGTAGATGGAGCTCGTTAGCCAGGGATGGCAGTCTGTCTAGGAGAAGGAAAACTCTTATTCCAAACCAAGAGAGACAACCCTTCCAAAAAACACCACTGCCTTGTGGTCAGTCGTTGGGTCGACAAAGGCTTTGGGAGAGGTAACCCTAATCAACCTAGAGAGTTAAAATCGGAGATGCTGGGCCATTGGCACTCTCTAACAAACCATGGCATCACGTAACTACGCTATGACTACACGATCATATGGTATTCATCGATGTGGTGCTGGATCTTTGGAATCCCTCCAGGGAGATACAGTGCCGGGCTCTGAGTCTCGACAGAGTCCACCCAAAGCTACTGGGGGTCACTCCTTCTATCATACCAAGAGGAGAACAAAGGGCTACAACAAGCCAAGGAGGAGGAAAGTCCAACAGCAACACTTCAAAGTGATGCATTGGAACGCAGAAGGAGTCTTCAACAAAAAGACTGATATACAGCACTTCCTTCATGAGAATGACATTAATGTCTGTTGCATTCAGGAAACACACCTGCAACCAGCGAAATCCTTTAAGGTCAGAGGATACCAGTGCTTCAGAAGCGACAGGGCTGGTAGAAAGAAAGGAGGCATCATGACATTAGTCAGGAACAACATCAATGCTATCCAGACTAAAACGCATATGGATGACTCGGAATTCCAAGTACTGAGCCTCAGAAAGAATGACTTCGAACTGACTCTTGTGAACATGTACTCTCCAAACGACAAAGCTCTATCCCTAGACCATATTCCAACAGAGGCAACAAACTTCATGGTTGTTGGAGACTTCAATAGCCACTCACAAAGCTGGGGATATAACCACTTGGACAGCCGTGGAGAGGAAGTGGAAACCTGGCAGGATGACAACAGGCTAAACCTCATCAATCAGCCGGAGGATCCCCAAACTTTTTACTCCAGAAGATGGCACACAACATCAACGCCTGACCTTGCCTTCTGTACTGACGACATACATGGACATGTCCAGAGGGAAGTCTCTGAACAGCTCGGAGGCAGTGACCATCGCTCAGTCCACCTCATATTGGACCACACTGTCTCTTCGTCATCTAGCCTACCCAGATGGAACTACAAGAAGGCCGATTGGTCCCTTTTCCAGTCTGTGAGTGATGAACTCTGCAAAGACATCAGAGTTGAAGGCAGAGACATAAACAACATAGTCAGAGACTTCAATCAATGTATCCTCAAGTCAGCACAGCAGTCCATCCCTAGAGGTGCGAGGAAAGACTACAAGCCATACTGGAGTGAGCAGTTAGAGGAGCTGCAAACCAAGCTGTCCGAAGCCAGACTGGAAGCCGAAAACAATCCCTCACAGAAGGCAAACCTCAACCTACAGCATGCCAAGGCCAAATTCCTCAGGCATAAGCTAGAGGCCCAAAGAAAAAGCTGGAGAAACAAGACAGCTTCACTTAACCTCGAGAGAGATGGCCGTAAGTTGTGGAGGTTAACGAAACAACTGAACGACGACCAAGACAAAGCGAGAGGCCCAGTCACCCTGGAAGAGGAAGGAGAGCTGTTAATGGGCAAACAAGCGGCAAATATCTTTGCAGAAAACTACAGAGATGTCAGTGACATCCCCATCAACAGAGAACGACAGAGAGAAGCCAGAAGAGAACAAAGGGACAGGAAAACAGCTAAGGGTACGTCAGAGTGTATGGACTCGCGCCTGACACTACACGAGCTACAGACAGCTCTCAGACAGCTGAAGACCAAAAAATCTCCAGGTCCAGACGGTATCACCAACGAGATGCTGTCACACTTGGGCAATACAGCAATGTGCAAACTCCTGGACATCTACAACTACAGCTGGAAACAAGGGCAGCTACCTCAGATCTGGAGAGAGGCGACAATGATCCCTTTACTCAAGAAAGGGAAGGACCCAAAGAAGGCAGCCAGCTACCGTCCGATCAGCCTCACCAGCTGTGTAGTAAATACAACGGAGAGGATTGTAAATGCACGCCTGAAGTGGTACCTGGAGACCAACGACCTGCTGGCATCTGAACAGGCTGGTTTCCGACAATTTCGTTCCACAGAAGACCAGACTACATACCTAGTACAGGAAGTCGAAGGTGCCTTTCAAGAAAACAAGGTGGTCCTTACAGCATGGATCGACCTACAGAGAGCATTCCACAAAGTCTGGACAGAAGGGCTACAAGTGAATCTCATGAGGAATGGAGTTGGTGGGGCCATGCTGCAATGGATCAACTCGTATCTATTCAACAGAAGAGCCAGAGTCAGCCTGAGCCAAGCCAACAGTAGTAAGTTTCTGCTACGCCATGGTGTCCCACAAGGTGGAGTCCTGTCCCCGACACTCTTCCTGGTCTTCATCAATGACCTGGTGTCTGAACTGCCAAAGGGAGTTTATGCTGCTATCTATGCTGATGACCTGGTGCTATGGTGCAAAGAAGAACACGCCTCTACAGCCACGTACAGAATGCAAGGAGCTATGGACACACTTGCAGCATGGGCCGAAGACTGGTGCGTTACGATCAACAAGGAGAAGTCGTCTACCACACTGTTCACCTTGTCAACAAAACAGAAAGCTGGGAAGGTTATGCTGGCTGGAACACTACTGAAGGGGGAAGACGAAGCCATATACCTTGGGGTCACGTTTGATAAGCGGCAGACTTGGAAACCACACATCAACCGTGTAGAAGGGATGGCACGAAGAAAACTAGCCATGATGCGCAAACTTGCTGGAACAACCTGGGGTGCGAATGAGCAAATATTGAAGACCATCTATCAGGGCACAGTACGACCCACAATGGAATATAGCTCAGCCACATGGTCCACAACAGCCAAGACGAACCAGCAAGCCTTAGACAAAGTACAAAATCAGGCATTGCGCATTATCACAGGGGCCACCAAGTCTACACCAATTGCCTTCATGGAGAAACTGACTGGAATCCAACCACTTCATGAAAGAAGACAAACCAAAGTCCTTCTCCAGGCAAACAAGTACAAGTCGCTCCCAGATCACCCCATGAGGAACAGGCTTGAGGGATTCACCAAGAACCGCCTTAAGCGCTCCAGCTTTGTACATGAAGCAAAGAAGCTGAATAGAGGGTACGCCTCTGAACTAAACATACAGACAATTCCCTTGGGCCGAGCAGACATCACCAACCCTACAGCCAATGACCTGTCTGCAGTGAAAGTGGCACTTGCTATTCCTGGACTTGACATGGGCAAACAAGAAAATGAGACCATCCGTAGAAGTCTGACACTTGCGACTATCTACGCAGACTATCCTTTAGACAGATGGACCCATGTATATACAGATGGGTCAGCCACTAGAGCTATTAAGGATGGAGGCGCTGGTATTCATATAACATTCCCGTCAGGCCAGAAATCGGCCCATTACATTGCCACTGGGAAGCACTGTAGCAACTACAGAGCAGAGACTGAAGCGCTCATGAAGGCAGTCTCTCTGATTGAAGACTCAGCAGAAGAGGTAACCTCTGTAGTCTTCCTCACAGACGCAAGATCAGGGCTGAAGATTATAAAACTGAGATTTGAAACCAGTCTGAAATCTCAAGCATCTGACTGGCTGAAATGGCGACTGGTCACCATTTCAGCCAACCAGAAGCTTGAGATTTGAGACTGGTTTTCATTCTCAGTTTTATAACCCTGGGACCAGTTCTGGAGGCTCTGCAAAGCAACAATGTTCCTGAACTAGCACAAGCCGTGAACAAGCTTGGGTCTTCCCGCAATGTTGCCCTTCAGTGGATACCATCTCACTGTGGAGTGCCCGGAAATGAGGAGGCTGACAAGCTGGCTAGGTTAGGAGCCCAGTTAGAGCAACCAGATAACCAGGTGACATACAAGGGGAAAGCCACCATCATTAAGGCTCTCACAAAGACCAGACAGGAAGCAGATGCCTACCACATGTTAAACAGACCAGAGCAGGTGATGATGGTGAGGTTACGCTCAGGGCATAACAGACTGAATGCACACATGTGTAGGAAGTATAAATTGGTGCCATCCCCAATATGTCCCTGTGGAGAAGAGGACCAGACTGCAGAGCACATCCTCCAACGATGTAAACGATATGACCAAGAGCGAGAAGCAACGTGGCCAAAAGGTGCAACAATCCAGCAGAAACTGTATGGAGATGTTGACGACCTACGGAGGACCACAACTTTAATCGCGGATGCTGGAGTGGTCGTGTAGAGCGAACGCCAAGAAGAAGAAGAAGACTCTCCACGCCGCTTATCACCGGGTTGAGAGACAATCAATTTTCTGGACGAATTATGGGTCATGCATTATATTTATTATTTAACTATTAATAGATGATGTTTAATACGTACATCTAGTTTGACCCAAGTGAGATAAGAGGGTTACTAAAAAAGTTCAGAAAAGATGTTGTTTTGGTTAATACGTGATTTTTGTTACTTATGCATTCAAAAAATTGTTTTAGAAATAAAATGTATTGTTATGAACGTTTTTATGGGTAGAAACCTAAGTTTTTGAAGTGATATTGTTAAGTGATTTTGACGGGGTAGAAGAACTTTTTGAACATCCCTTTCGTCCAGTTATGTTTGATTGCTCTCCCTTTGCATGTAAATATTGTATAGGAAGGATTCACAGGTAGCCAATATGCTAACAAGAAAAGTATAACACAGATGTGTTATATGTGGACGACATTTGAAAGAGGTTAGATGTTGGGTGTAAGAGTTCATGCAGGTGATGGATTGTTTTTAAACAAAGAAATAATCAGTGATAATATATTGTTGTCTTTTATTGGCAAAGGGTATTGAACGTTGAAGGATGTGCTTGTGTATTACATGTAGTTGTGGAACGCGTTGTATACAAGGAGTGCGGTTTGAAATGAAATATACCGGAAATGGTATGGCTTGGGATTTATGATGAAATTTGTTTGCTGAACATTAACAAGTTTGCAGTAAATGTAGTAAATGATTTGAAAACAAACGTTTTCCTTTTAAATATTATGACAACTAGCTGGAAAATAGTGGAAGAGATGGTTGAAATGGTAACATGCATTATGATGAAGAATTGCCAGAACTATATGTGTTGTTATGTATTCATTTAGGATGAAAAATAATTTCTCACATTTTAAGGATTTACTACACTCCTCCTTACACCTTTATCGATAAAAACAGAAAAGTATCAACATTTCTAAAACGGAAAAATGCCTTTCAATGAAATTTTGCACAAATGAATGTTAATTTTGTTTAGTTTGATAATTTTCTTTTTAATCGATGGTCGAACAAGGAGAAGTTTAGTGGATCGTTAAGAGCACTCAAAATTTCATAAATATAACTGATTTTTCATTATTGTCATAGTAGATTTTCATAAGTAAATACTCTACTGAGAGCTATGTAAGCCATTCCTCCTTGTAATATTGTTTTCTCGATATCAGCAGCATCTGAAGATAACGTTAGACCTTGCACTTTGTGGACAGTTACACCAACATTTAATTTTCATGAAGGAGTTACCTGGAAGTTAAACATTATCATAGCACTAACCACATTACAATGAATGTGCTCTATATAAACTCAACAGTACCTTTCAAAATTTCCCTACCACGAACATGGCAATTTCTTTCAAATTGGTACTTTCAGGATGAAAATCTATACTAACTTTCTATATTCAGACACAGTGTTCAGGCAGTAACGGATAGCTAACCAGATTACCGCTGCACAGGTCTTTAAAAGTAGAAATTTCACAAACAAATCGATATTTTCCGACAGAGAAAATTGTACACACTTCAAAACAGGTCATTTTTAAACATGCTGTGAGATCTGTCACGCACTAATCTTTGTTTTTATTACCTCATCGAATTAGCCAGTAGCGGATAGCTTCGGGCAGTATGGGATAGGTAAATGAAGCTCACTGAGGGCGTCTCAAACCAGCTCAAACATTGTGAATTGAATGTATTGTTGATGAACATGTATTGAAACACATTCAAAGGTTAATCAAATAAAAAAATTTCCCCCCCTGATCTAAATTAAACCCAAAACATTTTGTTAACAGTAACAGAAGAAAATCCTAAAACAAGAGGTCATTAAATTTTTTATTAAGAAAAAATATTCTCATTTTAAAATCAAACACATCACAGAGAAATTAAATGGAATTAACAGTATAATCACATCAAACAGTATTAACATTTAGTTAATTTGTTTTCATATAAAAGTTGCCTATATACTGATCATAATAAAATAACTGAACATGGAGGCCAATAACAAAACAACATATAACAACACATATGCAAAAACTGAGATATCTTTGAATTAAGATTATAAAAATGTTAACCTGAGAAAAAGTAATGATTACATGTAATAAAGATCTTCTGACGAGATCATGTAAAATAAAAAAAAATAAAATTTTAACTGGAACTATGTGTAGATAAAGATAACATTCTTTTAACACACTAAAGACCCCCTTTCTAGAAATCTTTCATCCAACCCTGAAATCTATCTATCACATTCTATGATTTTTGATTGCACATAGTCCAGTGCAATTTTTCCATAAAGAGGCTTATTTGGAGCAGTCTTAGGGTAGTTACATTTTATTTGACAACTTTCTAGCAAAAATTCATGTGAAAATTAAATATTGGTGCCCAAAGGGAAATTTGAGCAACACCACAGAACCCAATCTGGATCCGCCCCAGTATCAGTATCAATAAACTAATAAATTACTCAAGTTATCATATCTACATTTTAACAAACATTTATCATTACAAAATATCATATCTCCCTTTTAAACCTAACTTTGACAGCAGTTTGACAGATCATGTCTACTTTGAGATGACCCCGTATGTACATGTACGCAATCCGTTACTACCTGAAGCACACGGTAATAATTTATACCTCTGTTCGCTGACACTGTAGGAATTGTAAACAAATGCTTTATGATAGTGATAGAAGGTTTATTTATACACAAACCAAATCCCCAAAAATTATACTTTACCAGCTATTGTTGTGAAACTTTGTCTTTCTTTTTTTGGTAACCGTGTAAAAGTATCGTGTTGTTGTAAACTAGCGGTTTACCTATTCCATTTGTTGTATTATATGCACTCCATGCAAAAGTCAAAATCCAGATAATATACATGTATGTAAAGGGGATAGTTCACTTTTCATGACGGGGTAATTGTTTATTTTTCTAAATATAAAATAAAATGGAAATGAGCAAGAAAACGGACACGCTATCCGCTATACCCTGAAATCCGTTACTGCCTGAACAACTGCACAGCATCTTGATCCCGTAAACCAGGGGGCTGGGGGATGGGAGGGGGTGGGGGTGAGTCACACTGCAATACCAACTCAAACCAATTTATTCTGAACAACAGAAAAAGACCTACAAAAATGGTTATACAATCATTATTTACTTTATAGATACGAAATCACCTTCTTCTTGTAAAACAGAAACCCACCAGAACCGTCAATTTCAACATCAGAAACATTTGTAAACAAGAACCATCATATATAGGTCACATTCACGCGCCAAAATCAAGTCACAGGATCGCCAATATTCGTAAACTGCCAAGAATAACTATCTGAACAATGTCTCTTACTACATAATAATTATGTACACTCTTTCTATAACTGCTTACAACAATAAACTTTCAATTCGCATATATTTTAATTAAAAGAAAACACCAACTCATCGTTCTATTTATAATATATATATATATATATATATATATATATATGGGTGAGATAAGTAACCAACGAACAAACCTTCAGACATAAAGGAACAGATCTAAGCACCAGACACGGCGACATCGCCTAGCCAAGAGTGCTGTACATGGTTATAGACGTGCCATCCAAGTTCTCAATAGAAAAATTTTCCGGCAACGCATATAAACCATAACTATCCACAAATGACCCTCTGACTGCCTAGACATTTACATACACTTATTATTTTTATACATATACAAACATGTAGGACAATTACATATACACATCTATTAGCATCGTGCTTCCTCCTTTTTAGTTTTGGAGTTTTTATGCACACTAGTGCTATAGACAGAGACACACACAATGAAAGTCATCTGGATCTTTCGATACATTGAATTGAAGATATATATATTATGTTAAGGGGAGATAATTCAATTCAAACAGCTAACTTTCGAATTAAGGGATCCCCGAAAGGATTCATGTTCGTGGAAGTAAGATACATATGGGTGAGATAAGTAACCAACGAACAAACTTTCAGACATAAAGGAACAGATCTAAGCACCAGACACGGCGACATCGCCTAGCCAAGAGTGCTGTACATGGTTATAGACATGCCATCCAAGTTCTCAATAGAGAAATTTTCCGGCAACGCATATAAACCATAACTATCCACAAATGACCCTCTGACTGCCTAGACATTTACATACACTTATTATTTTTATACATATACAAACATGTAGGACAATTACATATACACATCTATTATATATATATATATATATATATATATATATATATATATATATATATATATATATATATATATATATATATATATATACTAAGAAATGTGGTAAGTTACGGGTCTAATTTCGATATTACACCTTTATGTGAGGTGCTATAAAGTAATGGGGTATATATGGTACCCCGTAATTTTCAATGCCATTTCTATGCATATTCGGACTTCTTAAGTACGATAAACTTTATTCCCGTAACACGGTTTATTATCGAAATTTATTTTCGGTCTATAAAAAAAACCCGAAATTTTTTTTTATCATAAACCAAATTTTTATATTACAGCTTATAGTACTTACAAGGTCAGATAGTGCATAGAAATGACATTTAATTAGCGGGGTACCATATATACCCCGTAACTTTTATAGAACCACACATATAGGTATAATATCGAAGTAAGACCCGTAACTTACCACATTTCTTAGTATATATATACAACCCCTGATTAAGGTTTATTACAGAGACCCCATCAGACCCCGTCAGATATATATATATATATATATATATATATATATATATATATATATATATATATACAGAAATATCGTCAGATATGGGGTCTCTGTAATAAACCTTAATCAGGGGTTGTATATATATACTAAGAAATGTGGTAAGTTACGGGTCTTACTTCGATATTATACCTATATGTGTGGTTCTATAAAAGTTACGGGGTATATATGGTACCCCGCTAATTAAATGTCATTTCTATGCACTATCTGACCTTGTAAGTACTATAAGCTGTAATATAAAAATTTGGTTTATGATAAAAAAAAATTTCGGGTTTTTTTTTATAGACCGAAAATAAATTTCGATAATAAACCGTGTTACGGGAATAAAGTTTATCGTACTTAAGAAGTCCGATTATGCATAGAAATGGCATTGAAAATTACGGGGTACCATATATACCCCATTACTTTATAGCACCTCACATAAAGGTGTAATATCGAAATTAGACCCGTAACTTACCACATTTCTTAGTATATATTTATACTCTATATAGATCTATTTATATACTCAATTATAAATAGCTTGAGCTGGTACTTAACGTTCGCTAACGCTTAAAAGAAAACACAAAACTCATCGATACCTTTATAACCTGGCTCACATTCCCGATCAACATTGATCTAGAAAACGAAACTATCTAGTAGATGTAGATAACAAAAACTTACCGCAAACAATCCTATATGACTATATCCACTCGCACTACCTAATCATGTATACATGCATTGCGTGATGAACGCCATCTTGAAAACCAGACGGGTCAGTTCAAGGTTATCACGAGAAATCACAACAATCAATTATCTGAATAAACCTACATGGAATTGCATCTTGGTCATGTAAATATTTTGTTTATATATAAACATAAAACTTTTGCCAGAATACGACATAATTTAACAATGAAAGTCCACATAATCAAGCAACATAAAAAATACGTTGACATCTTCCCTCTTACTAATAAGATTTCCTTGGGTAAAACCGTACTGTTGTGCATACAACATGGTTCCCGTTCAGTACTCAACGATCTATATATAAAGCCGGGCCACATGGTACTCAACATTCGCTATAAACCTCTATTTAAAGCCGGGCCAAAATTCCCCTTCGGCCGGACTAGTTGTACTATAGTAAAGATCATCAAGTAATAGTTACATAGTAATAATATACAAGTTTTAGCTTTCCAAAAAGCTAGTCGGTCATTAGCTCAACCTCTTAACAAGACGGCAGAAAAGTTTGAATTTTAAGCCACTTTTATTGGATGCCATACAAAAATGAAAGTTTACTTATAGGTATTCCCTCTTTCGAATAAGATGTTTTTAACCTGGTGATAAATCTAACCCTGTTTGCGAACAAGGTAATAATTTCTCTGGATGTAAACCAAAATGGAAATGTTTGTCAAACAATATTTTTGTGTCAGAAAGTGTTAGAAAGCAACGATTATCAAGCTGTAAATATATATCAAAAGCTACAGAATATGTTAAAAAACAAAGTTTTTTCACAGTCATAAGGTGGGAGAGAAAAACGTGAACAGTCTGTCAGGGACTTACAGGTATGATAAAATTGTTCTTTCTGATCTAGAACAATATCGTTAGAATGTTGGTATTTACTTAGTATGTCTCATGACTTCGAATAACAACCTAACGCATTGATTTCAAAAGTATGCACTACAGCGCCGTCTTTGTTAAAAGGTTATGCTTATGACCGACTAGCTTTCTGGAAAGCAAAATTTTGGATTGTCTATTATTGACAGTTGCATGACCCGATTTGATACTTCTGCAGAAGTATGTGTGTTCGCATGTTCCAAAGATTATTTTGTTGATTCAAAACCAAATTACAACTAAGTAAAGCTTAAACTTGTAGTGTCTACTATTTTCAGTTTCATTACCCGATTTAAGATTTCTGCAAAACTGTGTGTTCTGGTGTTCCAAAAATAATTTTTACATTCAAAGCAGTTAAGCAAAATTATCAAGAAAGTACCGACGGATGTATCCATATCGAGCTAGCTAAACCATGTAAAACATTCCCTGGGATACCTCTGATCCCCGAGTTTCACAAAATGGTGCACATATTCGTAGATTCGTTGTCAGCAAAATAAGAAGCTAATCTCTGTTCAGTGTTCTCTACACATTTTATTTGGTTTGGTTTAATAAATTTATAAGCTGTACATCTTTTGTTTATCATATACAGTGTACATTTACTAGACAAAATCCCTGTACATGTATATGTTTATTGTTCGTTGTCGGAAATATCTTTATGAGTAATAAGACTAGCTGATAAGAAGCTGGAGAGAGGATTTAAGAATAGCTACCGACTCCAAATGTGACGTTCTTCAACAGCCAATAAGAGGCCTCCAGGTTTGTATAGATAACGACTGAGTAAGAGTCTATCCATAAATAACGACTGAGTAAGAGTCTAATTATCTAAATTATCCGTTCCGTCTGGAACGTGATCTTTGCTTTACATCACTGTTAACCGGTGTTCAGGTAGAAAGCTCAAGTTTGGTCGATTATAATAGTCGGTCATCAGGATGACCGACAATTATGACCCATAATTCGTCCAGAAAATAGATTCACTGATTCACTGCTAGCGGTACAAATTTTGTATGACTTGCATTCAGTTTACTATAAATTAGCTTGTGTTGAGGCATGGATCTGAAACCAAAATCTTAAAAAAAAGTTTAGTAGATCTAAGACAAAACAATTTTGCTATGGTGTTTGTAAAGGTGACTCGAGGTAAACAGACAAAGATGGCATGAAAGATGTATCTTTATACCCTTTCCAAAACCAAAAATCGAATGAACATAAGTTCAAAAAGTGGATAAGTGCATGTGGTCGGCTGTATTTTATTATTGACAAAGTAAACAATTTTAAAAAGTGGACATGCAAATACAGTTGATATTTTGTTGGAGGAAAGGACATACAGAAGGAAATCCAGACCCTATTCGAGCCTCTTACATTCCGCTTTAGGTATAGAAAATTAAGTCAATCTTTTAGCTGTAGACATTTTATTTTGCATAGCAGAACAGTAATTTTGCTGCACTTATATAGATTTTCACTTGTGAATTATGGTACTATAAATTTGGAACCATTTGCCCTAATCAATTAATAATAATGTCCTTCTCGTCCCCAGCTTCAATACCTGCCTTGCATCTGAAAAACAATTACAACAACAACAAAAACAATACATTTAATTTCTATATTTGATAAAATATACTTAATGACAATGAACAACAGGAAACAGATTGAACAAATTCATTGTCACATTTAGCAAAAAGTGTTTCTTTTATTTTCGGGGTACAGTTTTAATTACGCAATAACTTTTTTATTATAAATAAATTTTTATAATTTTGGTATCTTAATTACTGCAATGCATTCGGTATTATGAAACTGTGAAAAATGTTGATAATATGTATATTTTCTTTGTCAAAATGCAATTATCCCCACCGTGCGTTTTTATTGTCCTTAAGTATATTAACTTAACTACTGGTAAGAATACCTACATACATAATTAGCAATATTAATTTTACAATATTGTAAACATAAATATACAGACAAGATTAGTCATGATACATCATAAAGATACTGAAACTGCACCTGTTTCTGACCACCTCCAGCTCAACATTATATAATGCATGCTCTAACTGCTTGATATGAAAATACTATGAGAATTTCTATGAATCTTTTCATTTAATGCTTGCCTTTTCCCTGACAAATTTAAACCTTGACACTGTAATCAAAGTTTTAGTTAAACATTTGAATGCTCAGGTTATGTCAGATGAGCGAAACTTAACTCAAGGTTCAGCATTTTCTGTTAAATTTACAGCAAATATCTTATCACAAGTAACCATTGTTTACACTGTATTGTACCACCTTCCTAGAAATTTGTATCATGTGGTTCTGATAACACAAATTGATGACGTAGCTGTGAATGCTTCCTATTGAAAGGTTCTTGTTAACCTTTAACAATTTCATTGTGATCAAAGATTTCTTACCACTAATGTGGATTGCATAAAACACCTTTTTACTTTGTATCATTTAATTGCAACATCTATTTATGTCAGAAGTTCTCATGTCTATGTTTTGTGATATGTAGTCTAATTAAACGTTTTTACTACGTTGCTTAACTTATGTGGACAATATCCACTTCCCTCTAGCCAGGGATCTTTCATCCATGCTGATATTCTTCAAGATATCATAATAGCATCATTGCCAGTCATATGTGATATTCAATGAAATTTATCACTTATATAATTACTTATTCTTGATCTCTATTTCATATCATAAGTCAAACAACTATTCATTTCATATCTACAATCAGATGGATCCAACCACAGCTTGGCTCAGGGACATTACATCATTAGCATGAATGTCGTCCACATATAACACGTGTGTGTTATACTTTTCTTGTTACTCAAGGAACAGTACCAATTTTGAACCATCCCAAACGGTGTGCATTTCATGGTAAATAGAACATTCAATTCAGTATTTTCAGAGCAACGAAATGAACAGAACATATTTTGACAGGTTATTTTAGAATACAAATCCTGCGTATTAAAAGAAACGACAAAAGGCAAAAAGGTACGCGTGTATATTCATGTGGTGATTGCTTAACTTCCACTTAAAGATACACAGTCCCAATTTATTGAAACAAAGGATTTCGGAGTATTATCAACAGATCTAGGTATCGTGCTCAAAGACCGTCAACAAAAGAAACCGATACGTATCAGCACTGATTGAAGTCACATTTTCTGATGTTTCGTTGGAAGGTTTTCTTGTTAACCTTTGATATTTTTCATCAACATTTTCAAAGTCAAAGAATAAGGAAGTGTCTATTAAGACGGAGGTACCGTGGTATTGTTGCTTTTTGAAACTGCATTACAGTAAGTATACTGGAGATATCATTGTTACCTAAAACAGGAGTGCTGTCGCAATATTGTTTCGCGAGAACTAAAATTGTGCTATATCCTTATGTTTCCAGACACAGTAGTACTATGGCTTCATTGTTTCTGACACAGGAGTTATGCAGTATCATTGTTTGTGACACGCAATTGTTTTTGGTTTTATAATTTCTGATACAGTAGTACTGTGGCTTCGTTGTTTCTGACACAGGAGTACTGCAGTATCATTGTTTGTGAAATGCAATTGTTTGTGGTTTTATAATTTCTGATACAGTAGTACAGTGGATTCGTTGTTTCTGACAAAGGAGTACTGCAGTATTATTGTTTGTGAAATGCAATTGTTTGTGGTTTTATAATTTCTGACACAGTAGTACTATGGCTTCATTGTTTCTGACACAGGAGTACTGCAGTATCATTGTTTGTTTAATGCAATTGCTTGTGGTTTTATAATTTCTGACACAGTAATACTATGGCTTCATTGTTTCTGACACAGGAGTACTGCAGTATCATTGTTTGTGACACGCAATTGTTTGTGGTTTTATAATTTTTAATATAGTAGTACAGTGGATTCGTTGTTTCTGACACAAGAGTACTGCAGTATCATTGTTTGTGAAACGCAATTGCTTGTGGTTTTATAATATCTGACACAGTAGTACCCTGGCTTCATTGTTTCTGACACAGGAGTACTGCAGTATCATTGTTTGTGAAATGCAATTGTTTGTGGTTTTATAATTTCTGACACAGTAGTACTATGGCTTCATTGTTTCTGACACAGGAGTACTGCAGTATCATTGTTTGTGACACGCAATTGTTTTTGGTTTTATAATTTCTGACACAGTAGTACTATGGCATCGTTGTTTCTGACACAGGAGTATTGCAGTATCATTGTTTGTGACACGCAATTGTTTGTGGTTTTATAATTTCTGATACAGTAGTACTGTGGCTTCATTGTTTTTGACGCAGGAGTACTGCAGTGCTAGTAATTGTTTCTAGCATTGAATTTTTTCTTGCGGTTTTATTGTTTCTGACATGGAATTGTTTGTGGTTTGTTTCTGACACTGGCGTACTGCGGTATCGTTGTTTCAAACACGGATTGTTTTGTGGTTAAAATGTTTTTGACACAGGAGTGTACTGGCTTTATTGTGTCTGACAAATGGGTACGTGCATTGTTTTAATTGTTTCAGACATTGAAATTTTGTGGTTTACTAGTTTCTGACACAGGAGTGTGTGATATCACTGTTTTCTCACCAAAAGTACATTTTTATATTGTTCACCGACTAAGAGTTAATAAAGAATCATTGTTTCTGACAAAAGGTTTCAGTTGTATCATTTTTATTTATTCTTCCTGACACGTTGTAGCTGTGATATTATTTTTTATACTGGATTACTGTGTTTCCATTTTCGTATGACATAGAAGTAAAGGCAAGCTTTATGGTAACCATTTTTAGCTCACCTGAGCACTTGTGCTCATGGTGAGCTTTTAGGATCACTCTGTATCCGTTGTGCGTCGTGCGTCGTGCGTCGTGCGTCGTCAATTTTTGCTTTAAACAACATCTCCTCTTAAACCCCTGGGCCAAACTTGATGAAACTTGCCACAAATGTTCCTTGCATGAAGCTCTTCCAAAGTTGTTCAAAGAAATCAATTCCATGCAGAACTCTGGTTGCCATGGCAACCGAAAGGAAAAACTTTAAAAATCTTCTTCTCTGAAACCACAAGGCCTAGAGCTTAGATATTTGGCATTTAGCACCCTCTAGTGGAACTCTACAAAGATTGTTCAAATTATTTTCCTGGGGTCAAAATTGGCCCCGCCCTGGGGTTTTTCGTTTTTCTTCTTTTAAATTCTGTTTTTAACCTTTGATTTTCTACAGTTATCAACCAGATTTTGACACAAACTTTATACCATCTTAAAATTCAATTTTTCCTGAACAATTCATACACTGGTTGTTCAGTGATAAAATTAAAAACAAAAATTTTAGTAGCAGAGTGAAAATTTCAAGTGACAAAATTCCAATATTTCTACCAGTCTTAAACTATATTTAGGTTCAATGTAAGGTGTTATTATATTGCAGTACCACAGTATAGCTCTAGATGCTTGACAATGACCTAGTGAACTTTGCTATTTAGATCTGTGTTATGCAATATTTAGAACTTTGCTCTGGAAGATTTTATACTGTAAATGTTGTCATTTTCTATGGATATTGACCAAATAAACTTTCATACTTTATAGCTCTTTGCAAATCAGGCTTTTCTGAATATTTTATTCACTGTTTGTAAAACATATTTGTAGCACATTCTCAAAATGTTCAGACTATATTAGACACATTTTTTGCATGGGCGAACAGTGTGATCCGGATCGTCCAAGAACTAGGTCACTGTTACTAAAAATAGAATTTTCTTGTGAACACCCTAGCGGTCACAATTTTGCTTCGATTGTCATGAAACTTAGTCATGACACATTTTGTTGCATGGGCGAACAGTGTAGATCCAGATCGTCCAAAAACTAGGTCACTGTTACTAAAAATAGAATTTTCTTGTGAACACCCTAGCGGACACAATTTTGCTTCGATTGTCATGAAACTTAGTCAGGACACATTTTGTTGCATGGGCGAACAGTGTAGATCCAGATCGTCCAAAAACTAGGTCACTGTTACTAAAAATAGAATTTTCTTGTGAACACCCTAGCAGACACAATTTTGCTTCGATTGTCATGAAACTTAGTGAGGATGTTTGTCCCAATGATTTCTCGGATGAGTTCGAATATGGGTCATCTGGGTCCAAAAACTAGGTCACTGTAACTAAAAATACGATTTTCTTGTGAACACTCTAGCTGTCACATTTTTTCTCCGATTGTCATAAAACTTGGTAAGGATGTTTTTCTGAATGATATCTCGGAGGAGTTTGAATATGGGTCATCTGGGTCCAAAAACAAGGTCACTGTTACTAAAAATATAATTTTCTTGTTAACACTCCAAGGGTCTCATTTTTGCTCTGATTGTCATGAGAGTTCATCAGGATGTTTGCTCCAATGATTTCTCAGACGAGTTTGAATATGGGTCATCTAGGTCCAAAAACAAGGTCACTGTTACTAAAAATAGAATTTTCTTGTAAACACTCTAGGGATCACATTTTTCCTTCTATTGTCATGAAACTTTTGTCAGGATAGTTGTCCCAATGATTTTTCGGACAAGTTTGAATATGGGTAATCTGGGTCCAAAAACTAGGTCACTGTTACTAAAAAAGAATTTTCTTGTGAACACTCTAGGGGTCACATTTTTGCTGCGATTGTCATGAAATTTGGTCAAAATGTATTTCCCAATGATTTCTCTGACAAGTTCAAATATGAGTCATCTGGGTCCAAAAACTAGGTCATTGTTACTAAAAATAGAATTTTTCTTGTTAACACTAGGGGTCACATTTTTGCTCAGATTGTCATGAAACTTAGTCAGGATGTTTGTCGCAATGATATCTCAGTTGAGTTTGAATATGAGTCATCTGGGTCCAAAAACTAGGTCACTGTTGCAAGAGACTATTGACTAAACTCAGGTGAGCGCTTTTAGGGCCATGATGGCCCTCTTGTTATAATAAAGAAACAGTGGCATCAGCATTGTGCATCAACGTATCGATAAGAGAACACCGTATACTTTAGGGTACCATATGGTTTCTTGGAAACCCTTTTTCATACAGAACAGAAATACGATGACAATAGTTCTGGGGTTAAATTTCGCGAATGTACGAAATAAAAACCTGTGAAATTCATTTATATATTTAATTCTTTAATTCTTTATTCCTGTATCAAGACAACGACAATAACTCTACATTGTTCTAGCTTTAATTTGAGACTGATACATTCATACAGAGAGAGCTAAAGTATATATTTATAACGATATGAAGCACATGGTGAATATCAATACACTCCTCACAATTTTTGAAGACAAGAAAATTTCCAAGAATATACACAAATAAACTCATATATCATCTGGTTTGTCCTCATAAAATATGCCAACTGCTTGTCTTTCAAAAATATGTCAATATTTTGTCTTCCAGTTTTATGTCAACTGTGTCCAAGGTTATAAAAACCAGTCGCCATTTCAGCCAATCAGGTGCTTGAGATTTGAGAATGGTTTCCATTCTCAGTTTTATAACATCCAGACCTGGTTGTCTTCTAACAGTATGTCAACTGATTGTCATCGTCTATAGTATATTTGTAAGATGTTAATGTAACTACTTATATTCTCTTATTAGTCATATATACCCTCATATTTATCTCATAATCATATACAGATTACAAAAGACCGAACGCAGCATGCGTCTACTTATGATCTGAGAAATATCAAAAGACAAAATACGGTAAAATACCTTTTGTTCAAAGTTTTGACAATTTTCACATTTTAAAAAGTAAAATATACAATAAAAATAGCTCTATTCAAACAACAAAGCCTATAAACACAGCAAAAAAAGAAAGGAAAAGAGAGCATGCGTCTATACACGTAACAAGATCAATTTTGATAAGACAATAAACAATTAACAAAACAGGAGAACCTGAATTTTAAGGCATTTGAACTATCAGTGGCAAACTATTTTGTCTCTGGGGGTTTAAACCAGGATCTTGGGGGAACCAACCTCATTCTTTCCCCATCCGTTCATATACTTTAGAAAGTAAAACCTTGCAATATTTTGTATAATTGCTGACACCTTTGCAATATGTTAATTGTAGTGAAACTTTGTTTTTTAACACAATATAGTGTGAAAAAAATCAATGAAAATTCAATTTAAGCTAGTCAAATTACACGAGTGGAAAAGAAGCATAGCTGGCGATCCCACATTGGTTATTTTTATTTCTGGACATCAAAATGAAGCCACTCATGCCCCAGGCAGTTCCCCAGCTGTTCTTGACCAACCAGTAGTCCGAGGGGCCGCTTCCGTACCCCACCACCAGCATAGCGTGGCTTAGTTTTGTTGAACTGCATCTTAACTCATTGTAGACACCTACAATAAGAATTTCACACGTATATTTATTTCTTAAAACTAGTTTAATACCTGACCAAATATTAACGAAACAATACAAATCCTAAATTTGTATGGACAGTTAAAAGTTACAGTTCTTAGGCTTACATTGACGAGGAAATTGTAAACATAAGTGTCCACTAGAATACCCGTTAAAGCGAAATGAACGGTAACTTAATATATCGATAGTTACCTGTTAATGCTACTATTACTATAGAACTTACCTCCTTGGTAAAACTTAAAAGAGGTATGATTAGCATCCATAGCTATAGATATCGGACCAACTCTGGCCACAGCTTGTTGAAGACTGCATTCGCACCCCGAGGGAAGGTTTCTATATCCTGCGACAGTCGCCATTGACTTTGACTTGTTATGTTTGCATACTAGATCCTACAAGAAAAATATAATTTTGTATAACTGTCCAAGTCTTACCTACTGAATATCACAAATGCAGGTCGTCCATTTTATTGTTAACATGTGGATGTTTACTTGAGACTTTCGTGAATTGTATATTAACATTTTAACTTTAGCCTCGTGTTTGAAACCCGACGAAAAACGGTTGAATTTGATTGTTTTCATTAGAAACAGTTTAAATTGTTGCAAGAAAGTTGAAAGCTTCACGTCTTTGATATGATATTGATATCAAATCCGTACAAGTTAGACATCAACAAGTTCATTATAACAATTCATCTCCGGAATAGACACATGTTAATGATAAACGTTGAAGTATTAAGCTAGTGAATGTACCTTTCCGACATAAGGGTAGTCCACCTCGCCTTCAATACCGCCGGCGTTTCCGATGTATACATACGCCAGATCCATCAAGCCGCCATTACAACCCGCGTTACCATAGCTACGAGAACAATCAACAAGTTGCTGTTCACTCAGCGAGATCAGTTTTTCCGTTTTCTTCTTGTGCTGACCTTCCAGGGAACCAGTCTTAAACATGAATGTTGATATGAACTTATTTATACGATATTCTCAATGAGCTCACATGTACCGAAAGCGCAAGTAACTCATACTATAAGCTTACAAAGCTCGTGTGGGCCATAAGCTCTAAAAGCTAGCTCTCTCATACTATAAGCTTACAAAGCTCACGTGGGCCATAAGGTCTAAAAGCTTTCTCACATTGTCTCAGCTAGCTCAATCATACTATAAGCTTACAAAGCTAACGTGGGCCATAAGCTCTAAAAGCTTTCTCACATTGTGTCAGCTAGCTCTCTCATACTATAAGCTTACAAAGCTCAAGTGGGCCATAAGCTCTATAAGCTTTCTCACATTATCTCAGCTAGCTCTATCATACTATAATGTTAGAAAACTCACGTGTTCCATAAGATCTGTAAGCTTACTCACATTATTATCTCAGCTAGCTCTTTCATACTATAAAGTTAGAAAGCTCACGTGTTTCATAAGATCTGTAAGCTAACTCACATTATCTCAGCTAGCTCTATCATACTATAAAGTTAGAAAGCTCACACGTTTCATAAGACCTGTAAGATAACTCACATTATCTCTGCTAGCTCTTTCATACTATAAGCTTAGAACGCTCACGTGTTCCAGAAGCTCTGTAAGCTTACTCACATCATAACTACCGCTAGCTCTCTCATACTATTAGCTTAGAAAGCTCACGTGTTCCATAAGGTCTGAAAGCTTACTCACATGATTACCTCAGCTAGCTCTCTCATACTCTAAGCTTAGAAAGCTCACGTGTTCCACGAGGTCTGAAGGTTTACTCACATCATTACCTCAGCTAGCTCTCTCATACTTTAAGCTTAGAAAGCTCACGTGTTCCACGAGGTCTGAAAGCTTACTCAAATGATTACCTTTGCTAGCTCTCTCATACTGTAAGCTTAGAAAGCTCACGTATTCCATAAGGTCTGTAAGCTAACTCACATAATTATCTCAGCTAGTTCTCTCTTACTATTGGCTTAGAACACTAACGTGTTCCATAAGCTATGTAAGTTTACTCACATCATTATCTCAGCTAGCTCTCCAATACTATAAGCTTACAAAGCTCACGTGTTCCATAAGGTCTGTAAGCTTACTCACATTATTATCTCAGCTAGCTCTCTCATACTATAAGCTTAGAACACTCACGTGTTCCATAAGATCTGTAAGCTAACTCACATTATCTCAGCTAGCTCTTTCATACTATAAGCTAAGAACACTCACGCGTTCCATAAGGTCTGTAAGCTTACCTACATCATAACCTTCGCTAGCTCTCTCATACTTTAAGCTTAGAAAGCTCACGTGTTCCATAAAGTCTGAAAGCTTACCCACATGATTACCTCCGCTAGCTCTCTCATTATTTAACCTTAGAAAGCTCACGTTTTATACGAGGTCTGAAAGATTACTCACATGATTACCTCAGCTAGCTCTCTCATTATATAAGCTTAGAAAGCTCACGTGTTCCATGAGGTCTGAAAGCTTACTCACATCATTACCTCAGCTAGCTCTCTCATACAATAAGCTTAGAAAGCTCACGTGTTCCACGAGGTCTGAAAGCTTACTCACATGATTATCTCCGCTAGCTCTCTCATACTATTAGCTTAGAAAGCTCACGTGTTCAACGAGGTCTGAAAGTTACTCACATGATAACCTCAGCTAGCTCTCTCATACTATAAGCTTAGAAAGCTCACGTGTTCCACGAGGTCTGAAAGCTTACTCACATGATTACCTCCGCTAGCTCTCTCATACAATAAGCTTAGAAAGCTGACGTATTCCATAAGGTCTGCAAGCTTACTCACATAATTATCTCAGCTAGTTCTCTTTTACTATTGGCTTAGAACACTAACGTGTTCCATAAACTCTGTAAGTTTACTCACATCATTATCTTAGCTAGTTCTCTAATACTATAAGCTTAGAAAGCTCACGTGTTCCATAAGGTCTGTATGCTTACTCACATTATTTTCTCAGCTTCTCTCATACTATAAGCTTAGAACACTCATGATTTTCATAAGCTCTGTAAGTTTACTCTTACTTAGAAAGCTCTCGTGTTCCATAAGCTCTGTAAGTTTCCTCACATCATTACCTCAGCTAGCTCTCTCATACTATAAGCTTACAACGCTCACGTGTTCCATAAGCTCTGTAAGCTTACTCACATCATTATCTCCGCTAGCTATCGCATACTACGGTATAAGCTTAAAAAACTCACGTGTTCCATAAGGTCTGTAAGCGTACTCACATTATCTCAGCTAGCTCTTTCATACTATAAGCTTAGAAAGCTCACGTGTTCAATAAGATCTGTAAGCTTTCTCACATTTTCTCAGCTAGCTCAATCATACTATAAAATTAGAAAGCCCACGTGTTTCTTAAGATCTGTAAGCTTACTCAAATCATTACCTCAGCTCTCTCATACCATTATCCAGCTCATTTTGTTTTCATACAATAACCTATAGTAAATCATCATACCATTATCTCAGCCTGCCTACTGAACCAAAAGGTTGGTTAGCTCACTCACACTTCAAGCATTTTTTTTGTTTTCATTTAAAACGAAAACATTGTCTGAGAAAAGGAAATCGTATTAATCTTGTTTAAGCTGCTGACGCTCTGACAACTCAAGGGCCTAAGATTAAAAAGCTAAAACAGGATACCAGTAGCAAATCTCAAGCATCTGTTTGGCTGAAATGGCTACCGGTCGCTATTTCAGCCGATTAGATGTTTGAGGTTTGAGACTGGCTCAAGATATACCGTGCTAAATGCCCAGCATGACCCGCATCGCCCCTGGTTCTTGACCTTGGTGACTAGCCCTTTATCTCTCCAGTCCACCTTATCGGGTAGGGACTCGTTGTACTGGGGATCACAGAGTGATCCATTGTCATTGTCTGCCAGTGGAGACGGTGTTGGTATGAAGCCCGTATAATAACTCAAGAACTCATCGTGGGTCTGTAACACAATTCGAATTGCAATATTGTATTAAAATGATATTGCCCCTACTGGGGAGTGAACCCGCACGGCGACAGCGCCTAGCCATGCAATGATTAATCTAAAGACTTGAGTAAATGAATAAAATTATTAGAAAATATTTTGTCCGTAATTTGTGAGGTAATAATGTTAAGACGTAATATTGAATATCTTTTTAAATTAAAACCATACTTGGACGCCCGAGATAATAAACTAACATTGGAGACCATTCTCAAATCTTAAGCATCTGATGGGTTAAAATAAGGTACATAAGGTACACGATCTTGGGCCCTGAAATTGAAACAATCGTCTTTCTGAGAATCGTTGCCGATCAGTGCAAAAAAAAGATTACCAGATCCGCAAACTCGTTGACGCCGAGATAGTAGGAGTGTTTTCCCTTGGCATACATCACGTTGTGGTCTTTGATGTACTGGATATTGACCTCAAATATCTTCCTTCTCGTTGTTTCTTCGTAGTCGTCCTCGTAACTCCTGTCTGAAACACACGTGACTGTTTAAGTCAATTGCAGCATCAATCACAAACTGAGTAACTAAGTCTTTGAAAAAGACATTTTCTAACAGAATAGGATAACGATATACATAACACTCGTTGAAACGATTGAAACCAAACGCGTTTTACATTTTAATCTTCATTTTATGCAAGCAAATCATTAGAAATTGAAAAAAGGAAACTAGTAAAAATGGCGGATAAGCAAAGGTAATTTCCACTAGATATCATATGTTAACGGAAATGTCATATTATATTTTCATTCGAATTTATATAATATTTTTGGATGAAAATGGTCGCAGTAACTGTGTTGTAATACGATACTATTGAAGACCCTTTGATTTAACGGTAAAGCACAGGATTATCAGTTGGACGATCCCTGATAAAGAACTATTCTTCCACGTCGAGTTAAATACTTTTGTACATTTTCTTCACAATAAAAACTTAAAATATAATATACAGATTTTTTAAATGTATAATGCTTCACAATTTTGGCAAAATTAGAAAATTTCATTGTAATAAAAATGGATGTATACGTTTTTAAGCTCAAGCTATTCCTCAAAGCCTAGTCCCATTTCAGAGTTATTGTCGAATTTACAGCTTTAACTGAGAAAAAAAACCATCATCATCATCATCAGCGTCATCATCATCATCATCATCATCATCATCATCATCATCATCATCATCAACAACAACATCGAGTCCGAAAAACAAATATTCATAGAAATTACTTACTAAATATCCGCTTGAACAATGTAAAGGTCTCATCCAGAGAGCGTCCTTGGTCAATATCCGTCTGCAGTTGACGAGTCAGATCCTCATCCCTCGGTGCTAAACCTAGCGTACCGGTCACCATAGTTCCAATCCAGAACATTAACAACAGCATGGTGCAGCAATGACTGGAATAGAGACTACGGGAAATATATCAAGGCTGAAGATTATAAAACTGAGATACTGTCTCAAATCTCAATGATCAAATAGCGACAAGTCTTTATTTCAGCCAATCAGATCCTTGAGATTAGAGAGTTGTTTCCATTCTGATATTTTTAAATCTTGGAGCCTTGTTACCGTAATCTCTTGACGACTTATTCTTGTACAGAAGCAACAAATTACAAGTACTCGAATTGGTTTTCATGTAAATAAGTATTATATGAACACGTCATTTAATTTTTAAAATTGTATTTATATAAGTTGGTAGCATTTCTTTTCGAAAAGTGTAATTATACTCTAATGAAAGTTACCTTGTGGATGTTCTTAGTAGTCCGGAGTAAGAGTATCGTCTGGTGTTCGATATATCACATCTTTACTGTTATATTCCTGTATCATAACAAAGACAATTAAATTAAGTGATAGATAAGTGTAGTAAAAAGAACATTGCAATTACGAGGGGTGTTAGGTAAATTCCCGGACTGGATGTATTAAAACGACAATTCGAACTACATTTCAACAATTTAATGTTCTCCTGAAAGATCATTACATAATCTTTAAAATGATATATAACAATGTACATTTATCTGCTACAATACAGAAAACATAAACAAAAATAAACATAGGTACAGCCGCAGCGGGACAATCGCGGCGAAACGTTGACGTCAATTTCAACGCCGTCAATCACAACAAGCACCGTCTTTGTGATATGATGCCTCATTCTTTCTCAAAAAACTCTCCGTTATGTTCAATGCACTTCTGCCACCGTTCGCACCACTTGGTAAAAATGTCTCTGAAATCAGCTGAAGTAAGACTGGCAAGAAATGCGTTTACCGCGGTGGTCAAGTCGCCCTCGTTGTCAAAGTGCGTTCCACGAAGGTAACCCTTCAGTCGTGGAAACAAAGCTAAATCACAAGGTGCCAAATCTGGAGAATATGGCGGGTGGTTAACAAGAGAAATGTTCAACCGCTCGTACACTTCTTATTTTTTTATACGAATCTGTTGGTGTTTCACCCGACAAGGCATGAAACTTGATTACAGAACGAATTTCTTCTTTCGACGCCATAACGCAAGTGCGTTGGTAAACAATGACGTCATTTTAAAGGAGTATATGACAATAAGTTCTAACGGACAGAATTTTTTAAAACTTTGCACAATTAAAGAGAATTCCTTCACAAACAAAATGATATAAAGAAAAATATAGCTTTCCAGGCTTGTTTTTGAGTAATCGCTCATTATTAGACCCCTCTATACGGCCATTTTGAAGGGATTTTGAGAAAACGCACATATATCTTTTAAATGATTGTTACATCTGGAATTCCTAATCAACACCTTATATCTATGCATTTTTTTGTTTGGAATTATGTGTATGTATGGTTTTGGGTGGAATTATGTGATATTTTTTTTATATATTTTAAGAAAAAACTTTGAAAATGACCAAAATATCCAACAAAAAAGGGAGACAATTCAGTCCCTGACTGGAAAAAAATCTATATATCTTTTTTTGTAACGGACAGATTTTTTTTTAACTCCATAAAATGACACAGTATATATTTCTAAACAAAACAAAAACAAAAAAACAGGGGCATCCAGGCTTAATTTTTTACTATATTCCTTCAAAGTTGGTCATATAAGTAAAAAATATCTCTAATTTTAATTCAATTCTACAAATATCCATCATAACATGTATAAATAGTTTTATAACATGCTTATCAAAACTAATTTCATATTTTGAAAGAAATAACTATTTCTTTATCAAGAATTACATTACAGTTACCACATTTCTTTCATAAAATTCCCACAAATGCAGCCCTGAGTGTTGCCAAAGTTTCCATACATATCGAAAAACAACAAACACTGATAATGAATGAAAATCATATAACAATCCCTAAATCTTATGATCCATTAAGTAATTATAAATTTCTGAACAACAGATTTAAGAGATGTTACTCTAGGTTTGCCTGTGTCAAGTTTCTTACCAAACAGCTGAGACAATCCATCTAACCCACCACGAGAGACAGCAAGTTTTATATGACTCAAATTCAAACCGGATGCTGCAATTTTCTTTGCCATTTGACATGAAAGTATTTTCTGTTTGGTTAAAAATTCAAGAGTATCAAAATTAACATCAGTCATTTTCACATGAAAGTAACATTATCTACTTCGGACGTCAAATTATCCGAAACACTTGAATCATTGTCAGGGCAAATTATCGAACCAAATAATTTACGTTTCTTTACAGCTTGGTGATTTCCATCACTAACGAACCTGCCCTTCTTGTTTTTCTCGCGTGAGGCCATTCTCACGGACGACTACTTTGTGAGAAATAATTTGAAATATTTAATCGATTGATTTTACGCAACAGTCGAAGTACTAACGTTACTCAACTAACACCTTTCACTGAGAAAAATACATTTCGTTAAACTAGCGCTTGCGCAGAAATATGCGCGTAAACTATTGTAATATACTCCTTTAATTTGATTTTTATTGTTTACCTTTCTCAGCCCTCGATCTCCGTTCTCCGTGACACATGTCTATTAAATAATCAAAGTGGTAACTTTCTACTGACGGGGGTATATATGTCCGACAAATAAATATAAAGTTCAACGATATATAAGGACGCACCGGTGTTAAAAAATGAATGTTTATCCTTAATTTGCGATGCATGTACAGAAATAAACGACAAAACATGTACATTTATACATTCATAGACTAAATAATAATTAATTCTATAAAACTTGCAGTTTTCTGCTCCGAAAATGTAGAACAGGAGTAAATCTATCACATGAAAGTTTACTAGATAATTATTCCAGCACTAGTGATACTGTTATTGCAGCTGAGAATAAACAATATTTTAATGATAAGGGTGTTCTGTATTATTCATGATGATATTATGACGATGATAGTGGTAATTTTGCTGCTGCTACTGATGATGATGATGGCGGTGGTGGTGATGGTGATGGTGGTGATAATGATGACGACGACGACGACAACGACGACGATGATGATGATGACGATGACGATGAGTATTATTGTGACAATAACGTTCTTGATCTTTATTTTAAGATAAATGCGAAATGTTGGTCCACTGGCTCAGAACTAAATCTAAATTATCTTCCGCTTGGGCCACCGTTGGAGCTTAAAACGGCAGCAGTGTGCGCTAATATTTTCCCGGTCAGCGGTATGCATATTGTTAGGCACGCATGAACCGAGAATTTATGCGGTCTAACAATTCCCATCTACCACAGCTCATGACCATACATAATTGAGAATATCTCAGCAACGAGTGCACCGTTTAAAGGATCTTGTTTACTAATGTGCTCATTTATAAAAAAATCTGGCCCTGTGATTTTAAAAAACGTTTTTCATGCTCAAACTGAAAATGTCAGACATTAACAGACTAAATAAATTAGAAATAACTGTCTGCTCTACAGTTGTTATTGAGATCAATTATGTCATATTTTTAGTTTCAAGTGCTTTATTTTAAATAATGAACAGAAATGAAGCCAGCAAATTTTCATGCTCAAATTAAGTTTAGCATGAAAAAGTTTTATAATTACCGGGCCTGGTTCCTGTATTCCTGACTCTTTTTCATTGAGAATTTGAGGCACACAAACATATACTGAACTATAATCCACCATCCTTCCTACCACATCCTAAGACCTTCACGTTATTTGTCTGGCAGTGAGTATCAATGTCGGGTTTTTAAAGATACAACAAAAAGATTTCCCTTGAAACCCAAAGTAGACAAGTGCCCAAGGTTATTACACTGAGCATGGAAACCAGTCTCAAATCTCAAGCATCTGATTGGCTGAAATGGCGACTGGTCGCCATTTCAGCCAATCAAAAACTTGAGATTTGAAACTGGTTTCCATTCTCAGCTTTATAACCTTCAGCCAAGATGAATGCCTTTCTCGAATTTCTTAACGCTGGAATTTCTTTTCAGTGTTATCTCAACAACGTATTGCTGGTGGATATATTGATAAGGTTTTGCACATGTTACTTTTGCTAAAATGATCTTTTGCTAAAATAACCCGTTACCGATTACGTATATCAGGGCTTTCCGATCAACCTTTTTGGGGGTTGTCCCGGTTAGCTCAATTGGTTGCATCGCCGGAATTGCAGGGCTAGGCGCTTTCGCCGTGACGGTTCGGGTTCGCTCCCAGTTTGAGGCAATATTATTTTCAATATTGTGAAAGGATGCAAACGAAGGAATGATCTTGTTTTGAAAAGTCGAGAAGAAATGAAGAAGGATTTAGGATACTATACAGTGCACATATGCTTGAATGTATATTTCTTTTTGTTTTGAAAGTTTGTTGGGTAAGTTTCTACTGAGAGCTGGCAGACAACTGATACTTTGCCAGTACATAAGTCTGAGCTGAAGAATATAAAACTGAGAATGGAAACCAGTCGCTATTTCAGCCAATCAGATGCTTGAGATTTGAGACTGGTTTCCATAGCCTTAAGACCTGTGCCCAAGATCATAAAACTAAATCTGGAGATCAGTCGCCCAGTCGCCATTTCAGCCAATCAGATCCTTGAGATTTGAGACTGATCTCAAAACTTTGTTTTATGATCTTGGGCCCTGAACAAACCAAAGGATAAGTATAAAATATTGCTGGACAGTCTCAACGTGAACCTTGCAAAAATACTAACAGTCCGGAGACATTCTTTGAAAATTAATTATAAATAGAGGAAGACCAAATACTTTGAGTGATTCGATAATAATTTATGTATAAGACTATAACGTTTTTGTTTAGGCCTCTTAGTGAAGTAGGTTTGGACGAGTTTTCTTATCTAGTAAAATACACACATTTCCTTTTCTAACAAGGACATTTAATTTAAACAATTTTTTAATAGTAAAGGGCTTGTTTTACACTGACCGTCTGGACAGAACTGAGGTAGTTATCAGTTATAAAACTCAAAGTAAAGTTCTTCAAGTATCTTCAATTACAATATAAGTAGACGACTCTCTTCTTATCTATAAAAGCTTACTTGCAACGAGGAAATTTTTAAAAGATTTTAATTAATTTAAGTAACTGCGTGTTCGTTCTAAGAAAATCATTCAGCTACAAAAATGTATGACATACTTCTTTAAAAGTGATACCAAGAACTAAGTGGTCTATTTTGAAGTTTTTAAACTCGAGCAAAATATTTGGTTTGGCCAAAGCTAAGTAGAATAAGAAATTGTGTTTATTTTAGTGACCTATGATACATTATACAATATATTTACAAACATAAAAAACACAACGAAAAATCACCTGGCAAAATGGTCATATCAGTTAACATAAAAAGAAATGTACACACATTAGTGTATTACTGATAGGTTAACATTTCCAGATAAAATTTTAATAAAGTGATCATTTTATCCCCCGCTGCGTAGCGGTAGGGGATATAGGAATTGTCTTCATGAGTCCGTCCGTCCGTCTGTCTGTCTGTCTGCCTTTCCGTCCGTCCGTCCGTCCTTCCTTCCGTCCGTGTGCAGATTTCGTGTCCGCTCAATACCCATGTTCCAACCTGGCTTGCCGAAGTCAATGTCACCAGTAGTGTTGAAATGTTTAAACCTTTTATTTCAAGTGCTCTCCCCATCATGACGATATGCAGAACCCATTTTTGAACCTAGCTGGCTCACGATCAAGGTGTGAACTATATACTTTGTGTCCGCTCCATAACTCCTAACCGCTTGAAGGAATTTCACGAAATCACCTTATCAAGACGATGAGCAGAATCTTTCAAACCGACCAGCTCAAGGTCAAGTTCACCAGGGGTGTATAAAGGTTTGAACCATAATTATATTTCGTTTCCGTTCCGTAACTTTTAAACCCCCTGGAAATAATTTCATGAAACTCTGAACAAGTGTTCACCGTATAAAGTCAATGTGGAGAACCTATGTTCCAAACTGGCTGTCTCAAGGTCAATGTCACCAGTGATGTTCAAATGTTTGAAGTATGTATTTCGTGTCCGCTTCATAACGTGTAAACCCATAGAAGGGATTTCATGAAATTTGGATTAAATGATCACCCCATCAAGACAATATGCAGAACCTATGTTCCAACCTGGTTGACTCGAGGCCGAGAATGTAAGTCTCCCCGTACATTCAATCAGTATTGTTATTTATTAAAATTTGTGAAGGCCGTTAAGCACGTTCATATATTTGTGTAAATATTGAGTACAGCTCACCCAGAGCTATGCGATTTTGACGCTAATATGAGTTTCCATTACTGCCCATGAACAAGCCTGGACTATTTGTCCTATTCGGTGGCTTTTAAATGTCTTTCTTCATCTGTTTTGTTATGGTTATCGTGCTGTTTGTTCCTCGTCAGTCCTCGTCAGTCAATCGACAAAAATCTGGCGAAATAATTGGTATTTTAACATCAAATCATGGTTACTATTTTATTAGGAAATGTTTCGCCAATGCAGCAAAAGAACAGAGTTGTTCGCTTCAGAACTTTGTTTTCAAAACACGTCCAAGCTGTATCTATCATTTGGACCGTATGTAAGTTATTTTAACAAAAAAGCGTGCGTGGTGTGTGCAGGAATCATTTGTGCATCAATAAATTTTAACAATTACTAAACAATAACATCTCACATAAATCGAAAAGCGAGAAATTGTGATAAGATATTAAGGTGCATACCTTGGTTTATGTTTTCTTCCGTCATTGTTGTAAGATCGACTAAGTAACACAACCAAGACAGTGAGTATAGATAAGACATTTGAATGGGAAGCAAATTCTTTTTTAATATTTTATTCATGTTATGTTAAGCATATATAGACAATAAGTAAAGGCATTAAGAAAGGCATCTAATAATGCGAAAATAATGTGCAAAGTATTCTACTAAACACAGATCAAATATAGTAAAATGGATACACACAGGGTTAATTCGATTCATCAAAAAAAACAAAAACAAACTATATGACAATGTGACCAATAAAGTACTTACTGAAAGCATACAATCTATTCTCATATAGGTGTTTAGAAGCCAATGTGATATCAAACATTACTATATCTTTATAAAAACCTTAATGAAGAATGCTGTAAAAACTTTTAAAATTCAGTCTTTCCTAATTATATTATCTTGTGAATTTAAGTTGTTGTAGTTTAAGCCTTTATTTCATAATATTAAGAAAGTAAACCACTCAAGTTCTCTCATCTCTACTGTTTGGCTGTGTGGGGAGGCTGTGTCTGCTGGATGTGGCCATCCCTGATATGCATATTTCACTTTTTTCATATTCCTGTAATTCTATTTGTTGTCAATGAAAGAAATACATTCATAGTACTTGATCGTTGATAAAGTTAAATTGGTCAAAATCTGAATAAATAAATAAACAAGACAATTTAGTAAATCATTTCATTTTATGAATTATCGGTAAATAGCTTGTTATGTATATGATTTATTGTCAAATCTTTGTCCCTCCCTGATAATGTCATTACCCAGTACTTTAATATTGTGATATGATGTAGAAAGTTTAATGAATGTATTGTGCATGTATTGTGTTTTCCCCTTTAATCTATTTTCAACATAGACTTGTTCAATACTGATTGAGAATGTTCTGGAACATCTAAAAAATAGAACTTGAGTAATTATGTTACTATACTATTGATGTTTGTAGAAATTGACAGAATGTTCTAAAGAGAGATATTTTCAAGAACTTTCCAGAACATTTAATTTTACTATATAAAGGAAAGCTTGCTAAATCCGTGGTTCACTAGATTGGTTCACTATATTTTTACCAGATTTAAATAGTCAGTGGAGATTACTTCAACTTCTCTGGAAATTATTTTATTCGTGCTTTTAAAGACTTCAAGTGTGGATTTAATTTTGTGAGAGTGAAATACCAGGATCAGTGAAGACATTATTCTGAACTTTAATTTAACTTCATTTGGACTTAATTTGACAGGCACTATTTTATATTGTTTGTAAACCTTCATCTTTCATACTGTTGTAAAATAAATTTTGTTAATTGTTTAGTGTTTGTTGCTCGGTTCTTCTTTCTAGTTACGCCTGGCTCGTAACAAGCTTGTTTTGTGAAATTATTGATTTTGCCCTCGAGTAATTAAGTTAAAGGTACACATGCATCTAACTGATGTAATGTTTGGATATTTTTTTTGAACTGTTAACCACAGATGACACTAACCGTTATGGTCGTTTCGTATGTATCATTTACTATACGTTTTTTTATTGAGTATTTGTTCTTGCAAAACGAACAGTTACAGTTAAGATGCCAATAAATATACTTGGGTACCCCAAAACTTTATTCAGTTGTTTCCATTTTCTTGAAATTCTCGGAAAAGCAAAAACAAGTGCACGATACTATTTTTAGTCCTCATTTGCATATTTGCATAATAAGTGGTTCGCTTATTAGAATTTCTCTGTCGGATTTGTTTATGTTTTTGTCAAACAACATGATTCTGATACGCTTAAAATTATTTATGGAATTACAATATATCGAATTCATGTTACATTTGTTAATATTTATGCTCGTTTTCACGGGTTTTGGTGAATGAAATTAACTTGGCGCAATTTGTGTTTTTCCTGGGCCGCGACAACATGTGATCGACAGTGTCGACTGTCAAAGTAAGAATTATGATTGTTATTATTATAAGTGATCGATTTATGAATAAAGCAAGTACATCAAAAGATCTAGTTTGTTGTATTTTAACTTCTGTCGCCGAAATCCTAGACAAATCGTTTAAAATACGGGGGATTTTTAAGCAACATTGGCTTTGACCTTCATCACAGACAAGTGGGTAGTAATCTCAAGCTGCCTCTTGATATAAGCTACCCATATACCAAGTTTGGAGTCAATATGCCGAAGCAAACTCAAGTAATTAAGTGGAAACTGAATTTCTATTTTTAGCAACAGTGACCTTGACTTTGATCACAGACACCTGGGTAGCAATCCCATGCTGCATCTTGATATAAGCTACCCACACATTAAGTTTGGAGTCAAAAGGCCAAGCACACTCAAGATATTAAATGGAAACTGAATTTCTATTTTTAGCAAATGTGTCCTTTACCTTAATCAGACACCTGGGTAGCAATCCCAAGCTGCCTTATGATAGAAGCTTCTCATACAACAAGTTTGGAATCACTAGGCCAAAGCAAACTCAAGTTGTTAAGCAGAAACTGAATTTCTATTTTTAGCAACGTGACCTTGACCTTGACCCTGTGGTCAAACCCTGACAACATGTGCCAGGGCACTTCACGACAATAACTCTTTGAAAGTTTGGTTGAAATCCGTTGAGAAATGTAGGAGGAGTTGCGCACAGAAGAAATTGTTTACGCCCGCCAGCCCGCCGGTTGCATTAGAGTTTTGTGCCTTATACACTTCAAAGTAAGTCTGAAAACTCTCAGAAAATATTCATTTCTATGTTAAAAAAGTATCTGCTGCGTATGTGCGCCGCAAAATTGTTTGTCTGTTGAAAACATGCGCCGCTTTTTCTAGAGCGATCACCGACATCTTTCTTGGTTGGCTTTCACATGAAAGATTGTATTTTGTGCTGAATGTTACTAAAGTGATATATTCACTGACATTTTAAGTGGCATTCTCATAAAAAGTCTTGTCACCATAATTTCTACACAATTTTGACATTTTTAACTCAGTATTTTGAGAAAACTACAAGATGTGCGATCTTTAAACTTTGTCGTTGTGCATCCACCCGTATAAATAAATATTAGCTTCGACACTACATACATCCAATACAGATTTAAATCTAATAAAATAAATATGAATATATAAATTAGTCTTAAATCATTTTTGAAGATATTAAAAATGAGGGGGGATCTTTTGAAAATCGTGGAAACATTCACATATAATTATCTGATTTATATTTGATGTCATAACTATTTTGTCCTTGAATCATATAATTGACTTGTTTAACTTTTGAATGACGATATCTATGCTTCAGTTTAAAAATGGATGACGAAATCATTCATGTTTTTTTTTATAAGTTTTTTTAGCTAGTTAATACTTTCCCATATTTTATTCTGTGATTCATACATTTTGTTAACGGAATAATATTCTTTGTATACAGCCTTTATTCTTTAAATTTGATTAAAAACTTTCCATGTGTTTTTATTGTTTTATACTTACACACAAAGATTAATAACTTAAAAAACATTTATATCATTAAAAAATAAAATCGATGCAATATGTGACACCATTCCTAAAGTAATATATAAGCATTAATATCTTATATTGTGCTTTTATATCTACTGAGAAATGCATATCTTTTAAATTAAAAAAATGAGTGTGCCCTAACACTTATACACAAAAAAGGAAAACAAAAGTGGGAATTGCATGGAGAGAAGATAACCCCTAGTGGACCCCACCCACCTCAGCAATTTTTAATAGCGACAAACTTTAAAAAAAATCTCTTTCTGCCCAGATCCACTTATTAAAAAAAATTTAAAAGCTTTTTATTGTTACAAAAATTACAAACTTTAATCTGATACAGAGCAAAACATTACTCTAATGTTCACCGAAACGAGGTTAATGGTCATGTCATATTATGTATCATTATCCACTCTCCGTGGCATTCTTTTCAGACCAAAGCCCAAGATCATAAAACTAAGTTTTGAGATCAGTCTTAAATCTCAAGGATCTGATTGGCTGAAATGGCGACTGGTCGCCATTTCAGCCAATCAGATGCTTGAGATTTGAGACTGATCCCAGATTTAGTTTTATGATCTTGGGCACAGTGACTCACGTGAGGTTAGAATATCAAAATTTAATCAGAACAACCGCTGAAGCTTAACAACTAACTGAACATTGACCAACTTCACAAAAAATGAACTTGTTATCTTTTTGTATCAGCTTGTGAAACAGCTTTCGAATGGATTAGGGTTATTTCTAAAATAACAGTTGTAGATTTAGATTAATAATCGTCACGGTTCATATGAAAGAATATTACTGTAAAGGTATCATTATATTAATGAAGTTAATGTTTATAACGAATAATCCCATTCCATTTACTGCCATGCTTATAGTCATGGCCACAATTATTATGTAATGTTGTATTGAACTGTGTTGAATATTATTTCACAGAAACTGCAATGAATTTTACTCACGTTTGTTTTAAATAGTACCGTATGTATAAATAACAGAACATATACACATAAATGTAAGCTTGATTTTGCATATGTTTCGTTGAATATCGCTACTATCATCAGACCAAAATCTCTCTAACGGCAAAATGCCGTTCAATGAATCTTTGCACAAATAAATGTTAATAATGTATATGACAAGACACGTTAAAACAGTAAAGAAAACTATTATTATTCGATTTAATACTAATCCATGTCATGAAAAAAGCGAATAGGAAATAGCCATATCCAGAAAATTAAGCTTTACAACACATCGTAGAGAGGAACTGAAAGCATAATTACGTTTAAAATATGACCAATAACATAAAGAAACCACAAATAATAAACAAAATGTGACTCTCGTGTCGTTAAATATATATTTTGAATTATTTTCTGATGCCGTTCTGTATACTGGCACTTGCACTCTTGGTGTTTAGATTCCTCTTCTCCAAGGCTGATTTTCTGAAATGTAACGAAAGAAATGTTTGGGTTTTTTTTATAGAAGAAAGCAATCGGGGGACTCCACATCTGGAGCTCACAGCTTCAAGTCAAACCAATGGGAGACTTTCGCTTTTGTGGACCGAGAACGTTAATTATGTAGAGTGGTTCTATAATTCAGCGTTCAATTCCCTTGAAATAGAAAATGGTTTTATTGCCGGTGTTTAACTCAATAAAATCACACAACAAAACGTTACAAGAGTACTGAAATAATCGTTTTGGAAGTTCTAACACATTACTGAGACTTATTGTTTGTCGAAAGTGATCTAAAGCAACAAGTTATATATCTTTCATAAACAGGAAGTAGCCTCAAAAATGATGATGTGTAAACCTTACAAGTCACCGCTTGATTGTCTTTTTCGTCAGAAATATGCACAGACATTTAAACTAAATCACTGCTACCTAATTAAATCGAATAATCAAAAATCAAAGACACTGCATACAATAAACAAAATATGACTGTTGTATCGTAAAAATCAAAGGAAACCTTGTCAATAGCGCATAAGGCACACGGTGCAATTTAAACTGCGTCTTTCTTCATTGCTAATAGATTTTAGAGAAGAGTTTACTTACCCACCGGGGGCGGTGGTTGCCGTACTGTTCCTGAAGTAAAAAAAGTCATTAACCAAAATTTCGACAATTATATGTTACATTTTCCAACTCGATCTTCACAATTAAACAACAATGTAACTTAAAAGAGCTGTAACTGTATTTCCTATTTCTAACCGATCTATGAATACCAGGTAAATTACTAAAATATTTACACAGTAAATAAATAAACATGTGAAAATATTAAATGAAATAAATTTATAGTGTCAGTGGTCCTTTATAATAGAAAATTTAACCGAAAACATATTAAATTAAATTTTAGCAGTTATTTACGTCATATTAATAACAAGGTTAAATATTTTTAAATGAAATTATTTAACTTTCTAAACGTCAAACAAATAACGTATGCTAGAAAAACAGGTTATGACACATTTTTACAAGGGAATTGTCACTGTCAGCGAGTACATTCGGAAACATGCCCATAATTAAAAGTCTTAAGGGCAAACAAAGTATATTCACTTACTCCCCGCTATAGAGAAGTTCGTAAATATAATGACGAACGTTTTTTCTGAAAACACGTGTTTTTATTTTATGTTACTCTTTAAGTTGTAGATCAACCAACATATGACGTTAAACGCGTTGTTATGTTTTAATTTAATTGAGTTGGTATGAACATGTTTGTTAAGAACTTGTTTCCCATTTAGAGTATTAAAAGAATTTAAATGATCTCGATTTTTTTCTGGATAAAGGCATCTAAGTGAAGTTCGAACTAATATAAATACAAACTAATATAAATACAAACTAATATAAATACAAACTAATATAAATAATAAACATCAGTCACAATCAAATGTGAAGTTTGTTTCGAAATATATATTAAAAATACACTTTTAGTGTCCGCTCAACACAGAAGTAAAATTTTGCAAACACAGACTACTCACAGCAAAAATAATACTTAGATTGAACTGGATTTTACCTGTTCTCGTTTACATTCACAGTGTTTTGTTTTATAATTCCGGATTCTGGGGTCAGTATTTTCAGATTATGAGAAAAATGTCGAACTCGTTTAAAGTATCATAAATACAAACAAATACGCCGCGAGTGTTGTGCTCTTTTAATAAAAAAAGTACTACCGTAAAGTCACTACAGTGCAGCACGGTTGCTCTAATTTCAACTTTCGTTGCAATATTAAGTAACATCAGACTAGTTCAAACATTCTTCAATACATATCACTGGTAGCAAGCTGGGTGAATATCTAATCAAAACCTAAATTTTCCCACTGAAGTGCCTCATTGCCGATAATTCAAATGGGTGCAAAACCTAGATTTTACTACAGTAGTCACTCCAATGCACTCAAGATAGTTTCATGCTTAACTCTCGCGGCCGTTTTAAGCAACAAGGTAAAATCAACATAAAACTCATCCAACAATTTCTCAATACAAAACGAGGGTGGGATGATTATCTCATTAAAATCAAATACCTTTTTCGTTTAAGAGTTGGTCGGGCAATGCTTCATCACTGATAAGTCCTAAGGTTGCAAACTCAAGACAAAACCTATGGATATCTATATTTCTGCGTTCAGGTTCGCAAACACATTCGAGTTAGCCACATGATAACTAATTAGTGAACGTTTTCATGTCTGCCAGATGTCTGCTCAAGGTGGAATTAGAACAAGGCACAAACATTAAGATATTTAAACAGTTAGTGTATAATACCCTTGTTACTACAGTATATGTATGCCACTCGTTTTGCAGTGGAACCGGAGTGAATGTCCCAACCGGAAGTTCATAAATCTGGTAACAGTGTTTTCATCTTTTGGACTATATGGTTAAGAATAAATTAATAACAAACCTGTTTCTACAGAGGGTAAATTGTAATAGTCCCGGTCGAAGGAATCTAGCGAGATTCGTCTTTCTCTCGGCGGCCGCCATGATCGTTTCTTTTTTTGATTGCAACTTAAACAACAAGGTTATAACGTATACGTTAGCCTTCATTGGCATTTTTGTCATATTTCAATTTTGAAAACGGAAAAATTAATACAAAATATAAGATAATGCAAATAATATTAGTTATTTGATTTCTTGACAGGTTGTGTGAGGATACATTGTCTGTCTAGGTGCTATATTACCCGAGCGAAGGCTCCGCGTGCTATCCTAATACTGGATACACTCTTGTGTTTAAGGTCGATTTACTGTTTGTCGTTATTATTCTCATTAGAATACCCAATTCTTAGTAAAGTAAAAATTAGAAAATATATTGCTTTTCATACCATTCGTTGTATTTATGTACTTAATCAACAGAATTTAATATGAAACGACCCGCGGTCGTCCATCTTGTTTTGTTTTTTTAAGGGGCACCAAATGAGAGAAAACATGCAACTTATCTACGGCCGAGCCGTATATATGAATGTTTATTTACGCCGTATCAACCAATCAAAATCAATGAAATTTTTTGCAGTGTAAAACAATACTTACACAGTTCTTTTAAACTGTTGACATCCATTTACACCATTACACGTGTGAATGACATAAACAAGTGCTATAAGGCTGACAAGCAATGCCGCAGCGCATGCGCAGACCCAAATGACATTCCTGGAATCCTCTAGAAACGTCTTGTATCTGTCTGTGGTGGTCGTTGTTATAACTGTCGTCGTGTCTGGTGAAAAAAAATGAATATCAAGGCAAACAGAATAATGACGTAACAAATGCATTTGTCTATACCTATTATTTAAAAAATACGTAGTGTAAGGTGATCAATACCTAAGTGAAAACATATATATGTTATTGAAGTTAAGATGCCTCTATAACGGATGTTTATATATATCAAATATAAACATTTATGTGAGAGGTATCCTAAAGTGTTTAGTTTTGACGCTCTTAACATAAGAGCCAGTTTTATTTGTTAAACATACTTAAAACTAAAACGTTTACTACTTATACTTGAAATAAAAACAAAAATATTCCAGTTTGCATTTTATTTTATAAATTTCTTATTCGTACGACTTTCAATTTGAAAAACAGCTGATGAATTGCACACACGCAAAACGCAGCAAAACTAACCAAAAGCTATTACCTGAAACGATGATAAGAACAGTAGCCGTGTCCGACAGTCCGCCAACGTCTGACGCCGTGCACGTTACAGTCACAGACGTTGCGAAACCCATCACACTACCGAGTGGCGTTGTCTTTACCGCTATCATTCCAAAACTGTCGACACTGAAGTGCTCAACGGACAGCGAACTTTGATCCAAGCTATAAGTTATTGTACCGTAGCTGCCTCTGTCGGCATCCGTTGCCGTAACGCTGCCGACTGTTGTTCCTGCTGATGCATAGTAACTAACGTAAAACGTATAGGCAGATGGAGAAAACACTGGAGTGTTGTCGTTGGCATCAACTGAGAACAAACAATATATTTTGTTTTGTTTTGACAGCGTTATATAGTGCAGACGATGTTACTCGGTAAGAATTGCAGTATTTTAGTCAAAATGTATGACAAATCTTTGAATAGTTATGAGAATTTTTTGAATAATTGCAACTTCTTTACAAATAAAGTAAATGGGAAAGAACTAACAATTAACCAATACTTTTGTACTATTAATATTTGACTTTATTGTACTTTTTTTACTAGACAATGTTAATTTTTCCACGAAATGCAACAAAAGCAATCTCGTTAACTTTGCTCGACTTTATGACGTCATTTAATTCACATTACGGGCATAAAAAATGGAACCACGCGGTGAATAAGATAGAAACATAACTAAGATCTACGAAAGACCGGTGGTGACTTCACTATTCAGACTTCAAACTTTACACTTCGTACTTCAGACTTCACACTTCATGGATAAATACTTTATAATAATTATAGCATCGTGTCTGATAATTCACACTTCATACTTCACACTTCAAACTTCATACTTTCACACTTCATACTTCAAACTTCACAATTCAAACTTCACACTTCAAACTTCACACTTCAAACTTCATACTTCACACTTCAAACTTCACACTTCAAACTTCACACTCACACTTCATGCTTCTTGCTTCAACAAATCAAGATTCAAAGTTCGAATGACGTCACACGATTTTCGCGCTTTTAGCAAAATAAATAGTTAGGTCAAAACGTTTGGCTACTTATTGGTTTGTTACATGTAGGTTAAATGTGTACAATGCACATAAAGGATAGGTTTTCATCAACTTTGTTTTGGTTGTCTCCAGGGCTTAGTTAAAAGGACTTTGATATAACAAAATGCCTTTATTTGTTCTGAAATTATTTCAAAGAATTTTAATGGTGTGAACTATTCAACTATTTATCCCCAACATGTTTGGATTCCCCCTTTGGGAATTTCACAGTCAATACTCATCTTAAAGTACAAAAATATCTTATGGTGTATACCCTTTTAATCCTCAAAAGAACTCCATAACATGACATATTGTTTTATTTTATTAAAAAAGAACAAAGCATTTTGTAGACACATTTTGTATAGAAAGTGGGTTTGGAAAAGAGTTGACATACATGTATAATTATTTTATTAACAAGTGATAAACATTATTATACGTTTAAATAAGCAGATTATTGCATGTTATGTATAGTCACGACTTGGTTATCTGTTCCTTTTCATAACAACGGTTTCAGGAAGAAGTAAGCGGTTCTAAAAATATTCATGTTTGTTAAAAATCAATTTCTTAGGTTCTTGTGGTTCATAAAATCACAAAACATTTGTTTATAAAACAAGTAGTGCTCCATAAACAGTGCTAGAAATTTAAAACATCCAATTACCTCCTTTTCTATTCAAAGCACTGTGTTTTAACATCCTTTATTAATTGTTATTCAGTCGCTCAGTTCTTTGTGTGGAAAACGAACAATTTAACTATAAACAACAACTGAAATGTAATAATAAAACACTATTCTGTGTGCACCGTATTAATGAAAATACTTTAATGAGAATATAAGCATAAAAGTGGATACTTCTTATTTTTGCTCAGTAAAGTAAGATTTAAGCTGGCGGGTGATTGATCGAAGACTGAGAATAGAAAATGACGCAGTTTGAATGGGGTCTAAAATATGAAATATTGTTTAGATATGATTTTGTTTAGTATTCCAGGACGAACACCTAAATACTTTTTAGAAGCAATGCTAACTGTCATTTAATTCATAGCGCAACTGAAGACAAACCTGACTTGAAAAAGAAACAGCAGCAAACAAACAATAACCTAGTCAGTGTTAAAAGCTCTCTAGCATGTCCAGAGCATATGTTATTTGTTTATAATCAGATTTTACTTAAATAAAATTTACTGGCCTTGACTTGATTAGGAAAAAAGTATCCTAAATTGAGCTAAGAGCAGCTGTTGCAATGGCGCAGGAGTTTCATCAATGTTTTATCAAACTTAAGAAACCACGGTTTAACACTGCTGTAACATTAAATGTTAACGGAGTGACCATAACGACAGGGGTCATCTAAGTGGTGTCATTTAACGTCACGTCCGCCCTGTCCTAACCCAAAGCAAAAACGATTGAATGAACGACTTTCGGATTAATAGTAAAGTGCCCCGCTAACTGAGCTACCACAGCGGTTCTTTAATGGCCTCCTAGTGCATCATGCCAAAATGCTTGTCACTTATTATAGTAGTGGTTTCAAGGACTACAGGAATCATTTACAGACCGAGACCAATTATCGAGTTTTACAGCGTAAAATGTCACCTCGACATCTGACCATGTGATCTCACTAAAAAAGCCGATGGCCTCCACCAAATGTACCTACGGACTGCAAAGAAAATAAGTGGAAGCGTTTTTAAGTCGTCAAGCTGAAACACAATTACATACAAACGATAAGCTGAGGAACGACTTGCGCCAAAAAGTATACGTCCTTCTGGAATGTGTGTGAAGCTAGCTGCCAGTTGCCAGTTGCCGATTCAATTGGGAACTGGCAACTGGCAGCTAACTTCACACTTTAACTGCCAATTAAAACAAATTTTTAAACTGGCAACTGGCAACCAACATCTGGGTGCCAATTCGATTTAAGTCGATGTACTCAGTTGAATTGGCAACTGGCACCTGGGTGCCTTTTCCACTTTCTTAATATATTAACGAAATATTTCGAGTTGGCAACTGGCAACTGGCATCTGGGTGCCAATTCAAAATTAGGTGATAAGGACTTTTTTGAATTGGTAACTGACACCTGGGTGCCAATTAGACTTTATTTAATGTATTGACTATTAAAGTTGAATTGGCAACTGGCAATTTGCATCTGGGTGCCAATTCGAATTATATCGCTGATTAAGATTTTTCGAATTGGCAACTGGCAACTGGCACCTGGGTGCCAAGTCGAATTGGCACCCAGATGCCAGTTGGCAGTTGCTAATTCAAAATATTCCTAATCATCGAGATATTTTGAATTGGCACCCAGATGCCAGTTGCCAATTCAACTTAAATAGTCATTGCATTAAATAAAGTCGATTTGGCACCCATGTGTCAGTTGCCAGTTGCCAATTCAACTGAGTACATCGACTTAAATCGAATTTGCACCCAGATGCCAGTTGCCAGTTTAAAAGTTTGTTTGAATTGGCAGCTCAAGTGTGAAGTTAGCTGCCAGTTGTCAATTGAATCGGCAACTGGCAACTGGCAGCTAACTTCACACACATCCTTCTGTAGCACAAAATTGACCAAAATATTCAACAGACAGTTTTTTGTGTTAATCACATTTTTAAGAGTTTTCACTCTTCTTACAAGTTGGACTAACAAAGGGCGGATGTGACAAACTTTAAAAGTGACATATTTTTAATAGGTGCTTTCATATTACTCGTATTTTTATATTCAAGTTTCTTTTAAGAATATCTTGTAGTATAAAAATATTGTAGGCATTTCACAGTTGGGTATTTAAACACGCTATAAAATATGGCAATTTTGAGTCGATCTTCAGACAACAGACTACTAAGCAGTATTATGTTGGGTTTTAGAATTTACCGAGTCAAAATGGAAAATACAGTTGTCTACTTGCTTGGCCCCAGTCAACAACATCCGACGCTTAAAAAAATGACGACATGCCATCATCCGGCATTTTAGGGTTGAGACACTCCCTCTTTGGCATTAATGGGATAAGTTTACTTTTTCATAAAGTGCATACCTGTGAGTTTATCTTGAACTTATCTTGAACTGATTTAGATAAATCTACTGAGAATTTTTTTCTTGAATACAGAGCTTAGTATTTACGAAACAATGAAATCATAAACGTCGATCTGAAACCAGTTTTAAAGCTATTATACATTTTCTTTACTTCACAGAAGATTGCATTAATAAGGAATTGAAAGCTTTCCACGACTTCTTGCGAGAAAAATGCTTTGTTATTCAAGGTTCGGAAATATTTTAGCAGACGATAGTTTGCGGGAAAACGCAAATACGTTTGTTCAATAAAGACGTCTCTGGAAAGGTTTTAACTTCTACCTAGTAACAAGTAAAATGTATATGAAACCATTTAGATCAACACATGCAAGCTGGTAGTAATTACCAAAGTGGTAACTATTTTGAGTTTGAATATATGTAAGGAGAGGTTGAAAGCTGGATATGTAAACAGTGATTACAAAATAATACTTTTAATCAATTATTTTCAACATTCAAAAGGACACGATCATTTTGCATGGGTTTTCTATTCTCACATTCAGATCACGCCCTTTATGATACATCTTTGCGCCTCTTAACTTCACCCGTGACAGATCCTGCGATTCATCAATGGCGGATATTAGATTTTTATTAACAGTGGAATAAAATGACAATATGTGTTTTGTCTATTTTCTATATTATTATTTAATATATTCTTGTATTCACAGAAAATCTCGAAGCTTCGATATAATCTCTATGTAGAGATCAAATGCTTTTTCCGTGGAAGATGGCAACGTCGGGTTTACTAGCTGGAGCAATCTAATCTGCAGAATTCAGGAAAGCACCCTTCGAGATTCAATGGTTGGGAATACAACTCCATACACACATAAATTTCGTCTTCATTAACGTTGTGACCATAACTTGAAGTGTTATACAATTCTGATAAGTTATACATAATATCAGGCTTTCCTACTGGTCCATTATTTTTTCAACGGGAAATATCATGAACATTCCACTCATTAGCGAAGTTTTCCAGTTCTCGTCTAATTATTGGTGTGAAGCAGTACATAAGACACTGTCTTGAAAAATATCCCGATCACAGTAAATATTATTGTCTCTCATGTCTTTGAAAAAATGATCCAAAGGTCAAGACACTTACGTCGTAACATGCTCTACATTGATACTATTCTATGATTGGAGCTACTTTTACCGTGAATAAAGCTCTTTTCTGCTGAATGATCATCATTGTGATTATACCGAAAATATATCTGAAGCAGACGAATCGTTGTATTTTCTATGCCCATGTCACTACGTATCATTGCTGGAACCCTGCAACCACTGTTCTTTATAGCCTGCATAAAATACCGCGGGATTATTTTGGGATTGTTATCACTTTGACCCATTTCAAGCCACAGAATTCTCCGACTAAATCCATCTTCTGCTCCATGAATCGCAAATCCAAAAAGTTTATTTTGTCATAACCGTCAATATGCCAAATAAAGTCCGGAACAGGACAGGAGGACAAAGTAAGGGCTTATCCTTTCTTCTTTCCATATCCTCTGGGCAAACTAGCCACATTAAGCGAAGTACTGTTGATCTACGAACATGTACACCATACACTCTCTTCAATCTTTTCCACATTGTTTTATACCCTAAGCAACGACCAATTCCGGAAAGTTCTTTTAAAATGGCACTGATAATAATTTCAATTGGAGACTCCGAGACTCTTCTTTGTAAGTCAATCCGCTTCAACAGCCTTTTTAAATGTCTGTAACTTATCTTAAATCCATGAATACAGATCAGAGCGACCAAAATTTCCTTGTATTTGTAGCCCAGAAAGATGTAATGCATGATTAGGTCCATTTTTAATTGACACGAATGCTCACTTCGTTCGCCGACAGGAGACGCAGCATATACCTGGGAGATAATCGAACACAAAGTATTGTGACCTGAAAATTAAAAAGAAGCGTTTTAAAGTTTTAATTTTGTAAGAAAGTTTGAACCACGAATAGATTGTTTTTTTTAGGAAAAAAAAACAACTTAATTTTTTTTTTAATATTTATATGTTGACAATAAAAAATCTTTATTTTATTCATTTTAAGACAGTATTTTATAAACAGTTAAATTTGTCATGCAGCGATTGTTTTAATGATATATTTCGTTGTCAAAACAATGTTCTTGTTACAGTTATCACGTAAAGATTATCTGGTTTTCAGTTATTTTATCGTTTGGAACTCCATTTGATTTAACATTAATAAATATAATAATGAATAACAACGCATCAGGAAATTTGTTAACAATTTAGAACAGTTCCAAAAAAATACAGCGGTATAAAACACTTACCATAACGATAAAATTCTTGTAAGCCATGGAGTAGGGAATTTGGTGATTCACTAAGGTTAAGCCGGTAAAGTGCGCCTTTATGCAATAACAACCTGATGACGTCAAGTCACGTGATTTACAAAATCGCGAAGTTAGAAATGTGAAGTTTGAAGTGTGAAATATAAGGTGTGAAGTGTGAAGTGTGAAGTATGAAGTGTGAAGTATGAAGTGTGAAGTATGAAGTGTGAAGTATGAAGTCTGAAGCTGAAGTCTGAAATGTGAAGAACGAAATGTGAAGTCTGTAGTGCGAAGTGTGAAGTATGAATGTTGAAGTCACCACCGGTCTTTCGTAAAGATCAAATGTTTGTGACTTGTAGGACCTTCAAATGTTTGTGACTTGTAGGACCTTTGGTGAAACTGTGACGTTAAACTAGTAAGAGCTTTGGTCAAGCCTGTTACATACCTGTTGTTACAAAAACAAGCCTCAACATATTCAAGTTGAAAATTTTTCCAATAAATTAACTTAAACTATAAAAGGTTATCAGATTTTATGCAACGTTTTATCCTAGGATCTTAAAATAACTGTTGTTCTTTTGAACATTCTGACTTAACACTTACCTATTGTAATGGTCAAGCTCCCGGTATCAGTAAGGCCCCCGGAATCGGTAACTGTCACACTGCAGTTAACTATGGCTGGAAGTGAGCCGGCGTCAAGATCGTAGTCAGACTGGTAAAACACTTTCCCAGATAACCAGTCAATCATAAAATAACCAGTCCAGGATCCACAGTCTATAGAATAGGTCTTAGTGTCTCCTGAATCAGGATCAGACACGCCAAATGTCGGAGAACCAATTATTGTACCAGCCTGGCAGTAAAAAAGGAAAACATTCATTACTACTGAACATTAAATGAACAGGTTTCTTGAAAAGTAAACCTGTCTTCAAAGACCATTCAGGGAAAATCACAAAATGGTCTTTGAAAGCGGTCTTCGATCTCGGGTGAATTAGTTGCGTGACCTTAGTGGAAATTGGCAAACTCAGTAATCGAACAGAGTTGATTCTCAAGTATAAGAAAGTCTCTCCCTTACCTACAGATTACTTAATTTACATTTCCGCGAAACAACCCTAAGAAGGACATGAAAAATAAATCAGTCTGTAAATGGGACACGTAAAATGTGGTCTTTATCCACAGATGGTAATTGTTTACATGTTGTCTTTAGACCAGGTTTGACTGTATTATATTCAAGGAGAGAAATTAAAACTTGGTTTTTATCTTTATCATTTAAAAAAACGCGTTGAAGATTTTCTTGTCACTATGAAAAAAGGAAATATTGTGCGTTGAAACAGAAGCAGTTTAGTAGCCAGGGGCGGATCCAGGATTTCAGCGAGGGGGGTTCAACTCAGTTAATTGGTAATTTGTACGGAGCTTGAACATCAGCCCCTCAGACACGTTCATAATTCTCGATAAATAAAATTTGTAAGAGGCCCAAATGAATTTGTATGATGCATATCTAATCAAGAGATCCAGGGGCCTTCTTCCTCGGAAAATTTTGAAAATCTGTTTGCTAAATCCTGCATTCTGGGGTATTTTATAGCATGATTTGGACTTCTCTTTCATACTTGATTTTAACTATTTCCCTGTGAACAGTAGTGGTGGAATTAAAAGCACTCAGATCCAATTACTCCATCTCATTATTTGAATCTAAATTTGCGAAACACAATGTTTCAACTTGCATAAAATAAATTAATGAACGTTAATATTTCGAGTCCAGAGTCAACTTTAGTGACAGCATTATAATACTCTATAAATAAAGTTAACAGTGTGTATAAAGAAAAAAAAATCCGATTTCCTGTACCATCCGAAATTATATACACTTTAAACGGCGGTTTTATTCATTCTTGTTGATGTTAACGTTGAAAATCTTTATTGAAGTAAAGAAATTAGACAGTTACTTGAGTTTTTAATATATTTAAACAGCTTAACTACCATAGAATACATGTATTAAGAATCATCCCCTCTAGGTATCAGAAAACTCGGCGAATAATCCGCTCAGCTTCCATAATCATAAATTGTCAGAATTAACAAAATATCTTGTTTTTATAAACTTAAAATATGCAAACAAATGTTGCATAAAGAATAAAATGTCTCGAAATAAAATCATATTGTTTTTAATTAGAAGTAATTTGGAAAAACGGAGCGGCACCGATAAATCTCCGTAGGATATAAAGTCATGGGTTCCATTTGACCCGGGAGATGACTTTTTGACTCTTGAAATTTTCAAAATCCCTCATTTTGACCCCATGAATTTAGCTGAAGGGTCATTTTTTCCTTAAATGGTGGGTACTTTGGACATAAATGGTCAGATACTGAAATGACCCTTGAGATTCAGCAGCTAGTGGAACCTATGAATGTTACGGCTAAGTATATTTCGACTTTTAAATGCTTTATTTTCATGAACGGCACGAAATTCACTCCACACAGATGCACTTTTATGTAAGAAGCTGATGTAAGCAGAAACGATTGTGTAATGATTTTTGGCGCTAAAATCCTGTAACGACCATGTTTAATATACGCACGTGCTCCTGGGGGCGCCTGGCATATTTTAGGGGATAACTTTTTTATTCAAACTTTACTAATTTGTTTTTCTTCTTATATTGGGAATATTAGCACTTGAAATTAATGATACATTTTATAGCCCAGACTCTCACTTCGAATGTTATTAAGTTGCAAAAGGTCGCCTTTTCTGTGATTTATCCAAATTTAATGCCCGTGACCAGAGAGTTTGCAAAAACATACAATACCAATTTTTCCATAGATTAACAATTTCCTACTTTCTTGTTTTGATTAAAAGCAGATTGGCCACCTACAGTGGCAAGTGTGCAAGGGTGCGAAGTTGTTTACAGGTTTAAATTGAGAGTATGCACTATGCGTGAAGTCTCAGATTTGACACCCAATACTACCACGGAGGTCGCATTTTTTGCTGCCAAATGAAACAATTTAGCACCAACTGGTCATCGATTTCTTTCTGGAAATCAGTCACATTGATTCATACCTACAAACTTCAAACCTCGAACCACCCTGGACCCAAAAATTTACGGAAATTACGGGGGTTCGTCCGAACCCCCCGAACCACCCCTGGATCCGCCACTGAATAGCTACCGGTATTTCACTGAACGTGATTGATTTGAATGATGTATTGAATTACTCTTATTTGAATCTTTTTTCACACATTATGATTTTTACGTGAGCATCGCTTGTATTTTTCATGTCCTTCTAAGGGTTGTTTCGCGGAAATGTAAATTAAGTAATCTGTTGGCAAGGGAGAGACTTTCTTATACTTGAGAATCAACTCTGTTCGACTACTGAGTTTGCCAATTTCCACTAAGGTCACGCAAACGGTGTACGCATAAAATTCATTATCTTGTGATTACGGAGCTTCCGAAATAGTCTTCAATACAATTATCATTTTGCAAGTTTAAAGTCTTCTCGTTCAGTTGAATTTCATACGAAAACTAACGAAATAAATCAAAGTCAGAGTCCTGAAACATCACAAGCTCATACCGTTCCTTCAGCAGCTGAGATTGTGTAGCTCGACTGAGCAAACGATGGAGCCTCGTTTTCGTTTGTGATATCGATAGTCAAGGTCTTGTAATCTATGGAAACTGTGTCTGTCACAGAGACGTTGAATACAAAGTTGGTAGACGCGATTGTCTCATAGTTAATGGAGCCTGTAACTGTTATTTTACCGGCTGTAAAGGAAAGTTCAAAGTCTAAATAACTTTTCACAGGTTTAACCTATAAACTATCTATTGCAAATGAAAACTTTGTAGAATAATGAATCTTTGAGTTGTATATACAGTATAACATGCGAGTTTTATAGACTGTTTCACGCGGACGTAAATTCGCCCAAAACCAATTTTTCAAAAATAAATTAACCAAAATCATTCTTATACTGGATATTTTACCGACCTGTTATTGTTACATATTGTTTATTTGAACACGCGAGCTAATTATGTGTCAGTTGGCCCCTGTCAATTACCACTTCCTTTGTTAGTCAATTATCGGACCGCTGTTTTTTTTTTCGGCGACTCGTATGATCCATCTATCTGGGCCCTTCATAACAGCAACAACAACAACAACAACAACAACAACAACAACAACAACATTTTTTCAGCATTAAGCAATATACATTGCTTCTAGCCTACAAAAAATACAGGTGAAGGAATGGAATGACATGTGTTATACTATCAAAAACGAGAAGCGTATTCAGAAAGGCATTAATTGTTTTTCATTATCAAATAAAATGGTGTTTTACAAAAGTTTAAAATACAGACACAACATTATTGGATTGTTAAATTGCGTACCCGTTTTAAAGCGTCAATAAATTGTGAAACAATTACTCAAAAAACTTTTTACGTGTCAAAATAAACTAAATGAGATGACAACAATACTGTTTGGTAAAACGACACCTCTTCTGACCTAAATGCTCGGACTTAATTGTCGTTACAGTTTTGAAGAAACATTAAAAATATTCCAAAAGAAATTCGACAGTTATAACAAATTTTGTTTCCTTTTTGAATATAATTATTCAATACCTCAAATTTATATAAAATAGCGATACGGTAATTTAATACCAAGTGTAGGTCCGATCGGACATTACCATGTTTCGGATACGTATGAGGAACTATATGGTTAAATTTTAGCTTGGGTTTAAAATTCGCGCACTGGCCCGAGCGCGAAATACGCGAAAATTTAGCCATCGCAAAAATCAAATGATACCACTGTACTTCTCTTAATACAAATTATTTAAAACAGACTCTGGTTAAAACTTAATGTTTTCAATAAGATTAACTCAAATGTGATGTAGTATTTAGCTGATATTTCAGCTCTGGAAACAACAACAACATCATCATCATCATCATCATCAACAACAACAACAACAACAACAACAACACAAAACTAACTGATGACAACTGTGCTTTTAAAAGAGGTATAGACCTTAATTACATGTATCTACCAACTCATTTGTTTAATCTTCATTTTTCTGTTATCTTCAAAATATGAAGATTTTCTCGACGGAATTCTTAAGTAAGTTCAAATGATTCTCACTAACTTACTTGAATAATTAATTGCGAAATATGATAATCCGGTTGATGGTGATGACGTCATGGAAAATGTGTGTGTCTGTGAGAGATCAATGTCGCTATAGGAGACAGGGTACACGGTCGTCCCAGTGGCGGTATTTTCGCTGACGGACACACTAGACGGTAAGTTACTAATGGAAACTGGATCGTTGATATCTGCAGAAAAGAGGAAAATTTACGTTTATTTTAAGGACAAATCCCGAAGAAAATCTAATTAATTTTAAATCATATTGTTGTACCCATAGACAGGTAGGACAACTTTATTCTAAGCGCGTTTCGGGATTACATGTATTTCGTTGATTCCTTTCACAATCATGATACACTCATGTGTAGTGTTATAGTTAACAACAACAAAAACTGGACAGAATGGAAAATAATTCATTAGAGTATGCCTTTTAAACAATATAACTAGTATATGAATTTCAAGCAATATTGTAAATTATCTTGATTTGATTATACCAATGTCAGCATGTACGTACATATAATCGACCTATCGATTACTGTTGTAGGCCATCACCGTGTTTTTCATTTTCTTATTATTCAAAAACATTAAATAATGACCTCTTAAAAATAATTCGAAGCGCCTCGTTATTTATAAATCATAAAGTAAATAAACAACAGTTTGATGATCTAATAATAATAATAATAATAATAATAATAATAATAATAATAATAATAATAATCTCTTTATTTAACGAAGGTATATCATTTAGTCAATTATATCAAGATGAATTTGCCTTTGTATAACAAAATATACATACACAAAACCACCATTCATGAAATGACACTAAACAAGCCATGTTTTACAATACAAAGAAACACGAGTCACATATTTAAAAAGTAAAGAATGTTACGTATAATTATTTACAAGCAAACACGTTTTTAATTTTTGGTTTAAACATATATGGGGCACGTCACGGGAAAAGGTACCTTCGGTCATTTTTAGTGATATTTTAATTTTTACTAAATTTAGAAAGAACTTACAATCATAAATCAATTTCTTATCACTAAAATGTGATTTTATTTCATGTTTTGACAATAAAACGTTATTTTTTACCGCGAAATGCATAACAAATAATGTCGTCTGCTCAAATTTATGACGTCATTTAAAAGATTGACGTCAATGTCCTAAGGTACCTTTTCCCGTGACGCGCCCCATATAAACTAAAAGCACTGTTAACATAATTTGAATACCATTTGGATAATATATCACCTGTTATGGTGATGGTAAGAACTTTCGGTCCGACGGTGTTCCTCCCATCTGATACTGTTATTGAAATGTCGTAACCAACAATCATGTAATCTGACAAATCTTCCGTCACTTGGATCTGCCCGGCTGCAACGAAATATACAGCGTAATGGTCCACAATCATAAAACTGTGATTGAAGACCAGTCTCAAACCAAACTGACTGAAATGGAGATTTGAGACTGGTCTCCAGATTCAGATTTATGACCTTGGTCCAAAAACATAAAACGGAGATTGGAGACCAGACCTAAATTTCGAGCATGTGACCAGTCGCCTTTTCAGCCAGTCAGATGCTTAAGATTTGAGACTGCTCTCCAGGTTTAGTTTTATCATCTTGGGCCCTGATTGACTGAAATTGAGAGTTCCGGGTTAAGTTTTATGACCTTGGCTCAAGATCATAAAACTCGAGATTGGAGAAGGACCAAAATCTCAAGCATCTGACAAGTCGCCATTTCAGCTTATTAGATGCTTGAAATTTGAGACTGTTCTCCAGATTTAGTTAATGATTTTTGTTTCCTGATTGGCTGATATAGAGATTTGAGGCTGTTCTCCAGTTTTAGTTTATGACATTGGACCAACTTGTGATTTTAAAATTTAAGGTTTCATATATATGAAAGATAGTTTAGAACGATCGTGGTGTTAACGCATGTTTTATAGAACATTAAGAATAAACAATCAGATGCTTGAGATTTGAGGCTGGTCTCAAATCTTAGTTTCATTATCTTAGGCCTGTGTTGACAAGGTTAATCAGGGATAAATCCAACCGATAAGATTATAGATAAATCCATTGTTCTCTAGGAGCATATTTTTAATTATTATACTGCAAAGAAATTTGCTTGAATTTGATTGGATAATTTGACGTTGATGTATATCCGTATTTACGGCTCGGCCGAAGATATGAACGCACGTGCCTTAATTCCCCCCTCTGGCCTCCCACCTTTTTTTGTCGTCCGCCATTTTGTTTTGAATTTCCGGAAAAACGCATAATTTGAAGCCGATTTTGTAAATTATAAAGCGGTATGCTTAGAGATTACTAAAATTGTTACAGAAAATATTTGTGTTATGTTTTTAACGTTGAAAACGATCAGATTATTCTCGAATTTTGTAAATAAATATCAAATCGATAATCCATTCAATTTCTATAGAAGTGTCGTCATGCAGGTAAATTAATGACGTCAGACATGTAATTATTATACTGCAAAGAAATTTTCTTGAATCTGATTGGATAATTTGCCGCTGATGTATATTCGTATTTACGGATCGGCCGTAGATATGAACTGCACGTGCCTTTATTTCCCCGTTTGGCCTCCCACCTATTGTTGTCGTCCGCCATTTTGTTTTGAATTTCCGTAAAAATGCATAATTTGAAGCCGATCTTGTAAATTATAAAGCGGTATGATTAGAAATTACTAAAATTGTTACAGAAAATATTTATGTTATGTTTTTAACGTTGAAAACGATCAGATTATTCTCAAATTTTGTGAATAAAAATCAAATGGATAGTCCATTCAATTTCTATAGAAGTGACGTCATGCAGGTAAATTAATGACGTCAGACACGTAATTATTGAGGTTCTCAGAGGGGAATTAAGCCGTTCGGCATTAAATAAGCGAAATAATCGAAAAATCGATGTTTTCTTATTAATTTTGTCTGAAAAAGTCTTTGCAGTATAATAAAAAAATTATTTGGTTCCTTGAAAGGGTATGTGAGGATATATTGCCGGTCTGGGTGTCATATTATCCCTCGCCTGCGGCTCGGGTAATATGACACCCAGTCCGGCAATATATCCTCACATTCCCTGTCAAAAAACCAAATAACTATATATTATTGAGGTTCTCAGAGGGGAATTAAGCCGTGCGGCATTAAATAAGCGAAATAATGAAAAATCGATATTTTTATTATTTTTGTCTGAAAAAGTCTTTGCAGTATAATAAAACAATTTGGTTCCTTGAAAGGGTATGTGAGAACCTCAATAATATATAGTTATTTGGTTTTTTGACAGGGAATGTGAGGATATATTGCCGATCTGGGTGTCATATTATCCCTCGCCTGCGGCTCGGGTAATATGACACCCACACCGGCAATATATCACCCCTGTCAAGAAACCAAATAACTATAATAATGTTTAGTTGTATTGTCCAAACACCAATAATTCGCAATTATTCACGAAATTATGAACTATTATATTGTATTGATGAGGTGACCTTTAATCCCGGTCAGTCATTCTGCAGCAAACTTTAGTTTCACAGTGACAGGTCAAATATGGACAGTTCATGTTAAGTTTAGAATGCAATGCCAATGTTAGCTGCTGAGCTCACCAAAATATACATATAATAAAACACAGTTATATTTACTTCTATTTATTTTAATTATATATTTATATTTTATTTATTTAAGTTATAATGTGAAAAAAATCTTGCAGTCAAATACTTCGAATGGACATGAGGCCATTATATACATGTATTTATATTTTATTTATTTAAGAAATAATGTGAAAACAATCTTACAGTCAAATATTTCGAATGGACATGGGGATGGGTCACAGGTCATGGAGAAGGTGAGATCGTCGGTATCACTGACCAGCACCGTAAAGGCATTGTCTCCGGTCTTTGAAGTCGTTGACAAGCTTGTTGCGTCTGAAATATAAGTGTCAATTAATGTATGGTTTGAAATGATTATAATGACGACTGTTACATTCCAAATAACAAACCAGGATATGGCAACTTGTCTAAAAACGGGTGAATGTAAATTGACAGTTGCACAATATCAAGTAGCCATAGACAATAAACCAGGTAAATGTAAAATGACCATTGCACAATATCAACTAGCCTACAATAAACCAGGTAAATGTAAAACGACCGTTGCACAATATCAACTAGCCTACAATAAACCAGGTAAATGTAAAACGACCGTTGCATAATTTCAACTAGCCTACAATAAACCAAGTAAATGCAAAACGACCGTTGCAAAATATCAACTAGCCTAGCGTTGCAAAATATAAATTGACCGTTGCAAATTATTAACTAGCTTGCGATACCTGGAATCCTGGTGAAAATAGATTTTTTGGTGATCAATGTCAACTATTCCCGCGATATTTTCAAAGGATATTCTTACTTTGCAGATTGATGAAGACAGGTGGGTTGTTTTGCACAATGTACACGGTAAACGTGCTGCTGACAGTGTTAGATACGTCCGAACAGTCCACAGTAAGGCTGTAAGACTTGGTTGTAGAATAGTCAAAACCTGGACTCGAGTCACTGTATATACCGTAATCTGAAAATATTTAAATCTGAATGTAAAGCACACTGGTGTTATTTTGCAGTTAGTTCATGCCATATATATTTATGAACTTAAATGTATTTGTTCAAGCTGATTAGGATTGTTATTGCAACACATGTTTTCCTATTTAATTAATCGTATTTCAAGCTGCTTCTTAAGAAACGTTCTTTTTTCACTGAAATTTTTCGTCCTAACAGAATAAACGAAAATAAAACTTGTGGCTTCTAATTTCCAACAGTAGCATCTCTAGAGTGACGTTTATACGAACAGAGCTTTGCGATATGTGAGTGTAACGAAAGAAAAAAAAACACTATGTAAACACTTATTCGGTTGAAGACTAAATGTAACAGTTTGTACAATATAAAATAAAGCCAGCCCTGTTGCTCGATATCGTTCGATTCTTAATGTTTCTATATCGTATAAATTGTTCTATTTTCTCTCCAGTTTTGCACGCAAGATTGTAGAGTACTTTGTGGTCCTTTACTTCCCTAAGGCACCCGTACATGTTGTTCTTAAAACAACCCGAATGGCAACTGTGAGAGGGTGTAGAGCATGGTTTATCCCCTGTGGGTCAAGGTTCACACTCCTTTGCTACTTCCATTCTAAGGCGGCAACCTTACAATTTTGTTAAGTTTTGTTTGGTTTCCTTTATTGCTGTTTTTTTTTAAGAAAGCATATAAAAATATATAATGATTGTAAAAGCAAGGTTTTCCCTCTCAACTTTTTTCACTGAAGGCTATGACCTCTAAATGTGGCTATTCATTTTTTCTAACATATACTTAAACACCACAGCAATTATGTCATGCTCTTAACATTCTGTCATATTATTGAAAAAAAATAGCCTTGACTAAAGTTAGGATAAATTTAATTTTGATTGGATAAAAATTTAGTTATTAGAAGAATACATCTGCTTTTTAATCAGATGGTTTTATATAAAAGCAAATAATTCCGTGTATTTGTCTGTCCGTTCTGTTTGTTTGACCTTATTTGCATGAAATGCATTTTAACAAAAAGAAGGATTTTCACCAAGTAAATTCTATTAATAATATTTAATAATGGTAGATAAAGTTGAAAATAAAGGTTTGTCTATCTTATAAAAATATATACAACAAGTGACTTTGGGTGAGTGTACATGTATTACCTACTCGTTGAGAAGGGTATAAGGGTGACGGTGAACGGGTAGGAGACGGGCACGGAGGAGGCTAGATCACAAGTGACCATGGAGCCTTCGGGGTCCGTTACGTTTAATGTATGTAGCAACGTCTGCACTGTCTCGTCTTCGCTGATCGACGCCGAATATGGTAAATTGTTTATAACTGGAGGCTTAAATGAAGAAGAAACGCATATCGGCAGAAGTTAAACTTGATAACAATGGTGGACGATTTATGCTCTCTCGCTTTTTGTTGGTTTTCGTTTAGTTATTCCGCAGCAAAACGCCAAGCGAAACGACGAAATAACTTAAAACGCTACGTGAAATATAAGATAAAAACACTATTTTTGTGCAAAAAAAAACACGAAAAGTTGCGATGCGTAATAAAGCCATATTTTAAAAATAAGTTTTTATCTTTGCTTTGTTCGAAGTACTGTTGTTATTTCGCACAGTATTATGGGTGGCGGTTTCTTATATATTTTTATCGCTTACCCTATTTTTGTTATTTCGCTTGAATTTATTTCGCGTATTTTCGCTGAAAACTCTAAAATTGCGTCAAGAAAAAAAAAGAAACACGCCACGCAAAACCGCGAAAAAAACAATTGTTTTTTCGTTATTTGGCTTGGCATATTTTCATAATTTCAGCTTTTATCGGTTCGCGTGTCGTTTACCGTTATTTCGTCTTTCTGCTAGGCGTTTTTAACCGGCTAAAAATGAAATAGCACGTTTTAATTTTTTAATTCCTGTCTATGAAACGAAAACATATTCAATTTGATCATCAACGTATCTTGAAGCATTATTGTTATAAATAATACAATTCTTAAAATCTATGTTAGCTTACGTCATTTGTGACGGTGACGGTGAGTGTAGCTGTAGCCGAGTTGCTGCATTGATCTGTCACAACAAACGTCAGTTTATCCACACCCGCAGCGCTTGAAAGGCTGCTCGTCGTCCTAAGGATATCTGCAAACAGTCGAAACGTTGTTTTGTTAACCACTTAATATTTTGTCAAATTAAAATTTCGATATCATAATTGACGTAGAGACTGGAGTTCGAAAATATATTATAGGTCCTATATTTACACCCTACTATCACTTTAACGCTATATCCCGCGGACTGGTCATTATGACGTCGAATTCGCAGTTATTTTTCGTGACCTTTAAACACTCCACTGTCTTCAAGATCAATTTGAGCTAACTATATTTGCATTTTTGATCCTAAAAAAAGCAAAAAGGTATGAGTGTGTGAAAGAAATTTCCTTCTATGTTTCATATATTAGTGGCGGATTTGCCGCAAGATGCTGACGGTAGTCACCAGTATGAATCTTAAGGATTAGTCTCCAGTCCCAGTCCAGGGTGACTATAATGGTCTATATGACAACGTCAATTAATTTTTCAACTCGAACAGTTACTAAACACTTACAAGTTGATGTATCAAAACTGTATTCGGAATTCGCATTCATCGATAAAGATAAGGAACTGATGTCGTATGTGTCCACGTCGTCAACGGAGACGGTGAAAATAGAAGTCCCGGAACTGGTAAGACCGGGTATTGAAATAGTCGAAGGTAGGTTTGTGAAGCTTGGAGCACTATCTGTAATACACATATTGAATAGTTGACGGTAAGTTTGTAAAGCTTGGAGCACTATCTGTAATACACATATTGAAATAGTCGACGGTACATTTGTAAAGCTTAGAGCACTATCTTAAATACAGATATTAAATATTTGACGGTAAGTTTGTAAAGCTTGGGGCGCTATCTGTAATACTCATATAGAAATAGTCGACGGTAAGTTTGTGAAGCTTGGAGCACTATCTGTAATACACATATTGAAATAGTCGACTGTAAGTTTGTAAAGCTTGGAGCACTATCTGTAATACACATATTGAAATAGTTGACGGTAAGTTTTTAAAGCTTGGGACACTATCTGTAATACACATATTGCAAAAGTTGACGGTAAGTTTGTGAACCTTGGAACGCTATTTGTAATACACATATTGAAATAGTTGACGGTAAGTTTGTGAAGCTTATAGCAATATTTGCAATACAAATATTAAAATAGTCGACGGTAAGTTTGTGAAGCTTGGGGCACTATCTGTAATACACATATTGAAATAGTTGACGGTAAGTTAGTGAAGCTTAGAGCAATATCTGCAATACACATATTGAAATAGTTGACTGTAAGTTTGTGAAGCTAAGAGCAATATCTGCAATACACGTTTTGAAAAAGTTGACGGTAAGTTTATGAAGCTTATAGCACTATCTGCAATACAAATATTGAAATAGTCTACGGTGAGTTTGTGAAGCTTGGGGCACTATCTGTAATACACATATTGAAATAGTTGACGGTAAGTTTGTGAAGCTTAGAGCACTTTTTTGAATACACATATTATATATGTGTATTCAAAAATTACACATATTAATAATTAAATAGCTGATGGCAAGTTTGTGAAGCTTGGGACACTATCTGCAATACAAATATTGAAATATTTGACGGTAAGTTTGTGAAGCTTGGGGCACTATCTGTAATACACATATTGAAATAGTTGAAGGCAAGTTTGTGAAGCTTGGGGCACTATCTGTAATACACATATTGAAAAAGTTGACAGTCAGTTTATGAAGCTTAGAGCACTATCTGCAATACAAATATTGAAATAGTCTACGGTGAGTTTGTGAAGCTTGGGGCACTATCTGTAATACACATATTGAAATAGTTGACGGAAAGTTTGTGAAGCTTAGAGCACTTTCTTGAATACACATATTGAAATAGCTGATGGCAAGTTTGTGAAGCTTGGGACACTATCTGCAATACAAATATTGAAATATTTGACGGTAAGTTTGTGAAGCCTGGGGCACCTTCTGTAATGAATTAATTGAAATAGTTGACAGTAGGTTTGTGAAGCTTAGAGCACTGGCTGAGCTAATAGTTGACGGTCTGTTTTTGGCGTTTGGGGCTTTATCTGTAATACACATTACGAAAAATAGTTGACGATTTGTCATAATTATGTGAAGCTTGGAGCACCATCTGTAATACACATATTGAAATAGTCGACGATAAGTCATATGTGAAGCTTGGAGCACCATCTGTAATACACTTATTGAAATAGTCGACGATAAGTCATATGTGAAGCTTGGAGGACCATCTGTAATACACATATTGAAATAGTCGATGATAAGTCATATGTGAAGCTTGGAGCACCATCTGTAATACACATATTGAAATAGTCGGCGATAAGTCATATGTGAAGCTTGGAGGACCATCTGTAATACACATATTGAAATAGTCGATGATAAGTCATATGTGAAGCTTGGAGCACCATCTGTAATACACATATTGAAATACTCGACGATAAGTTATATGTGAATCTGGAGCACCATCTGTAATACACATATTGAAATAGTTGACGGCCTTTTCGGATATTTGAATTTTCATTTTATTTGCTTTAAGCCTCATCACTGATTCGCTTTTCTTAATTTAGTTATGTTTGTATGTAGCCATTAAAGAATCGGAGGTTTATGACTGATGTTAGACAGCGAATGTTTTAATTAATATTTTATTACACGTAACGTTATCAAATTTTAAATTAAAGATAAAGATTATTTTGCAAAAGTACACTTCTGCTATTAGAAGTAAAAGACAAAATGAAACACTAATTTCCTGATTCTGCCTGTATGCTTTTACTTTATGATTCTTAAATGTGTACATCTATTAAACAAATGATGATATATTTCTGTGAAAGAGGTCCCTTCTTTTCTGAATATTCTATAAGCTCTGACTCTTTAAAAAAATCACATCAAGAACTTGTTGCCAAATCATTTTAGGTAAGTCTACAGTTACAAGTTGGAGAGAAGCAAAAACGCCCTACTTCCAAACTGCACCATATTTAAGGTTCCCGAGTTTTATACAAGCGACAACCGCAGATATCATTTGATCTTAGATTTCGGTCATTTATGCCCCACGATCATCAAACTTAATCAAGAGACCGTTCTCAAATCTAAATTTTATGATTTTTGACCCTTATGTCCCTGGACTATATCGGCTGTTTCTTACTTGCAGCAACATCCATCCTCATCGCATATGATCTGTCATCCACAGGCGTGACGTTCCAGTCGTTGGTGCTACCCACGGTCAATGACGACATTGCCATCATGAAATTGTTGTCTTCTTCCTTTCCTCCCGTTTTATATGTGATTATATCGGTGCCACCAGAATACCTAAATGCAGGAAATCAAAACATCTCAAATCACTTTCATAAGGGCCTTAATCATGGCTATTTGTTCTTAAAACACGGTAACGCAATTGGAGTTGCAAGGCTTGGCGCTGTTCGCTCCCCAGTAGGAGCAAAATCATTTTAAATTATTACTTTCAGTTGCGAGACCAGTGCCCAGGGTTATAAAACTGAGCATAGAAACCGGTCTCAAATCTCAAGCATCTGATCGGCTGAAATGGCGACTGGTCCATATGTTTTAATAAACGAACCGACAGCAACCTATGTCACGAGATATACAAACATATGGTATCAAAGTGATTTACAAAGGGCAAAAAAAGATATTTCAGCATTTTTATCGATGGAAACATCCTTTTTTACCAATCCAACCACGTTTGGGTTGGTTTCAGTCGTCTACTTAACCGAATGAGCACTTGTCCATTATCGTTTACACACACACACACACACACACACACACACACAAAACGAATAAAATCACACATGACAACCGATCAAAACAGCTAGTTGATTTAAAATAAAATGAACGCTTGGGAACCGACCGTCTGTATAGATTGCCCATAACAAGAATTTAAAGTTCCTTATATCACATTTTAGTGTGGAGCAAAAAAAAATTGAACATTATTTTTTATCTTCGCTGGATTCTAGAAGCTTCTAGATCCCTGGTCTACAGAACATCAATATTCAAGATTGAAAACCTAAATGATCTAACGCCATTGTTATGAGACAATCCCTTTTTCAATTTTTAAGTGTTACCTCCTCACCAACATTCCGAGTGCCGGTGATGGTGATTCGGATGCCAGATCAAATTATACCGCACAGACTGCTACGAAGACTCATAAATCTACAAAAAAGTTGTATTTTTGAAAGGTATGTAATAACACTTACCATCCCCACCGATCCCCGGACTTAATGGTTATTCTGTTCGACGATGTGATACTGAAGCTTTGCAGCCCGTCTGCCGCTTAAATGAATATGAAGGAATCTTATTAGAATTAGGACGAAGGGTTTGGTGGGGTGGTGAGAAGCTTAACTGCATCGTTTGCATTTTTTTAATTCTTCAAACGATGAACATTCATAAAATCGTAATATTTTCCTTGTAAATTAAATTATTGTGACTCAGATTAAGAGTTTATTTAAGTAAAAACAGTTAGCTAAAACTTGTTTTGCTGGCCTCCAATGACGGCTGGGGGCAAATGTTTATTTGGATGCAGAAAGGTAGGTGGTCTTGTTTGTAACCATCATATCTATCTGTCACAGGTACTAAACATTGGGTATTAATTGAACATATATTTTGAACTTAACTGTATAGTAAAAGTTGTCATCTTTTTGGACTGAGGTTCCTTACGGGATTTTTATAATATTTATTGATAGTTATGCTATAATCATTCATTCAACACATGATAATGTGCCTCTTAAAATCAGCAGTTTAGCATTAACCAATCAAGATTTAATTTGGCTGTTCACGAATCTTTTTTCTCGAGTACTTCGCCGAGCCAGCTTTTATTCGTGCAATGCGTGTGGCGGCAATATTTTGCATAAATTGATCGCCCACCCTTGACTTTTGGGGCAGTACAACATTTGCGTTCTTACAGAGCGTTTGAACGCTGTTATTGTGGATTTAGGATTTTTGTAAGCGGACGATAGAGCCGCTAAATACGTTAGGCAGGAGTTGTCAGTTGATTTACCCTTGGAGCTCTACTGGGCGAAGCATTAGCTGGGGTAGTCACGTCACTCAGAGCATACGTTACGTTATTGCCGGTTGGCAAACTTTACTGTATTCCCAACGGAGCTAGGGCCTGTCCAGCATAAGGCGGAAGGTACCACTTGCGGCAGCGCAAGAAGAGCAAGAGGGATTTATAGATAATTGAAAACTTCCCGAGGAACAGACAACAGTGTCAGGGAAGTGGTTCTTACACATATATCTTTGGGGTTGATTACCTCTGGTACAAGGACAGCAAAGTGCCCCTGCTGTGTCGTTCTACCTCTTTACATCGGCGGGTTTTGTGAACCCTCAAGTTGTTATACATCTTTACTTCTACGGGTATTGTGGTGTCGGATATAGTGAGCATTTGGTGAACACTGTGGACACTAATTTATTGTACATGTAACCATCTGTGTGAAAGGACATCTCATTTTATTATTCCATTATTTTTTTCTTTTTTTTTCTTCTCATTTATAAATATTTTATTTTTGTAAATAAATTGTAAAAATTTTCATAGTTTTGTGTTCCGGCGGAGTATCCCCCTCGGCCTATCCGTAACATTATCTTTAAGAATATTCTTTGGGGGTGGGGGGAGGGGGGGGTGGGGGGAACTCGACTTGTGATTCTATGTAAATGAAACATAAATGCATGAAAATATATGCAAACAAAAAAGTCAATAGTAGGAAATGCATTCTTTAAATTAGATACAATAATTAGTTATAGTTGTATTATTATCCTTCATCTAAATCAATTGAGGAAATTGCTTATCGCCAAGTTTAAAATTATCACTTTAAATAAGTTTAAAATCCAGCCCATTTTTGTAACAATGGGGACGGGGGCAGATTTATGACAGAATGACGTTCTAACTGGACGGAGGGACAAAGCGATAGCAATGTGCAACCGACTCGCCCGGCATCCGGGACATCAAAACGCGAACGTGCTTCGACGAATACTACATTTAACACAATCTAGCAAACCAGTATACCAATAGATTGAGAAGAGCATAGATGGTTTTATAATTTTGCTGTCACTAGACACATTTACCCTCAGACGCAATTATGTGAAGTAAATAGCATTGTCGTTTGCCTCCACATAATTTATTTCACTTATTTTCTCATTTTTTGATAGAAAAAAACAACAACATGTTCTTTGAAATAGGAATAGCGGGATAACTTTGCCGACACAAATTTTATTTCACTTACTTTCACCATTTTTTGATAGAAAAAAGTCTTTACCAAAAGAACAGCGGTGTTATTTTATTTGATACAGCGTGTTTTCAAAACCGTCCGAACAAAATCCTACATATTTATGGACAGAACATTAAATGTAAGAAAATAAGACATTTTCAAATTGAGAATTTGTTCCATTTTATTAAACAATTTATTTCAAGTTTTTTACGTTCAAATAACAATGTAGTTAAAGAAAACATCCACTATCAACAGTTCAAAGAATGAATGTGCAGTTCGTGTCGATAGCGGTTTCATACGATCACCTTTTTATTATGTATTTTATTTGTTAGGGAACATTTATGGTATAAATTAATAAAATTAGGTCTTAGGGGAAAACTATTAGATATAATAAAATCCATGTATGAATCTGTTAAGTCCAGAGTTAAATACTGTAATGAGTTAAGTAAAGAATATAGCTGCTTACTTGGAGTGAAACAGGGTGAGTGTTTGTCTCCCTTTCTATTCTCAATGTTTATAAATGATTTAGAAGATAAGTTTCCTCATAATACTATGCAAGGTGTTGATGTTAATATGTTTAAAGTTTTTCTTTTGCTATATGCTGACGATTTGTTATTTTTGGGAACTCAGCAGAAGAACTACAAAACAGTTTGCATTTGCTTAGTGAATATTGTGATACCTGGAAATTAAAAGTAAACGTAAATAAAACCAAGGTTATGATTTTTAAAAGGGGTGGTTCAATACCACGAGAAACAGTGTTTTATTACAATGGTCAGTTCGTTGAAATAGTGAAGCATTTTACATACTTAGGCATAGTTTTAACTTGTGGTGGATCTTTTAGTACAGCACAAAAAACTCTTTCGGAACAAGCTCTTTAAGCAGTATTTAAGTTAGAGAAATATTTATATAAATTTACATACATATCACCTAAACACAAATTAGAGTTATTTGACAAGCTAGTATCTCCCATTCTAATTTATTGTAGCGAGGTGTGCGGTTTTAGCACCGACCCCTCAATTGAAAGAGTCCATATGCTTTAGTGTAAAAAAATATTTGGGATTAAGAAAACTACGCAAAATGATTTTATTTATGGTGAATGTGGACGTACTTCTTTTAGATGTGTACACATGTACAATATTGTGAAATATTGGCTTCTCATTTTACAAACAGATGAAAATAAATATATTTTTAAGATTTATATCGTACTTAAAATGAATATGGAAAATAGACATAATATTGTTAATTGGTGTGCATTATTAAAAAATCTGTTATGTTCACTTGGTTTTGCAGATGCATGGTTATTTCAAGGGGTTGGCAACCCCGTTTTATTTCTTAAGTTAGTGAAACAAAGATTACATGATCAGTTTGTTCAAAATTGGACTGCTAGACTTAGTGATTCAAGTAGGGCATAATTTTATAGAAATATTGCATCTTTTAAATTTCAGCCTTATCTAAATTGTTTTAATATAAATAAATTTTGCCAAGCATTAACAAGGTTAAGGGTTTCATTCCATTGGTTACAATTGAAGCTGGCAGATGGGTTAGACCAATAAGCATTCCTTTAAATGACCGAAAATGTGTTATCTGTGATACATTAGAGGACGAATATCATTTTGTATTAGAATGCAGTCAATATAGAGAACTAAGAAAGAAATATATAAATAAAAAGTGTTGGCATAGACGAAATATGATTAAGTTCGTTGAACTGTTGACAACAGATAACAAAAGTGAAATTAGAAAATTAGGTATATACATTTTCAATGCTTTCTCTAATAGAAATATGTTTATGTATGGTGGAAACTAACAAGCCATATTTGTCACTTTTTATTGAGTAATAAATAACGTGTGTAAACGAGTCATGCGATTTTGAGTATGATATTGACAATTTAAATTGTTTGTTAGTTAAAAATAGTACAATTTGGTATATAGACAATTAAAATTGCTCTGTTAGTACCTTCTCCGATGTTGTGTCTTAGAAATGAATAGGTCTGAAATTGTTTGTACCATTATTAATATACCTTGTAATAGTTGTGTTGTAACAAATTTATTTATTTGTCATTGCTTTTCGCTGTCTTGTATTATGCAAAATGTTATCCTCATTGGCTTTTAAGCCTAACAGTAATAAAATTATCTGTCTGTCTGTCTGTCTGTCTGTCTGTCTGTCTATGAAAGTGTTTAATAAATATTGTATTGTAAATGAAATTACATCGCATAAAGAAAGGAGCTTGAAAAATAGACACTCACTCACGGTTCGGACGTTCTGACCTACGAGCTCGTATATGGTACCGGAAGTTTGTCTCCAGACCTGGAAGTAGATCATTCGAGTCCCCAAAACACCGGAGAAGAAAGCTTCCCATCCGGTCACTACACCGCAACAATCTACGATATACGCAGGCTCGCCCATCATGTAACCATAACCTGTATTGTTTAAAAAAGGACAAAGAATTTCGAGAGTTAAATCCATTTTGTGAAAACATCAAGCATATATTTAGTTACAAGTATATTGCTTGTAGTGTGTTTTTAATTTCTAAGGCTTTTCGAAGGGTTGTTATATGCGTATACAGTGTCCATTAGTTACTATTTTAATAAATTTATGTCTGTAAAGCTTTCATTGAGTGTTTATATGGAACGTATGTATTAAATGCAAGTGACATAATTTCAAATGTTAAAACTGTTTAATGTGATGTCTTGAAAGCCGAAAATTATTTTAAAGCTAAACAGAAAGTATTGAAATCTCAGAGAATTTTGCAAGGAGAACCTTTGGAGGATCGTTCGAAGGCAGTGTGACTAACTGCTTTATGGCAAGCGGTTTGCAAAATAAATCCAATCTATATAGTACACTCAACAAAAGTTCTAATTGGTCACTCTTTGTCCGTAATTTTTTATACGAAAGACATTGAATTCGCTCTTTATTTATGATCATATGCCAACAACAGTCTCCATCTTAAGGTTTAATCTTGTAACAGTTGACTTTGGAACAGTTTGGCGAGAGTTATCCTTAATTTTGCTAAAAAATGCATTTCTTGCATAAGAAGGTCAAGCAAACAGAAATTTGCTCTAAATTCCTTGTTTTATTTTTATAGGACCTCTCATTAGTATGAAAAACAGAAAACATGATTAATCAACAGCACATTTGTTTAAATAAACCCCTTTCAAAGTATCCAATTTTAAAATTACCTCCCTTTCAATTAAAGACTGTTCATATTTTGACCCTACGGTGTAAGTAAATGGTATTGGATTCATTTAAGAAAACAATCAATAAAGATTAACAAGACATTAAATAATTGATTTCAAGACAAAACAGTTCTTTCCACAACCTCCCTTGACGTAGGGAAGAAACGAAACTAGCATACTTTGTAAACATATACAATTAATGACCAATCAGAACTTTGGTTGAGAGTATAGTTCCCGATCGAAAACCATATGTAAACCGGTCGAGAACTATGGTTTTACCGATATATATGGTTATCGGGCGTTACTCCTACTTATTGTCAATAACTACGGTTTTCGGATCGATATCTATAGTTATTGGTCGATAACTATAGATATCGGATCAATTGTGCATACCGCTTTCTCCAGAAAACAAAATACATAGCTGGAATGTCCGCTGCACAACACACTATCAAGGTTGTTCGGTGACGTGTTTTGTCAGCATCATACATTTTTTTCTTCACAGCTTTCATGGATACGTCGTTACTTATAACAACAGTCTTAGATTCGAGATTCTAACTTTTAAGATTTTACTTAATCCAACTTGTCAGCTGCGAATTAAGCATCCCGTATTAAACCCAGTTCACGAAAACATTTGTATGGAATGACGCTTTATTACCAAATTAAGCGATGTATTATTGCGCGACTGTTAAAGAGCTGTAAAATATTATTATTGTATTATGACAATTTTTGTTAATATTTATGATATACGCGAACACGTCAGTGTCTGTGTGCAGACCGATGTCTCGATGGAAACCAGCAGGGCAGCAACAGCCTTATAAAAAGGGGCGATTATGAACTATCCCAGTTTTCCTAGGGATCAAGTGCTTTACACATTGATTAAGCTGTAAAATAAGCCGACACTGGACTCGAATCGACTGGGGAACTGAGATCGCTAATGCAGGACAAATGTCGATGGCATGCCATGGCCCGAGGAAGCTCGACCTGATGATGATGATGATGATGATGATGGTGGTGGTGGTGAAAATAAGGCGAATACAAACATGACGTTTAGTCGTAAGAACCTCGGTGGGACTTGGGCTGGGCCCAAGATCATAAATCCGAGTTTGAAGGCCAGTCTCAAATCTCAAGCATCTGATTGGCTGAAATAGCGACTGGTTTCCATTTCAGCCAATCAGATGCTTGAGATTTGAGACTGGTCTCTGGTTTAGTTTTATGATTTTAGGCCCAGAAAACAATAAGTGGTAAATGTTTTACCGTACCTGTGTTAGTATCAAGCTCATCATCTTTGCTGTCTGGATTATTTTCCCCAAACTTATCACCAGCAGCACACGATGCCGCATTCTGAACTGAAGGCAAATCAATATATTTTTTCCGTATACTAGTACTGTTAACAAAATCGTGAGTTATGTTCTTCCTAAAAATGTCTTTAGGTCTGCAAAATCCACGGAAATGGCATACTTCTGAGTCTCGGTTATCTTGTTGTTGTTGTTTTTTAATTTAAACATTTCGGCTATTTGAAAATACTTTGAATCTCAAGAAGCTTAATTCGTTTTACACAGTTCCCAATACCACATATATGACAGTTGACCTTATATATGTCACCACTAACCTGCTACAATAATTTTGCTGGCTACTCTTGAGTGGCGTCATGCAATGGGTTGGCAGACAAACGTGAAAATAGTAAAAACCTTCGAATGACTTGTTATAAGGTGTAATTATTGCAAACATTTTATTTTAGTATTTTAGAAATGCTTGACCAGCAAAACTGAGTCAACACTGTAGCTAGAAAGTTCTTGTAAACGGTTATGCGTGTTTTTATGTAGGCATATGGGGCCAAATGTAGTATATGTGGTTTTGCAGGGCTTCTTTTCATCATTTTGGGAATATGACCTATACTCTTGGAATTGGAATATATCGCGTCGTTTTGCCAGGAATTGGGATTTTTTTACAATTATTCGTAAATAAAAAGTTTTACAAAATCATATTTAATATCTGCAATAATTTCTGGATTAAAAAATAAATGATGCCTTATATACTAACAAGTTATAACATTTTATTTATTAATGAACTGATACAGGTAATAAAGGTTTTCTCGTAAGAATTTGCTGTAATGATTTAATTGGAAATTTCTTAATTTACCCACGACATCTACATGCTTCGGTGTCTCCGATATTTCGTCCCTTTTAAGTTAAATGACTGATATAGAAAACAAACTGCCACCGATTAAAGAAGCTATGATCCTATGGTCCTAGAAAGTTTACAAGTTTTAGCTTTCCAAAACGCTAGTCGGTCATTAGCAAATAAATCAATAGAATAAGTAGGTATGTATTCGTACTTGTATTTACTTTTGCACCAATGGAAGTCAATGATATGGCCAGTTTACTGTCGATCAATGTCACACAGACTGTATCTGACAAACTATTTGTGAATTTAGTTGATGTTTCAAGTTTCAAGTTTATTTCCATTTACGATTCTCTGTATGTACAAAACATAAACAAGAGAACATATATACATTGTACAATTCTGTTGCTTTAAAGCATGCAAACAAAGTTGAACGGCTGATGTTTGATTTATTGAAACATGAAGAAGACGTGTACAGGCAAAAGGCATCAATATAAATAATCATGTCTCTAGTAGACGTAATTTATTATTTTATTCAGGACGTGTAGAAATAATTACGTTGTTTAAGCACCAGCGATTCTGATGAATATGTTACATTAACGCGAATGCTCAAAGAGGTACCATAGAACTTTCCGCAATCGATACTTTTTTGTACATTGAGAGAAAAGCCATGCTTATAATATTCAGTATTCATTACCAACATTCATAAAGTGTAGTTTTAGTTGGTTCAGCAGATCTCGTCAAACTTGAAGTTGACGAGCGTTAGAAGACAGTAAACAATAAATTAGGATGCTGATGCATTTATTACTTTCACTTAAGCTTTATGCTGCTCATATCTTTTGTTTTTGTTTGAACGATTTTCTCTGAAACTATTACAGAAAATCAAGAAGCACTATTTGTATTTTAATTAATCTATCGTCAAAGAAATTGTCGTTATGCCACTGTTCTGAAAATTCTTCCAACTATTTCTCTACTGTAAAGGCTGGTTTTACATTGCTTGCAGTATATTACAGCAGATCGCCCTTACATAGAAATGATAATGCTTGTGTTGTCTACCTTACTGTACTTGTCAAAATAATGTTATTGTTTAGTATCCCAAGACCGAATTCAGATCCGTTATATTGCGTGTGTATGGGGAAGCAGACATTTGGGTCAGGGGTATCCCCGGAAATCTTTTACAAGTTAAACTCAATTTGGATTGCAACTGCAAAGAGTCCAAACGTTCACTATAGACCCCAAGAAGAGAACGCATGGATAGATTCGGTTTTGAGAGGGAATAGGGGACTCAAAATAAATCAATTCGTATTTCGTTAATAATGATAATGCATATATTCAAGGGCAAGTTTTGAATATTATGGCGGAGGAAGTTTTGTAACATAAATTAAATAGTTAAAGTTTAAATGATAAAAATACAGATGCACGTATAGAATGGTTACCACGTTTCTATTTTAAAACAATCGTTTAAGTTTTGTTTTCTTAAAATAGATGAAAAAGTCATTTTAAAAACCACCGAAGACGAAAAATGTGAAAATATTGCAGGCTCGGTTTCATTGAGTCTGTTAAAGACTTTTAAGCATATCAAAAACATAAAATACTGCACCGTAATCAGTGCTACAACTTGGATATCAAAAGGACAGGATAATTGATAGATCTAAAAAAACATGGCAGTTTTTGTGCAACAAGCTCAAAACTAGGCACTTTTATGCAAATCTTTGAGAAAGAGCATAATACATGTATATAAATGTCCCTCTGAATGAGTAATTGCGAATAAAAGATAAAATGTAATGTTCATAACTAATGAAGAGATGGGTAGTCATCAAACCAACTAGGTTTAAACTCTCGCAGCTCGGGTTATTTCTATAGTGCGCTCGTGAAATGCAAAATTGTGAGGTTAATTATCTGATAACAACTACATTTGTAATTATGGATTGAAATGATTTTTCAACAAACTTGACTAACGAAGTACTTGTAACTGAGGTAACGTGTCGCCATTTATCCTATAAATTGATATTAGACAAGTTCAATAAACAAAATCATTGTTGATGCTTCCACGCTGAACGTGTAAAGTGCAGTTAACCTCCTGTGGCCATCCTAGTCGTTTATCTCTGTCGTCCGCAGCTTATTGATCGTATTGATGACTGTCTTTTAGCGTAGCGCCGCCCCATTGACTACGCTTGTGATATTAGATAAAAATATTGCTGATCTCCTATGTTTACTTTAAACAATGGTCATGTCACATTCGCTAAACCTCCGGTATCTTCTGAGAATGTTCACCGAAATTGCACTGGAAATCGCAAACAAATTGCAAAATCACTGATCCCTTTTTTTTTTACTTTAAACAATGATCACCTCACTTCGTTAAACTTCCGTTAACTTCTGAGAACATTCGCAACATTTGCACTGGAAAGCGCAAAAAAAGCAAAATCTCTCTTTAAAAGACAATATTTTGACAATTAAGCAAAGTTCTGAGCATTCGTTTCCTCTAAATGCTTGTTTAAAACATCTCCTCGTTTGCTATAAGCCTCTACTATTTCACGACCGTATGTTTGGTGATTTATACCACAAGAAAGAAAATTTTTAATATTAACACATGGGTAGAAGTTTTCTTCAATTTTCAAAGTCAACGCATGGACATGAGTTTTTTTGAAACCCGCATTATGTCATTTAACATGGCATACACTGAAATTGACATCATTAAAACAAACAAACAAAAACAGGAAAATGTGCGAGAACCAGCAATATTACATGTTGAAGTTCAGCATTCTAACGAAATTGTTGAAGATCAGAATAGTAAATATAATAATTAGAGTCCCTGTCAGGCTGCTCATCCCCCCACCCTAGGACAGTGACAAAGTTTTGTTGTTGAACTCTAGATTTTGGAATACATTTTTGGTAAAAAGTGTATGCTAATGACCGACTAGCTTTTTGTAAACTTTTGTTTACAGACAGCCTTTCCCGCCAAAGTCGGATATTCATTAGTCTCTAAGAAAAACATAAACGATGTCTTGCTTTTGACCAACAAAATCAATATAACGGATCGAATCTATTTCATATATGGGATCATCCTGAACAGTTGTTTCATTCAAATAAAGTATCAGTTCAATTTATAAGCAAATAATATATTGCTATGAAGGTTTGCATCACGTGACTTTCTAAAAAAAGACGCATAACATTATTTCTACACAATGTAGAAAATACAACACACATATGTTTATATAATTTAACATGTCGTTATATATCAGCTCAATTTCTGATTTGATGTTACTACAAGGTTCAAATATTGTTTCATCAACATTTAGAAGACTTTTCTTGCAAATAGGGGGAACGGAATAGCATTCTCAAGCTCTAGTGACCACGTCCGGTGCCGCTGTTAACCGGTGTTACACTTCAAAGGTCAAGTTTGGTCCATTATAATATGTCGGTCATCAGGATGACCGACAATAAATTAAGTATACAAGAACTTTGATTATCTACATTAATGTCTTTTCCGGTAAACGTCTTCTCTGTATATCAAGCAATCAAACATCAGCCTCTACACTTTCCTTCTGCATGAGTCTTAGTAACGGGTGGCATAGTCTAAATTATCCGTTCTGGACCGTGAGTTACTGTTAACCGGTGTTCAGGCTAAAGATCTCAAGTTTGGTCGATTATAATATGTCGGTCATCAGGATGACCGACAAAAATCGATTGTAATGTTAACAAATTTTAATTAAATTTTTACCATTTTGCACAGCATTTCAAACTTTACGAATCTCTATCATTTAACAGGAGCGTTTGAACATTTATTAAAACTACATTTTCGGCGACTTTTTCAGCGATTGTTAGGCCTAGAGTTTGTTACTATCTTAAGACCAGTTGAGTCTGTCAAAGAGTCAGAAAACTATTAACTCTGGGTATGCCGACCCAAAATTATATAGGCAGTTGGGGCTTTAATTTAGACCTATGAATGATAGAACACACAGTATTTCGTTAAGTGAGATTATATATCTTCCTTTTTTATGATATAAACGAATCACCTAAGAAGAAAAAAATAGGTAAAACTGTCACTTAGTTTGAAGGGTTTTGTTTTTCTGTTGTTTTGTTTTAAAAATGATTTATTACCTGACACAAAACACGTAGCATGCTGTTTCCAAGCCCTAAATTAATTATATTTTGTGATTTTGCAGCCCACATACGTGCACTGGTTTCAGCAAAAGATACAACCGTTTTTGTTTTTTTACTTAATTCACTTTTAAAGGTAGCATTTTGCTTTATCTTAAGAATCTTATATGAAACGCAACACTCTTACCAAGCTTACATTACCGCTCGTTAAATCAAACGCTGATGATCAATCGCTACTATATATAAATTGCCATATCATAAAACATACATGCGGATTGATTTTGAACAAGTTATCATGTTATAATTAAGACAGAGCTATTATAAACATTACCTTGGAATCTTGAAAACAGGACAGCAAACGAAAGAAATGTAAAATTTATCAAAATTGTGTAATTTCGATTCTTGTTCGTAACATAAATCATATTTGTATACAATCCAATTTCTTGACTACATTTATTGAAATGTTTTCTAATTCATACAAACACTCCTGAGGCACTACAAGCAATTATCTGAACAGTGGATGAGCAGCTATTTATACCTCCTCGGGAGAGAACTGTGACAGCTGGTGCTTTTGCACCTAAATATACATTATCAATAATAGTCTTTCTGAATATTGGCTAGAGGTGAACATTTGAAAGAACTAATTATTTACCGACCTACAAAACGCTTTCTCCGCTGTCTTCTCATGGGTAGATGTCACAACCGTTACACTGTATATAAACAAATAATACTTTATTCACTAACATGAAATATTTTCAATACATATAATTATTTTCCTATTTAATGAAACTACGATGGCGTCATTCGTGACCTCTACGATACATTACTGTGTTTAAATATATTAAATAATTATATCATTATTGTTATTTCAACAAATATTTCACGATCACAACAAACAATCATATCATTGGTTTTGGATTTGAATATTGTTTGACTATTTAAAAAGAGTTAAGATCACGTTTCAACTTGACCTTTAGCGGAATATTTGATATTTACTTGATAAAAATAGGCCCTCTTCCATAAACTAAACAAGTAAAATATGTATTATGTATACCCCTTAAATAGCTAGATTCAGCGCCAAGTAGAGAGGAATAGAGAGCATAGGTTATAAAGTAATCAATTTTCGAAAAGACACCACAAATATTTAACAAAAATTGGAACCTGTGCCCAAGGTTATAAAACTGAACATGAAAACCAGTCTCAAATCTCAAGCATCTGATTGGCTGAAATGGCGACCAGTCGCCATTTCAGCCAATCAGATCCTTGAGATTTGAGACTGGTTTCCAAACTCAGCTTTATAACCTTCAGCCAAGATGTGACCACCTTAAAAGCCAGCGGCACTTGTAGTGGGGTTATGGCAGGTTCTAAGGTGCTTTGTATATCGAAGCAAAGAAGTAAATCATATCTTGTTTTACAGAGACTGTCAGGTAGAAGTGATTTTGACAAAAAAATCTCGCAAATCATGAAGTGTTTGTTATTTAAATAAGTGAAATATGCATATCAGGAATGACCAGATCCAGCAGACACGACCTCCATCAGAGCCAAAAAGTAGAGAAGAGAACAGAGCATGGTTATGCAATGATCAGTTTCAAAATAGACGCCACAAACAATTAACGAAAGTCAAAACCCCAGTGGTTACCGCCTTGGAACGGTCAGTGGAAAACAATTGCCTCTGGGGATTTAAACCAGGTTCTAGTGTGCACCAACCTTGCACTTGTCCCAACAGGTTCTCATGTCAACAAACAAGTACAAGTTGTCTTCAAGTTGGTGAAATAACTCCAACCCATCCATGAAGATCAGTAGTTTTACAAATTTGCATGAATTGTTAATTCTTTTTAATACTAAATAGCGATTCTGTATGTTTTCGTTTTTTTCTGAAGTGTTGTGATCTGAGATGTTTTAAGCTATATCAGAATCGCTGTTCTTTCTTTGTTATCAAAAGCATATTATAAAAAAACATGTTATCCTTGAAAAAATATGTAAAGACACTTTTAATGATTACATTTTTAATAACAAAAATCGATTCTGATGTGTCATGTTTTTTTTCTGAGGTTCCGGTGTGTTAACTTACAGGACTGTACAAATCGCTATATAATATTTAAAAAAATATAACAATGCATGTATACTTCTCTTAAAATCATGTTGTAATTAGAAATATATTTTTATTTTACAACAAGCTGCTGTTATCAATGAAAAATTAATCAGGTAAACTAGAACACCCCAGGACACATCAGAACCTCAGAAAAAACAGGACATTCAAAATTTCTATCTTTGGCCATGAACTCATTTAATGTGTCTTTAGACTTTTGTTGTTTCAATTAACTGCATTTATGTTGTCCTTCAAACAAATAAATGCCGTTTATTTTTGCGAGTGCATTTCAATGTGTGAAGGTCTACTGTAAGCCACTAAACAAGAAGAGCGTGTGAAGACGACTACGATATTATACACGGTATCTAACTTTGTAAACCCCAACACGTGGTCGTTCATTTTCTTGCTGGATTTCGTGGAATCAACATCGAGAGAAAACTTTTCATCTTCCCTCCCTCCCACCCATATTTATAAGGAAAACAATAACAGCATACCAACGCGCACCATGACCCGTACGATAATGTTCAATATAAATATTTAAAGATCTTTAGTCGTGATGCACATGTTCTGCTGCTAGAATTTATCTTTCAGGCATCTATATGTGAAGTAACAAGTCCCACACAGAAACCAGGCAATCCGCATTAACGTGGACATGATTCACCGATTCTTAGATAAAACGAAAACAAACAAATGCAACACCGGGGACATGATTTGCCAGAGTGAAGTCAAACCCCAGTCGATACCAACAATATACAATACCATGGACAGTATCCGCTTGTGTGAAGCCAGGCCCAACTGATGAAACTTGATTAAAACAAACACAAACATTAGATATTAAATGATGTGCAACACAAAAAGTAATGCTAAAGCATTCCAAAATTTGCTGTTAGACTAGAAACGTTTAACTGACAAACATTTAAATTGATCAACAATTACATTCGATGTCGCGATATTCGTTGCACAAACTGCGTGAACCATGTACCTATAATCTATTGCCAGATAGCATAAGGATACACAATATCTCATTCATTGTGCACATATATCCGGAAAATTATTTCTTTCGTTAAAATCTAGATATTGCCAAACAAAAACAAAAATTAAATAAACAAATGTAACTATAACTGATTTTGGTTAAGAAGACAGTCAGGTGATATATCGTTTATAACAAAGAAGGAATTTATGGCAAATGTGGGAAAATAAAATATTTGTTCGTTTATCAACATTTATCAAAATAACAAGGTTTATCAACTTTTTTCTGTTAAAATTCTGCTGAAAACCACATTTAACGTAGTTTTTGTCACATGACTGTCTAGTTTGCGATAACGTACTATAAATATAAGGTTAAAATAAATACATAATGAAGTATATTGTGTATCCTTATCCTCATATTAATATAAAAATTGTGATGTTCATCCAAGGTTGGGGAATCTGATTACTTTGCACTTTAGCTGGTACTCGGTTTCTCTACCTTGTGTATCGCTTTACATCTTCGCTGGGATACAGCCGATGCTGAACATTACAAAATAACAGCGGAGATCATTTTAAAGGGAGGTTTCTCGTTGGCGAACTCCTTATGTAATTTGCATCTCTCTTTGATCAAGAACACTTAATATTTGATTAACAAAGATTGTGTAACCTTAGCCGTACACAGAAAGAAAAGAATGTGATGTTCATCCAAGGGGGAGGAATTGGATTACGCTGCATTTCGGCTGGTATCTGGTTTCTCTTTCTTCTGTATCACTTTGCATCTTAGCTAGGATACGGCTGACGTTGCATTGCAAACAAAAAAACAAAAACAAAAGCAACAACAACAACAACAACAACAAAACACCTATATTTTATAGGGAGGTAACTTGTTGGCGAACTCCCTAGTTTTATACAGTTTCGTGCCCTTCAGCACACAGAATGTGCATTTCAGGCATGGCACATTATTTGAAAACAGACAAATTACACCAAATACAATCATGGTGGAATTCAGTTTCCCCTTATAGTTATATAAAATCATTAGATAAAATCATTATCATATGTGTTTTATATGTGCCATGTTTAACTTTCTATTTTGAAATAAAATATCGCGGCCTTATCCCATCATATAATTGTTTGTCATTACCATATTTTTAAAATGTGGCTTTTTTATTTTAGATTCAAGTTTCGAAAAAAAAAGTTGATAATTAGCTTTGTAAGTTTTGTTTGTATTATGTTTTCATAAAACCGATTGATTGCACAACTGAGTTGCATTATTGAACCGAAACACGAAACATAAAATTATCTAAGCGGGAAAACTTTCAGACTACAAAAGTGGCCTTCAACAAAATTTAATTTGAGTAGTATATATTAAATTCCCACAGGTATAATGTTTTTTCTGTTCATAGTATCTTTTCTTTATCGTAGAATGACCGATTTGTTGAAATAATCGGTTAAAAAGCACGACGCAGGTTGTGTTTTGAGCGTTTTAAATACTGAATAAAAGCGCATTCTCATGCCACAAACTAATTCATAAAGATTTTGATAATTGAAACGATACTAAACTGTAAACTTTTAAAATAAACATTTAGTATTTAAGTGATCAAACTTCTTTAGATTGCTGCAACTGACTGGCATCTAAAGTTTTCCATATTATACGGCGGAAAATACTTCTTTTGTTGATTGTATTCAGCAATTCTGAGTGTAAAATAGCCTTTAAAACTACAGTATCTCAAGTAGCAAACAACTAGCTATTCATAAATGTATAAGTTCTGTGATTTTTGTAAATATTTTAACACTGTTACTTTCTATTATCTTTTAGAGCACGTTGTTGATAACAAAAGGCTTAACTTTACTAACTTACATTTCTAATGAACTACGTATTTCATCTTATTTGGGTTATTCCTAATAAAACTTATATTTTATTTTGCAGATGGCGATTTTAAGAGAAAAATTAAAAAGCAACAACACTGGTACTTCACTATTTAATTAAAAAAAAATGAAGCACTTCTGAATCCAGTCAATTCCAGCATTCCAGCGTAACAACGAGATAAACGAAACCTTCCACCTGGACGTACTTAAAAGAAACTCTATAAATTTCTCGAAAGTTGAGACTTTTCTCCCCATTTAAATACAATAGCATCATACTACGTCACGAGCACCAGTTACAAAGATCCATCCAGCAAAGTTTTATGTCAACAAACCCACCGCTTCAATTTAATATAGCATAATTTAGGATAACTCTCACAAAACTGTTTCAAGGTCAATTATTACAAGTATAAATTTTAAATTGAAGTATATTGTTGACAACTGATCACAAATAAAAAGTTGTCGATGTCTTTCGAATAGAAATACGGACAAAAAGTGTTTAATTATAACTTCGGATGAATGTATACATTTAAAAAAGTTATGAAAGTGGCAAAGACGAGACATGATTTTATTCATTTTATTCAAATTACATCGATAGTGCAAATTTGGAATCGGAAAACAGTATGTTATTGATAACTGAAGGATATGAAGATAAAACAACATTGGATCATTTTAATAAGGGTTTGCCGATCTTAGAAAAGCAAAAATTTAATAATGAGTTCCTTATTATTTTTTTAATTGATGCAACTGGGAGTACTGCATTTAATGTTTTGTTTGAATGTCATTTTCTCCAATCTATGTCTGGACCTTAAAATGAAACAGACATTTTAATTGGCGAAACAAGTCTGATCGTAAAAAACATGACGAGATTAAAAGATGACTCTGGCCCCAGCACCTCGTCGATGCCGCCTGGACCATGCCTATGCCTCAGAACTTCCTTTAAAATGAGCGCAGTTCGTTGACTGTGACTGTTATCAACAACAACAACAACAACAACAACAACAACAACAAACTTTATTACGTCAAGGTTACATAGTAACAACAGACAAAGTATATTAATAATAGCGAATTCTACAATTTTGTGGATAGTGAATCGGGAACCTTATTTTCAATACAGTCAAAAATAAAAGAAAAAAAGGAGAAGAATAAAAAAGCGTTTTATGGCCCCATACACAACTGGAAGGGAAAACAATTGTCTTGCAATATGCAGTTTGTAAGGCATCAATGTAGAGTTATATCAAAGTATTTAGAGTTATATCATGTAAGTCTACGGCCGTAATAAGTAATCAAAGCACTGAAAGTGCTGGAAGCCAGCGGAGCGTAAACATAATCAAAATAAAACAACCCCATAATGTGCAATGTAACAGGACTTCCAGTTTTATTCCAGCCATTGTAAATATATAATATCTGAACAGAATGAAGAAACTCCTATGGAAAACATGTAATATGCTTGCAAAAATGCAAAAACCACTCATAATAAAACTGGTCAGAATATTAAACAAGAAGGTCCATAGAACCCTATGTGGCTCACCTGTCAACAACTGCTCAAGAGTCCGTGGATGCAAATGCAATTGCCATAATAGCTTTCTTTGGCTCTTTCAATGACCATAACTCTGGAATCCCTTATGGAATCTAGCCGGTTCAAGAAAGGAACCAAGATCTTATAGTAACTCAATTATTGTACGTCTGATTAAATTCAGATCAAAAATGAAGCTGCTTTTGTGCAGACAGGGTCTAAATAGTTTATTTTGGCACTTACTCCGGAACCCATAATGCAATATGGCAATTTCAAGAAAGGAACTAAGATCTTATGGTAATGGAAGTGAATATCAGACCAAAATTAAGACCACTAGAGTGCAGACAAGCTTTTATTATAACTTGACCTAGTGACCTAGTTTTCAAGGTCACATGACCCAGTTTCGAAACTGACCTAGATATCATTGAGATAAACATTCTGACCAAGCTTGAAGAAGATCGGATAAAAATTAAGCAGCTAGAGTGCTGACAACAATTGTGAATGGACGCAGGACAAAAGGTGATTACAAAAGTACACCCTGTCACTATTTGACAGATGAGCTTAAAAGTAATTTTCGGAGAACTACTGAAATAAATGAAAAAAGGAACATTAAAAGCAATCGAACAGGACAAATACAAAAATAATACAGGTCAAGTTTGATCAAGCAATATCAGGATCAAAATGCATCACTGTCTACAGTCGGGGATCTTTCCCGATCGGGAAAGTTGGGGATTCCCCTTTTCACTTTCCTGATCGGGAAAGTATATGTCCAAAACGGGAAAGTGCTGAAAATGGTTGGTTTTCTTGAATATCATTCAACTTTGAGCTTGAATATCTTAAAAACGAATACGTTTTAAATATTCGGCCTCGGTAGAATTTTAGATAATTGTTTTAAGAACGGATACATGTAATTAATATGTAGCTCCAACGTATCCTGTGATGCCCGAAGCTCAAACCTAAAGGTATATAAAAAAAACGTCAATTTACTTTCCCGATCGGGAAATTTTTCAATCAATATTTCCCGATCAGGAAAGTGAAAAGGAGAATCCCCAACTTTCCCGATCGGGAAAGATCCCCGACTGGTCTAGAATGCCTAGCCATGGTTGTAATGCAACTCGATATTTACACAAGTACCAATTTTGATTCATTCCAAACAGTGGAGTGCATGTCAGGATGCTAAACAGTAGTTGAACTTGATGATGGTAATATAATTTTATATCCATTCTTTATAGCAATACATCACAACTTAGGGCAATGCCAATGCCTTATATTGTTATAAATTTCATTTAGTAAATGAAAGAGGCAAAACAAATGTTTTGTGTCAATTAAAGTATGAAAATTGTTGGGTTAGCAAAATTATATTTATTTCTTATATTATTATAACTTATTTCTTTTCTTTGTATTTCTTTTTATTATTTCCACTTTTAAAGTAATTACACAGGGACCCTGCGAAAGGCTATTTGATCATGGTTTTATATATAACAATGTGTCACAGGGAGTCAGCATTATGTTAATGTAATCATATTTTAATGAAGTGTCCAACCTAATAAATCAGATAAAGGGGCTCTTTATATTCATTTCATTAGCACAGCCCTTAACAGACACTCTTTCCCCCACTGTTATCTGTCAACTCTATTTAGACTTTTTTAATGCATGTGAGGCATCCATCTGATCTCAATCCACACACTTTGAATCTTGATCCAGTGATTTCAATAGATGCAGATTCTTGAATCTTAATGCAAACAAATTTGATATTTTTTTCCACTTTTTACCCCACCTAATTTTGAGCTTGGGGTCATTTTGATGCACAAAAAGTTTTCAAAAGAGGTTTACTTTTGCAATAATGGGGATAAGTATTGAGGAAATTGCATTTTTAATATGAAGTTAACACTTACTTAAGTCTTGCAAATTAATTTTAAGTAATACATGTGTAAGTATCACTTAATACAAAATATGACTTGTGAAGATCTGGTTTTGACCCATTGAAAATTCTCAACAGGGGTCAAATGACCCCTGGTTTTCAAAAGCAACTGAAATCCCTGCTTGATCAGAAAGTACATGTACCTAAAAGATCTTAGCATGAACAGACTCTGACCAGCCTCCACTGATATGCAAGTTGATATGGTCTAACCTTGTCAAACATGGAATAAAAGCTGTATCCATGTAGGCCCCTTTATACTTATGCATAATAATTTATGTCTACTTACATGGAAAAAGTAGACATAAAACATGGAATACTTGTGTTTTGCACAGAAAATCCATTTCTAACTTTAACCCTTAACTCCATATAATATGAACCTTAAGTTTATGGCATGGGCAGTGTAGAATTAGTTCACCCTGCATCTCTGTGCTGTTTGATCAGGATCTGCACTGTTCAATTTAAGATTCATAAGGTTATTTCTAAACAAGATGTGACCAGTGTAGGTCCTGATCAGATGGCACAAATATTTAGTCTGATCCGGATCTACACTAGATGCACATGTGATAAAAGGCATATATATGCCAGAAAGGGGCTCTATATCAATCATTTTTAGTTATGCCCCTAAGAATGACATGAACAATCTTTCTTAATGAATATTATCATCTTCAACTAAAATCTATTTCAGAAATTACTCTACTTCATAAAGCTATTTCATTTACTTACTACGTTAATGCAGATAATATATTGTTAGTCAGAAATATTAAAAGTTTATATGCCATTTAACTCAAAAATTATTTTATAAGAAGATATAATTCAGGGACACTAGATGCAGATTCTTGCATTTTGATGCAAGCATATTTAAATTTTTTCAAATTTAACACTCCCCACCATTTTGAGTTTTGGGTCATTTTGATGTTGCAGAATTTTAAAAAGTGGTCAATTTTTGCAATAATAGTGATTAATATTGTGCACATGTCTATTGCATTTTAACCCTTTACTTTTGGCTGATTGTGAATCCACTAAAATGAGGTGAAAATGACTTTTCAGATTAAGCACATAGAGGAACCCTGGATAAGAATGATATTTTCTTTTAAATATGTTTTTTTCTTCACAAATTTATCACAACCAATGAGCCGGCGACTGTTCTTTGCTTGTTAAGGTAGAGCAACTGTAATGCTTTCCCGCGCAAAAAATTGCGACGTCATCAAACATCGGCTCGCTTTCGGTGACTTCCGACGCTACTCGTCACAGCCGATAGTAGCCGAAGCAACATCGATTATTGTCGACTGTTAGTGACAGTTCACCGAGTATTCCCGACATTCGAGAAAAAAGCGCGGGAAAGCATTACAGTTGCTCTACCTTAAAAGAGTCTTTTAAGCAGGGATTTCAATAGCTTTTGAAAACCAGGGGTTGTTTGACCCCTGTTGAGATTTTTTAAGGGGTCATAATCAAATAGTTTCTAGTCATATCTTGTGTTGATTGAACTTAAACTACTTATAAAAGTGTTTTTACTTCATTTAAATATATGTTCAGTGGTCAAATAAGTATTAACTTCATAATTAAAATGCAATAGACACAATACATTGTATTTATCTAAATAAGTATTAACTTCATAATTAAAATGCAATAGACACAATACATTGTATTTATCTTTATTCTTGCAAAGTTTGACCATGTTTCCTAGATTCTCATGCATCAAAATGATCCCAAGCTAAGAATATGGTGGGGTCAAATGTGGAAAAAAGCTCTTACATCAAAATGCAAGAATCTGCATACAGATCTATTGATAATTGAAACCCTGAGGTGGGAAATCAAGTCAGTGGTTAATTTGCAAGTAATTCTAAACTGATTGTCATAAATTTGTCTTGTAACTGAGATTGTTACCTACACAGGGGGTAGACCAACATATGTATTTCAAAGTGGGCTCCGCTTAAAATAATATGTTGTACTTCCGGGAATCCATATGTTAGCCGAAAATCGACGAGAAAACGGTATGTGACTTTGTTTTTTTTATCAAAGTAAATATTTCAATGCAGGATTTTGAAAAAATCTCAATGCTATTCATCGTGGTATACATTTCGGAGTCTGAAGATGCAAAGTTTAGTTTTGTACCTGGAATATTCGTGGAGAAATCGTTTTTCTAGTGCTGACCTAAATCTGTCAACATTGTCTCCATCTGTCGGTTTTCGCTAGATTTTGGTTATACCGATAAGATACTGGTACAATTTTGTCATATAATGAAAATTTACAATTAGGAGGATCCTAACGGATAGTCTGTTTTGGTCACAAAGACGAGAAATCACCAGATATAAACAAATTCGAATTGGGCTCCATATGTTGTCGTGGATTCCATATGTTGTTGTTTTTTTTCATGAAATCTTATGGAGATATTGTTGACGCGAAGTCGTCTCTTATTTAATAATAAATGGATATTCATGAGTACTATAAAGTAGCTGAATGTATTTAAGACGGAGCTGTTCGATAATCATGAATATCTTGCCAGGGTTTATTATTTACTAAGGACAATCGTGGGTGTAAGTAGTCATAGATCCTACTCCTACTTATATGTTAAATTATTCACAAAATGGTTGCATGCCACTTAAAAGAGAGTGAGGTTTCGGGAGAATGATACGAGCATTCTATATATACCGTAAAGTCCACTATCTGAGTTTTACTCCCTTGCGGACTCCCTTGCGGTATAAAAATACGCCTTTAAACTACATCTGACTTTCAATTGTTAAGCAGTCCTGTGTAAACGAATCTTGCCATTATAATGAAGATCTGTTATTATTGTAATTTTCAGGAATCATTTCTTCGACACCGAATACAGATCTTCATTATAATGGCAAGATTCGTTTACACAGGACTGCTTAACAATTGAAAACCAGATGAGGTTTAAAGGCGTATAGTGGACTTTACGATATATATAGAATGCTCGTATCATTCTCCCGAAACCACACTCTCTTTTAAGTGACATGCAACCATTTTGTGAATAATTTAACATATAAATAGGAGTAGGATCTATGACTACTAACACCCACGATTGTCCTTAGTAAATAATAAACCCTGGCAAGATATTCATGATTATCGAACAGCTCCGTCTTAAATACATTCAGCTACTTTATAGTACTCATGAATATCCATTTATTATTAAATAAGAGACGACTTCGCGTCAACAATATCTCCATAAGATTCCATGATAAAATACAACATATGGAATCCACGACAACATATGGAGCCCAATTCGAATTTGTTTATATCTGGTGATTTCTCGTCTTTGTGACCAAAACAAACTATCCGTTAGGGTCCTCCTAATTGTAAATTTTCATTATATGACAAAATTGTACCAGTATCTTATCGGTATAACCAAAATCTAGCGAAAACCGACAGATGGAGACAATGTTGACAGATTTAGGTCAGCACTGGAAAAACGATTTCTCCACGAATATTCTAGGTACAAAACTAAACTTCGCATCTTCAGACTCCGAAATGTATACCACGGCGAATAGCATTGAGATTTTTTCAAAATCCTGCATTGAAATTTAACTTTGATCGAAAAAAACTAAGTCACCTACCGTTTTCTCGTCGATTTTCGACTAACATATGGAATCCCGGAAGTACAACATATTATTTTAGGCGGAGCCCACTTTGAAGTACATATGTTGGTCTACACCCTGTGACCTAGCAAAAACTACTCTAGGTAATTTAAAAATTAAAAATACTGGTTTCCCTATGTGGTCGTATTGATAAATCAAATAAATTTCAACAATTTTTGAGCAACAAAAGCTTTTCCAAAATTAAAGATGCTGCATTATTTGATTTCATATCTGGGACCTGCTAAATATGTCTGGGCAGTCTTAAAGCTTGGCTGTTTGTCTCTGACTGCAGGCCTTATAGTCTGCATGTCCCATCTGTTTAGTTCATTAATCTGGGCCAAATCACCCGGCCATATAGTCTGTATATCATTGAAACTTAGGAAGCTAATTTCAGCTATTCTTGCAAACAAATAAAACTATTTACCTTGTAAAGACCTGTAAATCTGGATGGTGTAATTGCCGGTGTGATACGGAACTTAGTTTTCCAAAATGCTTGAAGTCGAATTGTCTATCCTTACATCCTCACCAGAAAATGTAAACAATAATCAGATGTGTGTTCATGCAGCTGGTTTATACAAATCATCAAATGCAAAATATGCCAAACTTTTAAAGTAAAGTTGATTGCACATTTATGCATACAATGAATGCCCTCATGCATTTTTTGGGATACAGTTGAAACAGTTTCAAAACTCTTCCTGACCTTTCGGAAATTACACAGTGTCTGTAATAAATTTTTTTGTCGATGTCTGTGTTTATTTGTAATCCTTCCAGGATTTCGCGTACTATCTCCCATGTTAATTCCACTTCCGAAAAAACACATTTGGCATCATTTTCATGATTTTCACCATTAAAATTCGCAAAAAACATTAGCTAGACAGCTTACAGAGCGCTCTATTTGTTGAAACAAAATCTTCGAAAATGTTCAATGTTTTAGGTAAATACTATCGAGGGGAGATCACTGGAGGTGTGTGTAGTTTGGACTAAACCCCGTACGTATTACGTAACAAAACGTAAAACTATCGACACGTTATATATTTTGGATAAAGCAAAAATACACCCCTCAAAATACCGAAATACTTCAAAATGTTTGCGACGTGTCTGCGTTCAGAATATGCGTTCAGAATATTGCCATTTGACGGTGCATAGAATCACCGAAAACAACCGAAAATGACCGAATAAGACCAAAAAGACCGAAAAAGGGACCGAATGTGATTAAAAATTGAATTTATACATAAATTATACATTGGCATTTATTTTAAAAGTGGTATTTGGTACAAAAATAATGTTTTTGGGTCCACTTTTCGGTCTTTTTCGGTGTTTTCGGTTGTTTTCGGTCTTAGTCGATGTTTTTGGTCGTTTTCGGTGATTCTATTCACCCGCCATTTTACGTCATTATGATTGTATAACACATACGCAGTTTATTTGATTATATATATCGATAATATCAGTACGCCTTTGTTGCTTTCATTGAGTAAGTGTTTTACTGATTATTCTTTAAAAGCAATCAATTTAAATGATCGTTAACAACTGATTTTCTATGATTGCTTTTGGAACTCTTTTCTCACGTCTACCGGAAGCTGTACTTCGACTTTTTCATTTGAGCGCACCTGCTGAAAGGTATGTGATTTCGGATTTCAATCTCTATAGCCAACGGTAAACCGCTGGCTAAAAAGAACATTGACAAAATCACAAAAAAAAAAAATTAGCAAATAAGACATATAATAAACAGACATATAATGTAATAGTAGCGCCTTATGTTCCAAAATATATTTATCTTCTGTGTCTTAAATTGATCAAGATAATATTTCCGCTACGCTCCTTGTAGAGAAAACGTATATATATAACTATACGTCACGTGGGTTTAGTGGTTTTAGTAAGACTATTGTATTGCTCACGTGGTCGAGTTTTAAATGAATGAAGACTGGTGCAGTCAATAAAATCAGTTGTAAGCTTGTACGGCGAGAAAAGCGTGCAGCTTACGAAATAATGTGAAGGAGTGCTACAGTTAAATATTCAATTTTTTAGAAAGGCAAGTTAATGACTGTTAGTTTTGCAGGTTTTATTTGTATGTTTTTCAAATAATGATATGATAGATCTATTGTTTTGGCGATAAAAATTAAACATTCATTCGTGTAGGTACCGGCATAGAATTTAGGTAATTTAAACATGATAATGTGTATGAACTTTGGCATGTTTCAGGACTGTAATTAGATGATGACGTATTTCTGCAACCACGAGATCAAGTTATAAATGGCAAGTGAGCAAAACACGCTATAATGAATCAAACAGGTAAATATAAACTAATCATAGTGTTAAATTGTCGGCTAGGTACTATAAAACATTGTGATTTCCTAGCAAAATTAATGAAAACAAAGTTTTATGAATGTTTGGCAAGAATAAACAAAACAATATGTCATAATTTAAGATAAACGGATTAAACCATATTTTTAAAAGGTGAGCTTTCAGCATAATCAGGACTCACATGAACAAAGCAAATTTCGAAGTTTTCAATAGGCATTAATTAACAGTATGGATTTTAAAATGTCGAGTATTATAGTAATGTCATTATACTCGTCAATCATACACTGATGCCAACTATGTCGTCACTGTTTACTTAAACAACTTATTTTTGGATATTTACCAGGGTCATTATGCAATATACATTTAAAGTACATGCACCTATGTCTTCAGGTGACTTTTAACACTAATATTATTTAATTCAATTCCAGTTTACTGGGCGATATCGAAATCACTTTATCAGAATCTACTGGTGACTGAAAATTCTACGTATTGCCTTTCTCGCCGGATGGTGGTAGCTTGCAGTTTGTAGACGGACTCGCACCTGTTTCGATCGGCTGACGCACCACAACTGAAACAGCAGGTTGAATGATGTACGGTTTCTTCGTAGAAGTATGTTGAGATCTGGATGTACATTTTCCATTATTAGTAAAACTTGCCTTGCCAATATGTACACGGTTTAATGAAAGTTAAGGATTGTGTGCTTTTGCGGTCTTGTGCACAGCGAGTTGTCGGACCTGGCGAATTTCGTCGTCCGAATCTATCAATATGTCTTTCGTTCAGAGACCAAAAGGGGGCTACATTTATGATAAATTTTCCATTAAATGTCGATAGCAGCAAGGCCCAAATTAAGCATTTTGATGGACACTACTAAAATGCAAGTTTCTTAGGATTTTTAAAAGTTGTTGAAAAAAAAAACAATTTTTATTATTTGTGGGAAAATGGTATCCAACGTGAGGTCCACTTATATCTAAATGGAACGGCTTTCTTTGACTTTTGACTGTACTAAAACTCTCATGATTCCTTCAGCACGTAAGTGAACATGGCTCCGTTTCTTAACATCACCTTTTGGTGCAGGAGACAGTGTTTACCGGACGTGCTAACTTCGTATGCTACGCCTACTTACAAACTTTAAAAAAATCGTTAACGAACTAAATGCGTTCACCGTTTATTTTAATGTTCAACCGAAAATATATAGGAAATCGACCTGTAAAACCCCCACAATTTCAGACACGCACCATTGTGAGAATTGAGGATAAATGTCCTCGAAATGTATAAAAGTTTAGGAAAAATTGTTATGTCTTTGGCTCAAAATAATATCAACCCTTAAAATATATAATATTGGAAAGAAGAGAAATTTTCAACAATTAAGCCATATAAGTTGAGAGAGGTGAATAAAAGTAGAAATGTAGAGCAATTGCATACATTTCGTATAGATAGAATTGAATGTAAATTGGTTTGGAAGTTTACTTGATTAAACATTAAAAAGCCCAAGTTTGCTCTCTTAATTTCGGTTTGAAAACACTGATGTTATACATATACAAATAAGAGGGCAAAGGAATGAGTGCCGTATTTATAAATACGAATCGAGTTGAATCGGAAATGTTGACATTTTTTAACAACACAAAACTTTGTTTACTTATTTATAAGTACTTCCAATAATTTCCTGAGCATTTTAGCGACTTAAAAGATGTCTTTAAAGGTAAACCATCAGATTTCTCTGCACTAACAACGACCGTGCATTCCAGTTAAAACACTGGTATACTTTGTATCCTGCATATCTGTCTACACTAGCGGATATGATGTGCCAATGTGGCAATGGCGCACTAATTGTCTTTATTTCTGGACATCAAGATGTAGCCATTCATGCCCCAGGACGTTCACCAGCTGTTCTTGACCAACCAGTAGTCCGAGGTGCTTGTCCCGTAGCCCATAATTAGCACATCGTGGTTTAGATTATTGGGACTGCATTGCGGTTCGTCGTGGACACCTAGAAAATAGATCGTTGTATTGGATGAAAACGTAATGAGAAATGATTTAGAAGATTTATTTAAAAATAAGTGTAAACCATTAATGTACAAAACAATATTTTTTCGCTTGTTTCCTATGCCACCCCAACTTCTATGAACATCCTCATGTAATCATTTTTATTCATTTGGTATAAATTTCACTCGGAAGAGTTATTACCACCATTAAAAAATCGCCTTACCGCCTTTGTAGAGCATTATTGACTGGAAGCTAGCATCGATTGCAGACTGGTCTCGTTGGCCTGAGGAATGTTCACATACTCGGACACAGTGGACGTTACGAGCGAAGTTTTGAAGTTACATTTTGTTGATGTCACCTGGTAATAAATTATAGGTGTAGGGTTCCATCTTTCTTGATAAGGAACATCTAGGTGTCCCTCCGGAATCTGGAAACACCGACCTTCCACAGGCCAAGAACACAGCTTCCAAACATGAAAGATGTCGGCTCCGGTAGGACTAGAACCCACAGCGGTTAGTGGGGAGGGGGTTTGTTTGACAGCCGTCGATCTGAACCTCTCGGTCACTTAGTTGTACTAATATGAGTTATTCAGCCAAGTGATAGTACTCCGCTGTGAAAAAGCGAGACATAACCGCAAACGATTATAACTGGATTCATTTTCGGGGACGTGGGGGAAGGGGGACTTCGGGAAAATTGGAAAAACGGGGATGGGGAGTCGTCGGGAAAATGATTTCTACCTACGAGAAAGTGAAAAATCATATGAAATATATAATATATTTCGAGGCGTGGAAGGACAATGAAATCATTGTCAGACGGCATTAACGTCCAGCCATGAGTGACGCGTTCCCTTACCTGTCCAACGTAGGGGTAGTCCGCACTTCTTTCAATCCCACCGACATTTTGATGTACTTGAAGGCGTTATTCATCAGTCCGCCATTACAGCCAGCGTTACCATAGTAATATGAACAATCCACAATCCAGATCAGCGAATGCATTGACGCCAAGATAAAACGATTGCTTCTCCTCATTGAACTTCTTGTTTTCTTTGATCAGCTTGGCGTTGACCGCAAATGTCTTCTTTCTTTTTGTGTCTTCAGCTTCATCCTTATACTTTCTTTCTGCAATTTTATATTTGTATGATTTTTGTGAAGACCTAAAACGGAATCTCTTAAAAAATAAAAGAAACGCAACTCGTCTTTTTATCAAAGCGCTGAATGAAATTGAGTTTGCGATCATAAACACTGGTTTCTAGTTCAAAAGTATAGATTCACATAATGCAGCGTGTCTGTGTATGGTCAAACTCTATTAATCTTCTGTTTTAATCTGCATTTTATGCCCCCCCCCCCGCCCACACGAAGTGGGAGGCATAAAGAGTTGCATTCGTCTTTCCGTCCGTAAGTACGTCCCCAAAATATTGTGGCAACTCCTAATTAACTATCAGGCGGATTTCTTTCTAACTTGCAAAGATGATCAAGCAGGATGTGTAGATGCTCGTTAAGAAAAGCTGTTTTCCTTCCACCATTTTCAGAAGAGTTATGGTCCTTTGTCAAATTGTTGTTGTAGCAGTGGGACATCAGTGTTTAAATTTAAAAGCTCTTCAAATGGCGCTATAATTGTCTCTTAAATTCTATAACCTGTTCAATAAATTAATATCGTTAACATTGCAAATCACAAGTCTGAGTAATGAAGAAGGTAGTCAGTGTCGCTCATTAATAACTCAAAGGTCCAGGATTTGATTCATTTTCCGGAAGGTCACATATTTATTCAGGGGCGGGAATCACCTGACAAAACATGGCCTCCATCCAAACAAAATCTCTCGGTTTGAGGTAAGTTTTTTGTTTCTCGCTTATTCATGGACCTTTTGAAATGAAATAAACACTAAAGTACCCAGTACACGAAGGCAGATTGCATGGTGTATTCCAAATTTTGCCAGCATTTGTGGTTTATGTGGTATTTTTTGACAGCTTGAATTGCTCGGGGATAGGGTACACTTGGATCTTGTTGAAATCGTTCTTCTGGCCAGTATTCACAAATGAGATGATAGTTGCATGAGCATTTCGTTATATTTTGACAGACTGAATGTTACTGGTGCAAAAATATCCAGTTTCTGTATGCAACTGATGTAAAAAACACAAAAATGGAAAAGGATAGGGAACACTGGCCGCGAAGTTGAGGATATGGAACACTTGCATTTTTTGAGAAGTAAACTGTTTACCCCGGCCAATGTCTTCATCTAGAAGTAAAACCTTGATCTTGTCAGGCGGCGACCCAAATCCACACGTGGTTAAAGCACCGAGACAGCACAATATAAGAAGCATTTTACAGTTCCCGCTTGAAATCTTGAAAAATTTGCTGGATTTTCACATATTTTTGTGCTTTTAAAAAGGGTAAAGGTTACATGCATTCTGTAATAGAGTTATGTCTATATCTTTCATGAAGTTGTCAATTTCAATTACCACTCTTGATGGTCATATGCTAATTTCAAACGATGTAGAATGTCAGTCATTGCAGTGTATATATACATAATTGAACTATCCTTTAGGGGTTAGGGATGTTAGGTACTGTGTCTGTCTTTGACATGGTTGGCCAGGGGCTGTCGCCCTTTTCTTATGGCACTGCTGTTATATATAAATTTAAAATTGCTTGGCGTGAATTGATAATTCGACTATATGGTGATTAAAAGAAAAAAAGATCTCATGATGTAAATGCAATTCTTAACTCATGTTATGTAACATTTAATACTGGGAATGGGGGCCTACCGATATACGGAGTTACCTCCCATTTAGGTCCGGCACGTACCGCATACCGTTCCGTACTCCGTACTTCAGGATCTGCGGTACGGGACACTCCAATCTGATTAAAATCATCTCCTAAAAACCGCTACGCTATCAGGATCTGACGACGAGTAACTAAAACGTGCTTTTATCACTAACCATTTGAACCAATCAGATTGTCGCCTACAAAATCGCAAAAGTGAAAGTAGACATAGTATTTAAAACCATGGGAAGTGTTGACAGCCTATGTAAGACACATTTCACAGAAGATATATGTGCTTGTGAAGTATTACATTCATTTCTAATGTAATGACATTTTCAGATCATTTTGCGAGCGTTATAAATCATGCTTCCTGTGTTGACAATTTCTAAAAATAGTAATCGGGGAAACCGCTATAACGTACACACGGTATCTGCGGGCTGTCATCAGATCTAACATTTTGTTAGATCTGACTTTAGTGAGATTGGGGACACTCCAATGTATAAAACCCAGATCAAGAATGATCTGTATGGTTTGACGCATAACTTGCAGTTTTTTGCTAAATTACTACGCGACTGTGTAAAAAGGCACGCAATGTAGTTTGTAATTTATCTTGCAATTTCTGTCTTTTTTTTTTATAACTATATGGAAGTGTTATTATAATAGAGTAACACATTTTTTCACAATTAAACTCAAATTGATGGTATATGTTGTCTAAATCTTTTGCCACAAAAGTGCAAATGAAAGTTATGACGTCAAAATGAAAGTTATGACGTCAAAACGAAAGTTATGACGTCAAAACGAAAGTTATGACGTCAGTGTGCCTGTAAAGGATGGTGTTTAAAAATCCGAGTGATGGCCGCTTTCATCGAAACTTAAAATGGACGATATCGATTAAGTATAGGAGGCTTTAGTTGTTTTTAAAGATTTAAAACGAAACAAGTTTAATGTTGTTGACGCTTTTCCTATTTTAATTGTAAAAAATAAATAAAACTTCACGTATTTTCCATGTCCTACAGCGTCTGCTGATGACATAAAGCAACCCCGATTCTTAAATGCAGTACAGCAGGGCCGTAACTCCGCCTAAAAGTAGTTCTTATCCCAGAGTTCCTAGCGCCAAAGTACACAGGTCATGTCTTGGACCGTGAACTGTGTTTTATACATTGCGGGACACTCCATTCACTTTTCTGTCAAAAAGTGCGCATCAAATCTTGCGGCGAAAACTGTGAATTTATAACCTAATTTAAACAGATAATAACCACTGACTGCACTGTAGGACTACATGTTCTATGTGTTAACACATAAAATTATTTAGATATGACTGTGTACAACGAGAAAAAGACCTAAAACTAGCTACGCACCATACCCGATCTATACCGCATAACCGGCATTTTATTTTCCGGTGTTGGGGTAGAGAACAAAGTGACTTGGAAGTTGGAAGTAAACAGAAGAACATTTCAATATGTTTGGTTCTTTTATGAGATTTAACCGGAGATTTGGAATATTGAGGATGGACAAATCGTATTTGATTCTGCCGTTAAACTGAGAGTGTTTTATGATGTGTGTAACTGGCAGATAAACAAACTGAAACAGTGAAAGGCACGGAATTCATCACGGCGTCTGTTACAGTGTTGGGCGTTGTTAGGCGTAAGATCGTAAGCTTTGTTTACTGCATTTTTTAAACATTTATTTCTTCATCATTGACATGCTTAATAAACGTAATGTGTTTACTATTATTTTAATCTAAGCCAGACCATTCATTGATATTTTGTATGCAGCGGCTAGAATTCTGGTCCGGACAAAAAGTCAACTGTAGACTGGCAATCCAGAGGTCTGGTTACCGGAATCTAAGGTCTTTAACACGAACATATATCCAGAAATATTAAGTCACTTTAAGACCTCGCATTTTCTATTTGATTAGAATCAGAAAAATTTTACATCTTTTTATTTTTATCATTTACCAATTTTTTAAAAATTAAATTTATTGTAAAAGGCAACATTAAATGAAAGTAATAGTTTGCATTTCAGTAGATACATATTCTTGCATTTTAATGCAAGCACATTTAATTTTTTCTCTTTTTACTCCACCTTATACTGAGTTTGGGGTCATTTTGATGCAGGAGAATTTAGAAAGTGGTCATTTTTTTAAATAAAGATAAATATTGTATTTATTGCATCTTAATATGAAGTTAATACTTATTTGACCATTGAAAATAACTTCAAAGGAAATTAAACCAATTTTATAGCTAGTAAAGTTATGATATGACTCGGGCCAAGCTGATTATGACCCCTTGAAAATTTTCCACAGGGGGTCAATTGGCCACTGATTTTTCAAAGCTATAATTTTAATCCCTTCATTATGATTAAGTTATGGGAACTATTTTATTTTTCTTTTTTTTTCTGTCAGCTCAATGGAAATAATTGAATTATTTGCAATTTCAGATGCTGAATTTGAATGAATCTGGAACAAAGTGGTGTTGTATAAGACTCTAGATGGAGATAATTATGTAAGTCTAATTACAGTAATTTCTTACAAGTATTTAATATATTTTTATTATTTATTTTTATTTAATGTTTAAAATAATTTTATGTCATCAAATACTTTTAAGAGAATGGACTGTTTGGTTCAGTTAAAAAAATATTTCTGCATGTATTCATCATGGTGGATAACTGCTTTCTAGTTAAAAGCCAGTACCTGACATGCTGAATGTGGATTGTGGATAACTCAGAAAATATTTAATGAATTTTGCTTTTTTTCTAACATGTTTCTGATAATCTTACACTTGGAATTACACTGGTCAAAACTTATCAAGCAAGTTGATAGTTGATTAGTTAACATCCATGGGTCAATTTCACATCTTTATTTTAAATTAAAAATAATTATTAAAAATAAAAGGATTTAATAAAGGTAATTAACCAGTGGTGTGGTGTAGTGATGCAACTCTTGTTTTGTCTTAAAATCATTTTACTGAATATACTTTACCATTAAAAACAATTTTTATATATTTTCAGACATTGACATAGACTCACATAAGAAGTTATGGAAAGAATAAAATTAAAATATCAACCGACCAGTCTGACCTGCAATATACAGAAATCACAGCACCGAGGACCAGTTTACTTTTGCACTGAATAAGTCACCTGCTCATAGTCATAAGCATTTGTTTTTTGGAGGCTGACATTTTATAAGTTTATGACATTATAAATGACCTAATTATGTACTAATTGTCTATTCTTTGATGTGTTTAGCATTATTTTTTTTTCAATTTCTATGAATACAAAACTGCTATATATAAACAGTATGGCAAAAGATTTGTTTCTATAAAGTCTTACTTGAAATGAAACTTTCTGATTTGAGGGTTTTAGAAGTAACACAACTGCTTATTTTATAGTTAAATTAACAATATCCAGGAGTCCATCTTTGTAGATCAGCATTTTGGAATTTAACTATGGAATTGTATTGGAAATAAATTCCATTTTATGTGGCATATAATTATAGAGTTGCCCTCTAAGTATTAGTTAGTGTTACGCTAGTTTCCCCCAAAGTTTGTTCTATAACAATAGTTTCTATAGACTGTTTCTACACGAAATAGAAAGGAGATATTTTAAAAAATAAAGCATTGTGATTGGTTGAAAAACTAGGGTAAACACAAAAGAGTTATAACCTATTGTTATTTTCACTATAAGTGTACTTGTAACAAATTCTTTATTATCAACAATTAATTTGCTTGAATTTTAGAGAAACCATGATAATAATTGTTAAACCTCCTATCTGTCACATCTTTCTAAATTAGTTTAACCAATAATTGTAAGGACTTACAATTATATATATTAACTTGTATCTTCACTCCATGGATGATCATTTTATCACATTTGCATCCTGTGTAAATCCAGATAAGCTGACACATCTATTCCATTTGATCTAGATTTGTATTTTTTGGTCAGATATAACTTAATGAATCTTTAAACAAACATTTAAAATCCTAATCAAACCTCACATATGTGAAGACTGATCTAGATCTACATTGTTCACTTGTGAGTTTATTATCCATGCAGAAAATTGTTTAATCAAGCAAGATTAAGTGGCGCATGTGTCTGTTTATATGAAGTTATTAAACTCTTGAAATATTGATCTTGATTTGTATTTTAAGCTTGTCTGTTATAGACAGATAAATAACATGAAATGCCATTGATTTCTGGTTGTTTATTAAAATTGCATTGATATGAATAAATGTACTGTTCAAGAAGTTTTCTTTTTGTTTTGGGTGGTTGGGAGTCGTCCACAGTGATTTCCGCTCTCAAACTTAAACAGTTGTTGTCCAATCTTTATAAATTTTGGGAAACTGTTTATGGGCATAATATCTCGGTCAAGTTCGATAATCAGCCAAATTGATTCATGCACTTCAGAGTTATGGCCGTTTATTTATAAAACGCCTTGTCCGCTCTATAATTCATATAGGTGCTGTCCGATCTGCATGAAACTTGTGGAAATGTTTATGGGAATTTTATCTCGGTCAAGTTTGATACTCAGCCATATAGCTTCATGCACTTAAGAGTTATGGCCGTTTATTTATAAAATCATGGCAAACTCTCCTTGTCCGCTCTCTTACTCAAATAGGTGCTGTCCGATTTTCATGAAACTTGTGGAAATGTTTATGGGCATTATATCTCGGCCAGGTTAGATAACTAGACAAATCGTTTCATGCACTTCAAAGTTATTTTTTTTGCGGGATATATAAGATTGCCGGTAGCTTTACCCTCCCCCCCCCCCCCCCCGTATAACATTTCTACCTTGATAAAATTTCAAGTTATTTTAAACTTGTAAGTGAATGTAATAGATCTAATTCCAATATTACGCCAGAATGGAGACTAGTTTCGGATCTCGGCAGTATGTTTGGTGCATCAAGGTCTATCAATTAATAGACTCTTGTAGAATGTGCACACAACCCCAGAGTTAAACAAGCGGCTTGATACTTGTGAATGGGTAAATGATTTTCATTATCATAGCCACAAAATGCAACTGCAGGTAAAGCAAACTAAATCAGAAAAAAACGAAGTATTGCAGTGCCTGAAAACCCGCCGTTTTTACCCAGGTTTGCTGATCGTGTCGCTTGCACCCCGATACGATATAGATACACTTAACCATTGTTCTTAATACACTGATCATATAATTGTATTTTTTACACAGGGAGTCGAAGGTGAAACTTAATTATTATTATAGGATTCATCATTTTTAATTCTTTTTTATGAAATTGTTAAAATCTCCTGGTGCATTCGAAAACCAACGGCATTTAAAAAGGTTTAGGCGATACCAAGAGCCACCGTGAAATCGTCAGCAATCTGAACCAACGGAGAAAAAAACGCTATTGACTATTTGGGAGTGCACTTCGTATTACCCACCTTTGGTTTCGGCTATCTGTTCGCGCGACTAAAGCTCGGCATTTTAGCACCAGAAGTTTACTTTGCAAACGTATATTTAATCAAACTTACCTATTGCTATTTAAGTGCACACATAATTATATATCATTTTTAAAATTTAAAGTTTAAAAATAAATCATTAAAATTCATAGAAATAAAAAAATTGTATACAGTATCAAACATTATATTCAAGCTAGGCTGTGCGTCGCTAAAAAAAATTTAAACTTTTTTTCCTATCAAGCTCACACTTCGTCGCTGCACACTACTACATTGCTGTGTTTTGATCTTTTTTAATTGACAAAACTGTCGGAAAGAGGCGTCTTATGAAAGCGGTCGCCACATCCCGCTACGCTCAATAAACACTATTTTGTCACGGCGGGTAAAATGTACGCAATCAGAAGCGCTTCATATTTTTCGAAGTTTCAAGACGTTTGTCTTAATTAAAAGGCAGCTCCTCCGTGTAATATATATATATAATTAATAAGAAAAATATGTTTTTGAGTGCTACGTTCTTTCATTTTAATCTTTTTGTTAAAATTGTCGTTGCAGTTTTGTCTAGTTCGAGGCAGGTATATGAAATTTCCGTTTTTTACTATACGGTGTCTCTGGACGTTACTGTAGCAAGTCGATAGACGACGTCACTGATAACGTCCAGACGGGCTGGACTACCTCCCATTGAGAGTGGTTTCCCTTGCTGATTGGGTAGTTCCGGTTTAAAAGCGGTAATAAGGTTGAACCAAGGTAAATCCAATTCCCATAGACCTCAATGTTAAATTCTCAATATTCACTGTACATTTAACAGGATTTCTGTCATCTTAATTTCTAGACAACCATATATTGCCGTGAAGATCTACATTTCATCTATTCAAAAACACACAGGAAATAGGGGGTTAACTTACTTGTAAGAAAATTACTGATCTCTAACCGGACAGACCCTATTTTAAACGCGGTATCTCAAATACGGTGCCAAAAGTATACATCCGCTGATCCGGAACTAGTTCGCATCTACCAAACGAGATATAGGCATGAAATTGCTTTCATTAATTTCCTGATATGTTATTTCTGCAAACAAGCCACAAACAGCCGATTTCTAACAGATGATGAGAAAAATTTTATATTATTAAAACGGACTTCATTCGAATGGACCACGGAGGGATACAGCGTGATTTGGTGTAATTCAACCATAAAGCGTGGCGTAAAATGTGTAAATAAAAAGGCTCAAAGTGCTTTTGAAGTTAAAATGCATTGTCGAATTAACAAAATAGTGGAACAGACATATAAGAAATATCATTCATCTTTGTAAATTGATTTTAAGTTAATAACTAAATGCAACTTTACCTATTTACGTAACTTCAAGTATCTTTTATGAAATTTTGTTTTGGCTGGAATGGAAATTATAGCTTTTTAAAACTTTCACTTAAGTATTCAGCCAATCACCGTTAAGTCATCCAAACAATGCTTATTAAGAAAAGGACCTGGTGTTTTATGACCATGTTACGTAATCTAATTAACAAGACTGGGTTTTACGAGCTGGAGGTGTGATAAAGGCCTTTTGAAGTTCAGTATAGTCCGATTTTACGCATTGAGCCGTGAATGTACTTCTGTATTTATAGATTTTTGGAATATTCCACAAAATAGGGATGTTAGATATTTCCATCATAGCTCATTATGTTAAAATTTTATTGGCCTGTAACAAAAGATTTCATGGCCGTGGCAGTAACGCTTCTGATTTCTAGTAATATGACGTAAGGGTTGTGTGTTCGAAGCCCATGAGGAGAGATTTTATTTTTTCTGTTTTAATGTCATTTTTTTCAATACATTCATGTAGAAACCGAGTAAAATGACATTAAATCGTACAAATTTCGAGTAATTTTTCATCAAGCATGTTGTCGCGATCGATGCTTACTCAAAACACAGTTTTTGGGCGATGCCAAAACATTGTACAAAGTGGTTTTTGAATAATGTAAATTATTAGTTCCTTTGGTAAAGAGGTGTATGGTGTCAGCAAGCTGCTCAACAAAAATATATAAATTTGTTAAAAATTGAATGAACATGAACAAAATTAAAAGGAGGTTGCAAAATATAAAGATAGAACAGCTCAATACTATAAAAAAGATAATATCATATGAACTAAATTAAAATTATAAGAAGGAAATGAAAGACAAAATAAAGAGTTGCTTTAATTGGGTTCGAACATGCAATGTGTTGCATCATAGCCCGAGATCTTATCCACTGAGCTATTGCGTCGTGACTAAATATCTGCTGCTTTTAACAGGTTTTAATGTCATATGAGGTTCGCCACGGGAAATGGTACTTTCGGTCATAGTTTGTGATAGTTTAGTTATTACTATATTTAGAAAGAACTTACAATAATATATGATTTTCTCCTAACTAAAAGGGTAATTTTGTAACATATTTGGTTAATAAAATGGTATTTTAACCGAGAAATGTTTAATAATAAATGTCGTCTGCTCAACTTTATGACGTCATTTCAAGGATTGACGTCAACTGTCCGAAGGTACCTTGTCCCGTGACGCGCCCCATATAAGTAAAGTAATTTAACGGTATCTCTGTAAAATGACGCACTTTACCTATTTACTATTATAACAGCGGACTTGTCTGAAAAGTCACAGCTCACGGGTCAAAATTGAACTATAGTAGATTTGTAAGAGGTTGAAAACGTTGCTTGTTGAGAGTAAAATTGTTGTTTTAGGAAACGGACTAGAGATTAAATATTCTAATTAATTGTCACAATAATGTTTGAGACTCGAGACATTGATTATTTGATATTGGCAACTTAAAGCGCTCCGAACTAAATTAAATAAAACTCGGCAAGTTTTACCCAAACATATATTTATTTAAAGATATAAAATTGATGTAAAACTAAATGAACTAAAAATTTTCAGAAATAAAGAGAAAAACGCGAAAACATTATGAAACGATGTTTGAATATGTTCTTAATCGTATAAGAATAAGAAACACGCGAAAACATTATGAAACAATGTTTGAATATGTTCTTAATTGTATAAGAAGAATATGTTCTTAATTGTATAAGAAAAAAGAGCAGTATATTGAAAAATACGTCAAAACGAACATGGCACAAATCTATTATCCGAATCGTGTGCATTCAATTTGTAGGATTAGGTTCAGTTATTTAAAATATCTATTAAATTTCTGGCAAAAATGTTGCATCGGCACTGGGTTACTATAACCCATATCGGCATGAAAGAACATGTATAAAAGTGAACGGGCGTTTTCATTGGCAGATGTCAAACTTTAACCTTTTTAAAGTTTTCTAACTTTTCTTTTCCTCAAATCTGCCATTTTTAAGCAAAAGAAATGTTTTTTCTTTACTCTTTATTAGTTACCGAAGGAGTCGAACGCAATGATGTTTTACACAAACCTCTCCGACGTATAAAAATGGTTAGACGAGAAAATTTAAATATTGTGCGCTGCACTATAAAAGCCATCTTTTTTTCCATTCAATGATAATAATCAAACGTTTTTATGCATTATGCTTATATCTAACCAACCAGACCCTATTAAAACGTATTTGAAAGGACCACGGATCATTACTGCAGGTCTGTTTTAATTGTCAATCTCAGACCGGAACTACCCAGTGACAGGTGCGCGTTACAAAGGGAGGTAAATAATGACAGAATATTGATGTAACTCTGTATATCGGTAGGACCCCATTAAGCTGTCTTACATGTATATGAGTCACTTTTTCATTATCAGCAACTTCAATTATTTAAGTATTGGGGTTAATTATATAAAAAGAAAACTTTATTGAACATATAAGTCGGCATCTCGACATAATTTATTTTAGGAAGTTTGAGTTTAATTACATTATTATGGAAGGTGTTGATTGTTTTTATGTAACAAAAATTAGGGTACACGAATATCGGAGATTAGGATAACCATGTAACTCGAGCAAAACTATTTTAAGATAAAATAAGTTGCACGCATGCTATAACATGAAGTTTGACGCTTGCAAGAAAATTCTTCGAACGGTGGATGTACAAATAATCTTTTTTGGAATGTTTTTGCACAATAATCAAAAGAATATATATATATATATATATATATATATATATATATATATATATATATATATATATATATATATATATATATATATATATATATATATATATATATATATATATATATATATTCTCTTTATTTACACATTTCTGTGATTATAACAATAAACAATTAACATATATACATGTGCAGATGAAATATGAATATGACATATATGCTATTTGATATAAGTAAGTGAAACATGAGAAATGAGGGTGAGATACAACATGTTAGATAGGAGTTAACAACAAAAATTTATACAAGCAGCTGGACATATATTACAATTTGCATGACAGATGACTTTTGTTATACTAATAAAAGGAATGTTTCGACATTATTTAACATATATAAATCAATATACAGGCCAATCCGTGCAATATACATATACCACTTACATAAAGAAACTACCTCTGAATAAAGACCAGTTTTTTTCCACTGACAACTTGAAAAAATACTAAAAATTAGGGTTTGAACAAATTCACCTGTGAACAAAGACAACCTGCTTTCAACGACCTCTTTAATTTTTGTCAGAGAGAGGTCTTTGAAGACAGGTTTGACTTAAATTATCAGTGTTCAATCTCAAATTCAAATTGAATGCATTGTAAAACAAACATAATGGCTATTCTAAGAAAGTGTTTGTTGGTGTTCCTATCAAGTGTGAATTTTAATCGTCTATCAATCATTGTTTGAAATTTAGTTTCGCTCGATTCTGAGTTTAATTTATAAATAACGCTGACGCAAAGCTTTTGTTCAATTTTATAGTAAAATAATTGCCTTTCCACTTCCAGTTTAATGCATTCCGTGGTACAGTGTTTAAGAATTACATTTCCAATAAAGTCGCATAATTTGCATTTTTGAACCTTTTTCACGTTTTGCGTAACATTCATGGTGGTCTTAGAAGCACACTGGTTATATTCAGAGTTGGTCGTTAAACCGGTTTTAAAATAATTTATAATTATTTTGTCAATATCAAAGCCATGCGAGGTGTACAGTGGATATTTTAAAACCATAAAAAGTAATGTTAACCGAGTTAAAACAAAGGGATATATGATTGTTTCAGTGAAATATTGATCTCCGTGTGAATACCAAACTGTTATATCGACATTTCTCAAAGTATTGGGACTGGACATGAAATGTTTTGTTTTATTAAAACAGTTGTTTATGCTGTATCTTTTCATTCGATAATATTTTAATATAGTCACATGTTATATATTCCTCTTTTTTGTTTTAGCTGTTGTAGGATGTTTTTTTCTGAATGCGGCTCAGTTAGAACGACTTCAATAAAGAAGATAAATTACACCGTCAGACGTTTTTAAACTTGAAAACGTAGTTTTCGTTTTGACATGTCTGACAATTGTACATTGCTTTCCAAGCATACATTATATATTCAGGGTGCCTATCCATATCGGCTGTTTCTTTGCGAAATTCGCTATATCGGCTGTTTCTTTGCTGCGGCAACGGCTATTCATTGCTAATAACAATGGATGGAGAGCATATGTCGAAGATTTCAGATGCAAATGTTACAGATATAAGGTATATTGTACAAAAAAGGTTGTGCACGGAACATAAGAATGTCTAAACTATGCATTGTAGTGTTTACTTTTTAAATATCGGTGCTTGTGGCCGAAATCTCGATGAAACTAGTTGACGATACACAGACGTAGAGCACAGATACAGCTTTTCCGCAGTCTAACGAGGGTTTGCTTTGATATCTAACGTATCAAGCGATATATTATATTCATTTCTTCAATATTCTTCCAAAAAATACTTACAAATAGGTAGAAATAAAAATAGATTTAACCAAAACCCTTTACTTTCGGTTTAATTGGGGCACCGTCGGTCTCTCTGCTCACCAGTTTTTGATGCACAGGCTGACTCTCTGCATTGCGCACAGGTAGGCTCAACGATAATGACTACTTAGGCACCTGTTTACTCACTGTATTATGGACAATTTAAAGTTTTGTCACTGCATTCTCCTTATTAGAATGTAAATTAACGTTATATGAGCAGGGGACTTCGAAGTTGAACGAGAAACCTTAAGTTTTATCGTAACTGTGTTAGTATCCTTTTTATGTAAGGTTAATGCATACATTGCTAAATGTTTATGAAAATGCTAATAGATATGTTTAACAATAATAAAGCTTTACAAAACTTTAACAAGGTTAAAACACTTATTTGATATGTATAGCCTATGTACATTCTATATTGCAGTTTTAGCACAGATCTCCACTTGCCCATTTATTGGTTTATTCGCCGGTTCATTCGTTCGTCCGTTCGTTCATCGACCGTTTTCCATCAACCGATCGTCCGTCGGTCGTTCTTTCTCTCATCCCTTCCTCCCTCCCTCCGTTCATTCGTCCTTTTATCCACATGAACGTCCCTCCGTCCGTCCATTCATATTTCTCCCTAGTAGTCGAGCGGGCGTCCAACCTCTGTAGTGGCTTGAGCGATTTCGCTGATTATCGAATATGGCCGAGATACTATGAACACAAACATTTTTCTTAAGTTTCATGAAGATCGGTCAACAACTGTTTAAGTTATTGAGCGGACATCGCTGTGGACGCCGCCCAGAGGTTGGACGCCCGCTCGCCTGGCCGCCATGGGTGTTCCCATAATACGACCTATTTTCGACGGGCGTATAAAAAGTTATTTTAAAGAAAATTGTTCAGATAATATTATGTAAGGCTATACAACCAAATGATCATTTTATAGAAAATGTTCAATGAAACGGACTACTAGGGAGAATTATGAATGGACGGACGGAAGGACGTTCAGGTGGATAAAAGGACGAATGAACGGAGAGAGAAAGGAAGGGATAATAGAAAGAACAGACCGACGGACGATCGGTTGATGGAAAACGGACGATGAACGAACGGACGAACGAATGAACCGGCGAATAAACCAATAAATGGGCAAATTTAGAATGTAGAATATAGAATGTACATAGGCTGTACATATCAAATAAGTGTTTTAACCTTGTTAACGTTTTGTAAAGCTTTATTTTTGTTAAACATATCTATTAGCATTTTCATAAACATTTAGCAATGTATGCATTAAGTCCCCTGCTCATGTAACGTTAATTTACATTCTAATAAGGAGGATGCAGTGACAAAATTCTAAATTGTCCAAAATACAGTGAGTAAACAGGTGCCTACGTAGTCATTATCATTGAGCCTACCTGTGCGCAATGCAGAGAGTCAGCCTGTGCATCAAAAACTGGTGCCCAGAGAGGCCGCCGGTGCCCCAATTAAACCGAAAGTAAAGGGTTTTGGATAAATCTATTAATATTTCTACCTATTTGTAAGTAGTTTTTGAAGAATATTGAAGAAATGAATATAATATATAATATATCGCTTGATACGTTAGCTATGGAAGCAAACACTCGTTATAAACTGCGGAAAAGCTGTATCTGTGCTCTACGTCTGTGTATCGTCAACTCGTTCCATCGAGATTTCGGCCATAATCGCCGACATTTAAAAAGTAAACACTACAATGCATAGTTTAGACATTCTAATGTTCCGTGCACAACCTTTGTTGTACAATATACCTAATATCTGTAACATTTGCATCTGGAATCTCTGACATACGCTCTCCATTCATTGTTATTAGCAAAGAATAGCCGTTGCCGACGCAAAGAAATAGCCGATATAGCGAATTTCGCAAAGAAACAGCCGATATGGATAGGCACCGTGATATTGCTCAAATTTGTTAAGAAATACATTATTGTAACAGTTTTTTTTAGTGCATCGTAAATACTGTTTTGTTTGATCAACAGGGTGAATTTTTTTAGTACAACTGTCAAATTTAATCATTGTAATGTACATGTGTTTTAAGTTTAATTGTCTATGTCATTATGAGAGATTTTCTGCATATGGTATTTTAATAAAAAAGTATGCTTATCAAAATTTAAAAAAGTTTATAACAATGAATGGAACAAGCGATAAAAACATCTTATACATACATTTGTACCATGCAGGATGAGATGATGGGAAAAATGAATAAGAAAGTAAATTTACAAAAATACTCTTCTTTAATCTGCTAAATAAATGAAATAAAAGGAGTAGATAGATATTGCCCTCATGGAAGGAAACTCGCTAAAATTGTGTTATCCCGACATAAACTTTAAAATATTATTAGTTTTTATTATTTTATGCAGAAAGGTTCAAAACTGATAAGAAAGAAAGATAGCAGAATTTTAACTAACAAACATTTCTATTCGGGGACAATAACAAAAATATTTCTGTAATCGAGTGTGATTGGATTACACATGTTAATTGTTTAAAAAAAATATGACATAATACAATATAATTGAACACATTCACAAACAGGATTGAGAGGAAGTACACCACTTTGTATAGTTTCTCTATTCCAAATATTGATAACATATTAATGACAAACATATATAACTATAAATACTTGATAAATGTAATAAAGCATATTTTGACAGAAAGAATGAGCAGTAAAAATTAACAAACGTATCAATGTTAGAATACAGTCAACGAGAGAAAAGAGATTAGCGCAGAATTATGGTTACACTTTTATGACTGTGTGGGGCTTAATGTCGAGTAAGTTTGCTATAAATATTGATTTTGTAAACATGTTTTATAACTCATCAGTTTGTTATTGTTAAGTACTTTTGATATTTGTAATTATTGTAATCCTGTGTAGGTCGCATTTGAAATAATCCGTCAATGATTTAGTTTGCAGGGTTTATGTTGTTTTTTACTGTCGTTCATTTTGTAGTCTGTTTGATCATCAAAGGCCCGGCTCAGAGTTGATGGAAAAACTTGACCCTGAAAGAAATAATACAATTCGTAAAATAGCGTTCCAATTGTTCACACCAAAGTTTAAATATGTTTTTTTTATTTTATTATTAGTCATACTTGATTACTGCTTTCTTTGGTGGTAAGAATTACACCAACAATACTCGATTGCCACTCCATGAAAATACACTTAACAACTTTTCTAAGTATACAAATGCGTACTAGGGAGTTACTGGCTTGATAATTGAGCTATTGCTCTGAAACTTTCAATAAAACATGCAAGTAATACTAACTGCTTTAATAGTAAAACATTATTCAAAATGACAGACAACTGACTGCTAACAATCATTCAGAATACTGACACCCACAGAAAACAAATTCACAATATCAGTTAATGAAGCATATGGCCACCTTCAGCGATGAACGGTTAAATCGCGAAAATATTGTTGAAGCGGATTTTTTATCATGGGTGATCAGTTATAACGCGGTGGGCTGGTGTGTCAATGCATAAGAGGACTGTCGCAGTTTTAATCCAATGGAACTTAAATTCTGAAGAATATCAGCGACAAGTCCTTGTTCCGGTTGTCCTTCCACGTCTTCAAGCACAAAGATGCATGCAGTTTATGCATGATGGTGCACCGTGTCATTGTTCGGCGAACACCATGCCTTTTTTTAGGTGAACAACGTCAGAATTTTACCATGATGCGCTAGAACTCCGGGTCTTAATCTTATTGAAAATATGTTCGTGATCTTGGAAGAGGTGTACGAAACAGGAGGGACCAACCATGCAACTTGAAAATGGGTTTCTTCGTGAATGGGCTTAAGATTCCATAAAGAAGTCATTCGGCACTATATAAGCTCAATGAGATTGATGTGTCTTGCAGTTATACGCGCTGTTGGTAGTCATACTCTATTAACTGATGTTAATTCGTATTGTGGGGTCCCAGTACTCTAAATGATTGTTCACAGCATAAGGTACATGTAGTTTAATATATTCCGTTCAGGTCACGAGTCGGTCAAAGATATCCCTTAATCAGGAAGATGAGCATTTACCAAAAGGAAATGTATAAAGTCAGTCATTAAGACAAATGGACGTTTCAATGACTGTCAGCACAAATAACAAAATTTGGTTTCAATTAGCAAACGTTCTCTTTATTATAAAAGAAAAACGATCAGGAAATTAAGTGCTCGCTGGATTCCGCATTTGTAACTATCTTACTGAAATGTATAACTAAAATGTCTAAGAATCTTAAAAGATACCCAAAATAACAGATAAAAAGGTATTTGATCATCTACTAACGGTTAATGAGCCTAAGTTGACAAATGAATTAAGGCTTTGAAAATTGCCAAAATGCCAAGTTTTGCTTAACAAAAACTGACCGAAAACAATGTGTAATGCGCAACGTTATGTAAAGCGAAAAAGAAACTGGATCAATCAAAAAGATTTATGTTCCTAAAGTTAGAGGAAGAATGTGGCTCTCAAAATTGCGAGTAAAGGAGTAAAAAGAATAAAACACGTTCTTAAACAGGATTAAAGCATGCCCATGTGTTACATGACAATGCAACAGCACACAAATCATAACTGCAATCCAGTTTTTGAAGTCGGAAAATGTCGATGTAATCCCTCACACTCCTTACAGCCCAGACCTGGTCCTTTGTAATATTTCCTCTTTCCGAAATAGTACCTATATGGTAGGAGATACAGGTCTAGAAATGCGTGTTATGTGCAGTTTATCTGTTTCGAGTTAAAGAGGAGTGTTTTTTTTCAATAAGTGGATTCAATGATTGAAATGGTGTGGTGTTCAAGTAAAAATTTTGAAGGAAATTAGACACTATCAAATTTCGATTACCGTTTCTGCATCGATTTTTTGTTTACCCATCTATTACATATCAACGTTTACAGTCGAGCTTCTTAATCTCTCTGATACATGATTACAACACGATGAATCAATTTCTGAAAACAACACAGTATTTACCTCCTAATATTGAAGTTCGCAAATGTATGGGAGGTCAAACTTGCATGGTATATCATTCCATTTTCCGTCTGCTCTCATCACTACACAATCTTCGCCACCATAATAATTGTTAGGTTCGTTACCAGCCCAATGTGAATAGCCGGTTTGAGACAACAGACGATTGGTTCCAAACCAAACATAGGTACCGTCTTGCTTGATATCGTTCAAACCAATAAAGTGTTCGTTGACTGTGAAATTTGTAGGAAATATTGTCAAATTAATATGAGGACAAATTTTTCTACTCAAAATTTGGCACCAACAATGTTTGTGTTCCTATATTTTGCTTTATGCCAGTTATTAGTTTCTAAGTACCTATTTAGTGATTTATAAAACAATATAGACAAATATTTCAATGCTTTTTTAACGAGTTGTGATTTATTTAGAATTTCAATATATAATGTAGACTTTATAATGACGTGAGTTTAACTTGTTGCTTAGCAAACTTTGAATGGAATACTTTAATTTTATATTCATATATAAAATTGTAAATTGGTTATATGAAAATAAGCACATAAACACCAAGAGACTAGACACAACACATTACGAATGTGCTAAACATTTCATAAAACATGCATTCTTTAAAAAGAACTTAAATTGTGTAAATACAACGTTTAATCAGAATTAAAAAGATTTGCGGTATGGTGGGCGTTAAAAATGGTCTTGAACATACATGGAAGTAAACTAGGGGTCATTTGAAATTATCATGATCTTTGCAACACTTAAAGTACTGAAATTACCAGAAAGAAAAAGGCTTACATTGTAAACGTTTTACTGTTTCGTGAAGAAATTCGTTTTCCGCATCATCTTCTATTTCAGCAAGATATCCACCCGAGCTATTGCATTGCGTCTGCAAAAGAAATCAATAACCGTTCGAAAATAAACTTTAATTCCTGAACTTTTCATGTGTATCTGACTTATCTAAAAGCTTTATCTTATTTTTTTCAGAATAGTTTATACTTAAAGAAAATAGTTTCGCAACCTCTTTAAACACGAAAAATAATTCGTGTTTAAAGAAGTTGAGTATCTAATTTCTTTAAGTATATATATTTTTAAATTTCAAATTCAAACTGTTAAAATAGATGCAAAGGGAACTTTTAAGCCATCGAACACGACAAATATGAAAATATTACAGGCTCGGTTTGATTGAGCCTGTAAGGATTAAAAACTCAGTCTTTAGTATTCTGATCTACAAGCAAGAAATGTGAAATTCAAAATATATTTAGTATATTTAAAATGTGTCGCTATTGCATCTATTCAATTCCAAAATAATTCAGCTATTTTCCATTTATTTATTTTTTATTGTTCCTTTATTTAATAAGTCGAATATTTTGCAAATCGGTTAATCGTATACAAGTTACTATTTTGTCACATCAGGAACAAAAAGTTTCTACAGATGTTCATCTCCTATTTAAAGGCGATTGAAGTTTTACCACAAAAGTTAAGTGTATTTTGGTTTTTAGTATGTCTAGTAATGATTGTTAACATAAAAACAATATAAATTTTATATTTGATACTTTGCCCAGGTTGTACTGATGTATTGTAACCCCTTAAGATAATTTTGTGTTCTACGTACAAAATACTCAACAATGGTCCACAGGCCTACCTTGTTGTATAATGAAACTGATTTATTTGCTAAAGCTTGCTCTGTTTACTACAGTAACAGTTTGTTAAAAAAGTGCAGATTTGCATAGAAAGCTTACGGTAAAACAAGGATTGTGAAGTTAAGTAACCTAAAACGCACATGAAAAGGTTATCTACTTAAACTTCCAAAACTATTATTGCTTTTAATTGTTTTGTATATATTCAGTTGATTTGTCAATGACAACACACACACATCTACATAAATTTGCTAATACATGTAATTGTACAACTATATCGCTCCGGTTGAGTAAATTTTGTCATTATTGTAAGGCAATGGTAACAATATTACAATTTTCATAAGCAAATACCGTCTGAAACCATTAAATTGTAAACGAACTAGTTTATGTAAGTTTCTAGTCAGTGACACTTTGTTGTTAAACTATGTCTAAACAGAGGAGAATTACGTGTGTATTGTTTGTCCCGGCTGTTTTATTGCTAGCAAGTTGCGCAATCATGTCAGTGTGTTAGCAACTGTCAATTACCTAATAAGTTTACTACATGTTCTATCCTACATCAAAATTCAGAAGAAATTTTACAGACTCTATTACACAATTATGTACAAGTTTGGTTCTTTTTAAACTAGATTTTATTTTAGCATAAACTATTTCCTTTGTGTCACCTGTAGAAAATATTAAATGAAGTCATGAAATGATGATGACATTTCAAATTATTGGGAAAAGCGCTCTCATTACTTACTAGCGCATAATTTATATTGCCGGTGATGTTACTGATAAAGTAGCAAGACGAGCCATGTTTCAGCCATCCATTCAAACAGATGCGATCTGCAATATAATGTAAAGAACCAAGTATCTACATTGTATGGCTTTTAATAATCACGAACGAATCGTGGATTATTCCCTTTCCACATTTGTCAAAAATAACTAGAGCAGATTCTCCAGCATGCTTCAAAAACTTCGGGCAACCATTCGTGTATTTTCACCTTTGATCATGACTATGCGTTTGAAATTAAGGTCATATGATGTTGTTTTTTTTTTCAATTTTGGGACACTTAAGAAACTGTGAACACGGGCTAAACTCCAGATTCACTCCCAGCCAGATCTTTACACTGGTTACTAATATACCGAGTTTGTTGAAATAAGCTCACATAATAATTAAGTTATCGTTTGGTTGGTTATTTTCTATTTTACTATAAGCTTTAATATCATTGACTCCGATGACCCCAATTACAATTCAAAGGTTAAGCATTTAACACAGGCTCCTTGAACACAAAGTGTGCATAAGACCGCTCTTCTAGTCTAAAATACATCTTCGGATGAATTATTCTTTAGCTGTAAAATCGTCCCCAGTGATCTCATATACAATCATAAAGAACGTGACAACCCTTTCTATTAACACACGGGATTTGATGACAATAACTCAAATTGTATCAAGTTATTGGTGAACAACGGACAACGAATTTCTATTTCAGTTACACTTCCAATGACCCTCACCAATCCTTAGTACAATCCTGAAAGGCTACCTTCACAGGAGAGCTTACATAAGTAAAATATCGAGATGTAGATGCGCTGTTGAACGTCATTTTATTATTTCAGTCAACCTCAGAGGAACATATAACTAGTATCAAGTTATTGTCCCGACAACAACTCTATATTTATGTAACACTAACCTTTACTCTTGTGACTCAAAGTAAAATCATTTAAAGGTATTAATACTGACTACTATACAACATATAATGTTTATTCGAGCAACAAGGGAATATGGATTAAATGCGCACTTGGCATATATCTGTCATAGATTCGTTTTAATCCATAGCGTTGGTGTTAACATCAAACTATAAAAAATACACCCCCGTCCGTCACAGAAAATTATCATATATTGATGTTCGTGAAGTTGGCCGCCAAGCAGCCAAGCAGCGTGAAGTTGGCCGCCAAGCAGCCAAGCAGCGTGAAGTTGGCCGCCAAGCAGCCAAGCAGCGTGAAGTTGGCCGCCAAGCAGCCAAGCAGCCAGGCAGCGTGAAGTTGGCCACCCAACAGCCTAGCAGATACTTTGGCTGCTGTGAAACTTTGGCTGTTGAGCTGCTGTGGCGGCTGAAAAAAAGTTCGCTGCTGGGCTGCTGTGGCGGCTGGGATACTTTGGCTGCTGGGAAAAGTTGGCTGCTGGAATACTTTGGCTTCTGAGCTGCTGTGGCGGCTGGGAAAAGTTGGCTGCTGGGCTGCTGTGGCGGCTGGGAAAAGTTGGCTGCTGGAATACTTTGGCTGCTGAGCTGCTGTTGCGGCTGAGAAAAGTTGGCTGCTGGGCTGCTGTGGCGGCTGGGATATTTTGGCTGCCGGGTAAAGTTGGCTGCTGGAATAGTTTGGCTGCTGCGCTGCTGTGGCGGCAGTGAAAAGTTATCTGCTGTGGCGGCTGGGATTCTTTGGCTGCTGGGAAAAGTTGGCTGCTGGAATAGTTTGGCTGCTGCGCTGCTGTGACGGCTAGGAAAAGTTGGCTGCTGGGCTGCTGTGGCGGCTGGGAAAAGTTGGCTGCTGGAATACTTTGGCTGCTGAGCTGCTGTGGCGGCTCAGAAAAGTTGGCTGCTGGGTTGCTTTGGCGGCTGGGAATAGTTGGCTGCTGGAATACTTTGGCTGCTGAGCTGTTGTGGCTGCTGTGATACTTTGGCTGCTGGGAAAAGTTGGCTGCTGGAATACTGCGGTTGCTGAGCTGCTGTGACGGCTGGGAAAAGTTGGCTGCTGGGCTGCTGTGACGGCTAGGAAAAGTTTGCTGCTGGGCTGCTGTGGCGGCTGGGAAAAGTTGGCTGCTGGAATACTTTGGCTGCTGAGCTGTTGTGGCGGCTGTGATACTTTGGCTGCTGGGAAAAGTTGGCTGCTGGAATACTTTGGCTGCTGAGCTGCTGTGACGGCTGGGAAAAGTTGGATGCTGGGCTGCAGTGGCGGCTGGGATACTTTGGCTGCTGGGAAAAGTTGGCTTCTAGAATAGTTTGGCAGCTGCGCTGCTGTGACGGCTGAGAAAAGTTGGCTGCTGGGCTGCTGTGGCGGCTGGGATTCTTTGGCTGCTGGGAAAAGTTGGCTTCTGGAATAGTTTGGCTGCTGCGCTGCTGTGGCGGCTAGGAAAAGTTGGTTGCTGGGCTGCTGTGACGGCTGTGAAAAGTTGGCTGCTGGGCTGCTGTGGCGGCTGGGATACTTTGGCTGCTGAGCTGTTGTGGCGGCTGTGATACTTTGGCTGCTGGGAAAAGTTGGCTGCTGGAATACTTTGGCTGCTGAGCTGTTGTGGCGGCTGTGATACTTTGGCTGCTGGGAAAAGTTGGCTGCTGGAATACTTTGGCTGCTGAGCTGTTGTGGCGGCTGTGATACTTTGGCTGCTGGGTAAAGTTGGCTGCTGGAATACTTTGGCTGCTGAGCTGCTGTGACGGCTGGGAAAAGTTGGCTGCTGGGCTGCTGTGGCGGCTTGGATACTTTGGCTGCTGTGAAAAGTTGGCTGCTGGAATAGTTTGGCTGCTGCGCTGCTGTGGCGGCTGGGAAAAGTTGGCTGCTGGGCTGCTGTGGCGGCTTGGATACTTTGGCTGCTGGGAAAAGTTGGCTGCTGGAATAGTTTGGCTGCTGCGCTGCTGTGGCGGCTAGGAAAAGTTGGCTGCTGGGCTGCCAAAGTATCCCAGCCGCCACAGCAGCCTTGCAGCCAACTTTTCCCAGCCGTCACATCAGCTCAGCAGCCAAAGTATTCCAGCAGCCAACATTTCCCAGCCGCCACAGCAGCCCAGCAGCCAACTTTTCCCAGCCGTCACAGCAGCTCAGCAGCCAAAGTATTCCAGCAGCAAACTTTTCTCAGCAGCCAAAGTATCACAGCCGCCACAACAGCCCAGCAGCCAACTTTTCCCAGCCGCCACAGCAGCTCAGCAGCCAAAGTATTCCAGCAGCCAACTTTTCCCAGCCGCCACAGCAGCCCAGCAGCCAACTTTTCCTAGCCGCCACAGCAGCTCAGTAGCCAAAGTATTCCAGCAGCCAACTTTTCCCAGCAGCCAAAGTATCCCAGCCGCCACAGCAGCCCAGCAGCCATCTTTTCTCAGCCGCCACAGCAGCGCAGCAGCCAAAGTATTCCAGCAGCCAACTTTTCCCAGCAGCCAAAGTATCCCAGCCGCCACAGCAGCCCAGCAGCCAACTTTTCCCAGCCGTCACAGCAGCTCAGCAGCCCAAATATTCCAACAGCCAACTTTTCCCAGCTGCCACAGCAGCCCAGCAGCCAACTTTTCCCAGCCGCCACAGCAGCTCAGCAGCTAAAGTATTCCAGCAGCCAACTTTTCCCAGCAGCCAAAGTATCCCAGCCGCCACTGCAGCCCAGCATCCAACTTTTCCCAGCCGTCACAGCAGCTCAGCAGCCAAAGTATTCCAGCAGCCAACTTTTCCCAGCAGCCAAAGTATCCCAGCCGCCACAGCAGCCCAGCAGCCAACTTTTCTCAGCCGCCACAGCAGCGCAGCAGCCAAAGTATTCCAGCAGCCAACTTTTCCCAGCAGCCAAAGTATCCCAGCCGCCACAGCAGCCCAGCAGCCAACTTTTCCCAGCCGTCACAGCAGCTCAGCAGCCAAAATATTCCAACAGCCAACTTTTCCCAGCCGCCAACTTTTCCCAGCCGCCACAGCAGCTCAGCAGCTAAAGTATTCCAGCAGCCAACTTTTCCCAGCAGCCAAAGTATCCCAGCCGCCACAGCAGCCCAGCAGCGAACTTTTTTCCAGCCGCCACAGCAGCTCAGCAGCAAAAGTTTCACAGCAGCCAAAGTATCAGCTAGGCTGTTGGGCGGCCAACTTCACGCTGCCTGGCTGCTTGGCTGCTTGGCGGCCACCTTCACGCTGCTTGGCTGCTTGGCGGCCAACTTCACGCTGCTTGGCTGCTTGGCGGCCAACTTCACGCTGCTTGGCTGCTTGGCGGCCAACTTCACGCTGCTTGGCTGCTAGGCGGCCAACTTCACGAACATCATATATTGGAAATCAATTTTTAATCAGATGTATTCGTTACCAGTTTCACAACTGATTCCTGTATAGCCTTTTTGACAAGAGCAAGTATAACCATTTACTTTATCTGCACATAATCCACCGTTTCTGCACGGTCCTGATTCGCATTCATTTATATCTGAAAAGAACCAATCGTCTGTTAAAAATGGCATATTAAACATTAAGTCGTTATGGGAGAATATCAAATGAAGTGACGTACACAATTGATGCACACAGTTAACATGTGGTATTCTTCTTAACAAAAAATGCTCTCAGTATGACCTATATGTTTACATTTTATCTTCGTCCTCTTCGATGAAGTCTAATTCATTTAACGAATCATAATTTCTGATGGTAAAAAGTGTAACTATCATTTTAAAAGGCGTGGCTACAGGAGAACTGTTCACAATTTATTGGACGTTGCACAATGTTTTGACGTGTGACGTCGCCGAGCACGCACCTTTTGCCACGAGTTGCTGCGATAAAGCGTGCCGTCATTCACTTTGTCGTCAACGTTGCTGTTTCAACAACCATTCGAAAAAGCCGTAATATCACGAATTCTTCTCATAATCTTTGTATAAATTAAAGTAATGATGTGTGTAAGTATAAGAATTGAATCGATAGTTGATGGTTTTCATTTGGTTATGGAACACAGTTGGATTGTTTTAAGTACGGGTAAAGCCCTTCTGTTTCCATAACTAAGTGAAAACCATTAAATATCGATTCAATCATTAAGTGTGAATTTGGAACTTACATTCTGCTAATTTTCAGTCACTTTTATCATACGTGTGGACATCAAAATAGAATTTATGTAACAGACAGTCACAACATCATCCTACTTTTTAGAATATTTATTAGAGAAATACAAAGCACGAAAACAATTTTCAACCAGATGTAATTTTTACCGGTTTCACAATTGATTCCTATATAGCCTTTTTGACAAGTGCAAAAATATCCATTCACTTTTTCTGCACATAATCCACCGTTTCTGCAAGGAACTGATGCGCATTCGTTTATGTCTGCAATTTAACATACGTCTGTTCAAAATATGACATGTTATACATTAAGGTGGTTTAGGAAATCATCTTATCCAGTCACGTAATCCATGATGCCCTCATAAAAGTATGATGTGTTTGGTTCCTAATAATCCATACATATTATCCTTTAAGTTGATAAATTTATCTGCAAATTAGCCCTTTAAAACATGCTTACTATACAGATTTGCGATGGCAAGATGTTGACAGTCGTTTTATTATTTTACTGAACATCAGAGGAACATATAATTTCTGTATCATTAAATCTGATAATACCAAGATAGGATATATTGAGTAGTCTTTATACACGAGACGAAAATGTCTATCAATTGTTTGTTTTGTATAATTTCAAGTCAGTTACATCGTTGATGTTAATGTCATGAAAATAATCATCAATGACAAAGATATGTTTGAATAGAAACAAGAAATATCTTTAAAAAAGACAAACGGCGTTGATGGAAAAGATTTATTTATACATGTATATAAGAAAGAAAGAAATACAGAGAGGCAAAGCAGACACAGTTAAGTTATTTTATTTTATTTGTTATAGCTGTTGACGAACCCTCCCTGCCTTCTTAGTATGACTTAGAGATTAAGCGACCGAATCATGACAACTCATAAATTTATTGAAAGTGTCTTTCAAAAAAAATGTTGAAGCTGTTGCAACACTTCATACAGTGATAACAAGTCGATTATAGAAGCAAAATATTCAGTTTCAATAAAATACCTCGTGTAGAGTGAGAATTCAAGATGAATAAATGTCCTTGAAATTTAATAAATATAAATAATAACAGCCTGTTACAAGAGCGAAATCTACCAACTTTTACGTATATTAAGTTTAAAAAAGTGTCCGTCCTGAGTATTGTACCCGGGGCATCCGCTTGAGAGGCGAGAGTGTTAGCCACTACACTACAATGACCTTGTCTTACGAACTTGAAATTAACAATCAGTATCAAAGGAACTAGAAAGGAACCAGTAAGAACTAGGAATATCTACACTTCTCTTTTGTTTTACACTGTGTATTGTATGCAAGTGACACCCAAGAATATTCCATATAATATTGTATTTAAGCCATCAATATTGACTTAACTGGTTACTTAAATCGTAAATATGTTTTTCCTCCAATACAACACCCACTAACAACCAATCTAATTAATCTATTTGATTTTTCCGCTGCATAATAATAAATTCCCACTAGATACCTCTCCAGCCTGCTAGATGCCTCTCTGGTGTAAATAGCTACCAATCGAAATAGTTTATTTCATTTTCCCTCTGCATAATAAGAGAATACGAGTATTATTTACAACATTTCATTGGTCGAAAAACTAGGTCAAAAGTGAGCTTAGACAGCTAACGCCGAAAAAAAATAAAACAATTATCAAGCAGATGTAATGTTACCAGTTTCACAAGTTATTCCTTCGTATCCTTGTTGACAAGTGCACGTGTACCCGTTCACTTTATCTGCACATGATCCGCCATTTGCGCATGGTGCTGAAGAGCATTCATTTATGTCTGAAATGAAAAAATTGTCTGTTTTAAATATGAAGTGTTTGACATTTAGGTGGCTTGGGAAAACATCCAGTGACGACCATTATGATACACACATGAAAAATGCCATCTTTTTATTTGAAGCAATACTTTTAACACTTACCTTCTAATAAGATTAATGATTTGGGTATTCTTTCTTCTAGTTAATTGAAAGGGCGACTTGTTGACTCTTACTTACGAGGCACTTTCTGTTTTGAACAGAAACATCAGAGATACAAAATATCACCATGCGTCTAATAAAAACAAGATATGATAAATTAATTACTCAAAATTATAATAATTATTGTTGTATTCATTGTAGAAATTGTTGAAATTCACAGAGGATAAAAGGTTATCCGTTGCCAAATGTATGTGAATGATTTGATTCGTGAAATTTTATTCAGTTTGATCTTAAATAAATCTTAAGTGTCTATATTACAGTATAAAAACAAACATTACTCTGCCTGTCAACAAAACCTTATTATTTATATTTAATTATTAGAAAGAAAAAAGTACGAAACTACTTTTCAATCTGATGTAATGTTACCAGTTTCACAGTTGATTCCTGCGAATCCTTGTTGGCAAGTGCATGTGTACCCATTCACATCATCTGCACATGATCCATAATTCTTGCAAGGTCCTGATGCACATTCATCTTTGTCTGAATTTAAACATTCTTCTGTTTATTAATAAAGAAAATATAAAGTAAAACATTTCGTTGGCTTTACAAATTGTTTTACCACTGACCGTTCAAAGGCTGTAACCCCTCGGGCTCTCATTTTTTGTAATTTTTTGTTGTGTCTGTTTTGAAATTGGTCATTTTATAAACCATGCTCTCTATGGTTATTCCTGATATGCATTTTAAAAATGTTGTGAATTTTATGTTTGAAGAAATGCGTAATGGAAACCGCTATGATTCCGATTCTGCAATTAAGCTCTTCTTTTAATCAAAGATTGTAGGAACAGTCAAATATTTCCCGTGCAGGTTAATGTGCTTAAAACAATCTTAAAACAAGACAGGCTATTTTGGCTTGTCTTTATAAGTACTTTTTTATTTATTACAACAACTGATGACATTCTAGGAGAAAAATATCAGCGCTGGATCGTCATCGATGATTTTATAATTTCAATTTTAGTTCGTATGCGTTGATAACAAACTAAAATTAAGATAATCATCCGTCATAAAAAATTAGAGGTATACAAAATACGAAAACAATTTTTAATCTTATTTCATTTTACTAGTTTCACAATTGATTCCTTCGTAGCCTTGTTGACACGTGCAGTTATGCCCATTCACATTATCTGCACAAGATCCACCATTTTTGCACGGCGCTGAAGAGCATTCGTTTATGTCTGAAACGAAATACAATTCTTTAAAATATGCAGTGTTTGACATTTAGGTGGCTTGGAAAAACATCCAGTGACGTACTCAATGATACACACATAAAAATGCCATCTTTCTTTTCGAAGCAATAAAATTTTCGTTTTACACTTATCTATCAATTAGATAAAAGATTTTTGGTTTAAATTCACCTACTTACTTGGAATGACAAATATTTTTACTTAAGAGGCATTTTGTCTTTTTAACACATACCGTTCCAAGGTGATAACCCCTCGGGTTCCCATTTTCGTGTTTGTGGCGTCTATTTTGAAAACTGGTTATGGCCATTCGTGATATGCATATTTATCTTTTTTTCAAAATAATAATAATAATTTTTGTATTCATTGTGTGTATTGTTGAAATTATCAGACGATAAAATGTTAGCCGTTGTTTGATGTAAGTGAATAATTTGATTCGTAAAATTTTATTCAGTCTAATCTTAAATCTTAATGGTCGATATTACAGTAAAATAACAAACACTTCTTCGCCTGTTACACAAAATCATATTATTTACAAAAATGTATGAAACCACGTTTCAATCGGATTTTATGTTACCAGATTCACAATTGATTCCTTTGTATCCTTGTTGACAAGTGCATGTATACCCATTCACATTATCTGCACATGATCCACCATTTTTACAAGGTGCAGAAGCGCATTCGTTTATGTCTAAAATGGAACATTCGTCTGTTCTTAATCTGACGCGTTATTTATTTCGCTGGTTATGGATAACATCTTTTGCATTGTTGTAAAATATTACTCACAAAATTAAGATGATGTTATGATGATTTTTTATCAAAGAAAAATTTAATGGAAACCACAGTGATCCGAATCAGCAATTTAGCCTGTTGATTAATACAAATTCAAAAGGGCAAATCGCTGAATGACATTTATTGAGATTCATCTTTTTTCTTTTATACAAACATCGGAGGAACAAACATTTTTCGTTTAGGTTAATGTGATAAATACAACAGATGATATTTTGATTTGTCTTTATATTTTTTTAATAACAGCAACTGATGACATTCTATGAGAAGTATACCAGCACTGTGAGACGTCCGTCATTGATGTTTTTTATATAATTTTAATTTATTATCGTTAGCGTTGTAAACAAACTAAAATAAACATAATCATATGTCACAAACGCTTGCTATCAGATGATTGCAGAAAACGGGAACAATATCAATTTGTTGTTATGTTACCATTTTCACAATTGATTCCTTCGTATCCTCGTTGACAAGTGCAAATGTAGCCATTCACATTATCTGCACATGATCCACCATTTTTGCACGGTGCTGAAGAGCATTCGTTTATGTCTGAAATGAAATATTTTTCTTCAAAATATGCAGTTTTTCACATTAAGGTAGGTTGGAAAAACATGTTATCTAATTACGTACACCTTGATACACATGAAAATACCATCTCTTTGCTCGAATAAATATATAATCATAATTATTATCATTATTAAATCGCATTTGTTTATTAGATAAATGATTTGGCTTTTCATCCCGCTAGTTTTTTGGAAAGTCAGCTCGTTGACTTTTACTTTAGAGTCTATTTCTCTTTTACACAATTATATGAGTGTTGAAATGCTCCCTGCGTTAAATCTAAGAAAAACAACATATGAGATTTTGTCCAACAACATTGACCTGGCACTCTTGAAATTTACCCTGTAGTCGGTATATTTCGTAAACTTTACGATCTAAATTTTAATCGATATGTTATGTATAACCAATTTTAATAAGCTACAAAATGTAAGAAGCCCGCTTAGCGCAGTCGGTAAAAGTGTTTAAATCCGAGAATAAAGACGTAGAAAACTCTTGGGTTCGAATTATTGTTTTAGCCACTTTTGTTTGCTTTATTTTCATTTTCAAATTTCCATTCTTTTAAAACTCGTATAGACTGTTATTTTTCTGTGTAAACTACCGGTGTAGTGTGAAGTATTTAATAACTGAATATTTTGAGTGTATGGTCTAAATTTAAATGCATTTATAGCCTATACGGTTGCATAATGTCACAAATAAAATTGTAGAAAATCACTATTCAATGGGAATTCTAAAACCCGATGTACGAGTAGTAAAACGATTTCAAATGATTTTTTACAAGTAAAAGAAAACAAAACGTGTATTTTTATAAAATAATGTTTGTAAGGATTCGAATCAGAGACCATAAGATCCGTAGTCCGGCATGTATACCAATACACCACAACTCACTGACGTTCGGAGTGAACAATTATATCAATTTGTTCTCTGGTGACATGTATGTACCAGTGTTTTTCCTATGACCTTTACGAAATTTAATGAGGTGTCAGGTCAATATTGTTGGACATTACTGTCTACTTGTAATAATTTGTTGGGATTCAATATAGCAATTGTTGAAATTCTCAAAGGATTAAATGCGCGCCGCTGCAAAATGGCTGTGAATAATTCGATAAGGTAAATTTTCATCCAGTCTGACCTTAAGTGTAGATAATACAGTAGATTTACACTACTCCGTCTTTTAAACAAAACCTTATTATTTAGAATAACCATTATAGAGAAATAAAGTACGAAACCACTTTTCAATCTGATAATCTGGTGTTATATTACCAGTTTCACAGTTGATTCCTGTATAGCCTTGTTGACAAGTGCAGTTGTACCCATTCACATTATCTGCACATGCTCCACCGTTTTCGCAAGGTCTTGAAGAGCATTTGTTTATATCTGAAATGATACATTCTTCTGTTCAAAATATAGCATTGTTATACATCTCTCTGGTTTTAGAAGACGTCTTTTTGAGTAACTACATATTGATTCATATATAAATGTAGGAGGATGCTATTTTTTGTTTACAAATGTCGATGAAATGCGTTATTCTTTCTATTATGATCCTTAATCTCTATAAATACAAGACATGATATTTTGACTACGCTTTTAATTTGTTCATTCACTAAAAGCAATTGACGAGTATATGAGGACCATATACGCGAAGAAAAATAAAATGTGGGTCAGTGGTTGATTTGTATAATTTAAACTTTTTAAGTAATTAAGATAGTAGAAGTTGATTTCAAACTTTAATCAAAATAATTCAGAGGAAACAAAAAAACGAAAACAGTTTTTAATCAGATGATTTGGTACCAGTTTCACAATTGATTCCTTCGTATCCTTGTTGACAAGTGCATGTGTACCCATTCACATTATCTGCACATGGTGCACCATTTTTGCAAGGTGATGAATTGCATTCGTTAATGTCTGAAATGAAACAATCGACTGACCAAATTATGACATGACATACATACAGCTCGATATTGAAAAACATCAGTGGTGTACAATATGACACACATTTACAAAATACATTTTCGTTCAATGCAATACATAATAAGCACTTTTATCTGCATTTTGCCAGTTAGTTTTATTTAACATGTCTGTACATATTTGGACTGGAAACTTGTGGAATAACTTTTACTTTGGAGTCCATTTAATATTCGATGCAATAATCAGAGGAACAAACATTGCAGCTGTATTAAAAACTAAACAAACAACACAAGACATGATATTTTGTCTATTCCTTTATGTTTTATTTATTTCAGCAATTATTACTGAAATTCTATAACCACGTAGATCTATATCAGGGCTAACCGATCAACCTTTTTTTGAGGTTGTCCCGGCTAGCTCAGTTGGTGCGAGTTCGCTCCCAGCTAGAGGCACTTTCATTTCTAAGAATTATATGCTAACTGAAGTATATTTTTTATAAATACTCAGAAAAGGAATTAAGTGTGGAAAGGTATTTTCAAGCAGGTGTAAGTTTTACCAGTTTCACAGTTGATTCCTTTGAAGCCTTGTTGACAAGTGCATGTGTACCCATTCACATTATCTGCACATGATCCACCATTTTTGCATGGTGCAGAAGCGCATTCGTTTATATCTGAAATGATACATTTTTCTGTTCAAAATATGACATGTCATACATTTATATGTTTTTAAAAACATCTTATCCAATGCCGTACACCATGAATCGTATTGAAAAATACAAATGTTGTTATTGTTCAAGGCAATATGTATTTGTTGTTACTAAGACACCAATCTGCAAGTTGACCCATTGATTTGGATTTTACATGGTTATGAATTTATTGGCGGGCAACTTGTTGAATGACGCTCACTTATTGTCAATTTTTGTTGTTGTTTTTTTTTACAAACGCCAGAGAAATATACAAACTCCGTTGAGTTAATTGTGATAAGGAATAGACATGATAGTTTGACTCATCTTTTATTATTATTATTATTATTATTATTATTATTATTAATATCTGAAATGAAACATCTCTAAAAATGTTTACATTAAACATGTTTAATTCTTTTAGAATTAACATTTATAGAAATCAATAGTTATGTAACAAGTACTTCAAATCAGGTGTAATTGTTACCAGTTTCACAATTGATTCCTTCAAACCCTTGTTGACAAGTGCAAGTATATCCGTTCATGCTATCTGCACAAGATCCACCATTTTTGCAAGGTCGTGAAGCGCATTCATTTATGTCTAAAAAGAAACACTCTTAATATGACCAATTAACACAACAATCCAACTTTAATTTCGCAAATGATTTAATTTCATACAAAGACACTCTTAATGCGACCAATAAACAAAACAATTTAACCTAAATTTTCCAAATAATTTACTTTCTTACAAAACGGTCATTAGGAATAGTAAGTTATAACAGTATAAATTGAATAAATAAGAATTATTTAAAAAAATCAAAATTTGAAGGAAAGAGTTTTTTTTTACTGATTTCACACAATTCTCCCATGAAGCCATCAGCACATGTACAGTTGTATCCGCCGACCATGTCAGTACATGTCGCATTGTTCTCACAGGGGCTGGACATGCACTCATCAACATCTGAAACGAGTAGGATATTTTAATCATTTGGGTAGTGTTCAATTACCCATATCATATACGTCCTGCTATTTTATGTTTGCCGTTTGAATTCTCGGTAACATGCAATAATTCATAATATAAATTATATTACAGATACCCTGCCAAAGTTCTATTCTTAAACTATTCAGTTCCGCAGATATTCTAGTGTTTTCTCGTTTTGTGAAGACCCATTCTTTCTGGGGACCGTACGCCGCTGAATGGAAAAGCTATTCTTTTTCTATTACTGCCCATGAACAGGCTTAATCAAACCGAGTCTGCATTATGTTCTAATGAGTGATATTCGATATTAAGTTCAATTCGACGGCTGTTACAAATAATAATATTAATTGTTCTAGCAAAAACACCCATGGTCCATAATATTTTTCTAATTTCTACACATATGCGTGCCTGTATAGATGAAATAAACAATTTGTAATATTGTGCATATTACATACTGAAGCAGCTTGGTGGTTCCGGACTCCATGTACGATTTTTCAAACATTCCGAATATGAATCGTTTGTGGCTGGAAACAGGTTGTACCCCTCGTCGCAACTAAAAAAGAAAGAAATGCATTTAAAACGTTTTTCTGTGAAAGTTTTCTTTTTATTTGTTAAATATGGAAGTCGTGTTTTTTACAACAATATATATATTTATTAATTCGTCGTGCTACAAAATGCTGTTAACACTATATCTTGACGTTGGAAATTACATAGGACACTGAGAGTAACCTAGCATCAGTTAAGAAACATTTACTTCTCGCTCTGTACGAAACGTAAATGTTAAACTCAAATTGTTATTGTAACAAATGATATTGCTTCTAGCTGGGAGCGAACGCGCATCGTCACGGCGACAGTGCCTAGCTCTGCAATTCCGACGACGTAACCAATTGAGCTAACCGTGACACCCAACAAAAGGTTGATCGGATAGCCCTGATATACGTAATCATCACTGCACGACATCGGTAACGGGTTATTTTACTGATAACAGTACTGACTGTATGTACGGGGAGAGATTTTACGGCCGCCACACTGCACAAGAAGCGCTACTTATTGCCTCTACCTTGGAGCGAGTAACTGCAACCATATAAGGAAGAATTATGAAAAGCTTAATGCTGACAGCAAAACTATAATAATTAGACATGCTAACTGGGTATCAACTCAACGTTGTTATTTCAAAGTACAGGCCGTAAAAAGTATTTTATTTCATTAAATCAGCTCCAGTTTCATTTTTGACATTAGGAAGTCTATGCAAATGATATTATTTAAGGATTGAATCGATATTTCATGGTTTTCATTTTGGTATGGAAAACAGTTGGTTTGTTTAAAGTGTGTGAATCCCGAAGGGCTTTTCGCGTACTTCATACCCAAATGAAAATCATTAAATATCTATTAAATCCTTATATTTGTAGGACTCAGATCGTGGGCCGGTCCCAAATCGTGGGCCGATTTCCAAATCGCGGGCCGATCGCAGATCGTGGGCCGTAAACATCTCAAATCGTAGGCCGATTTAGAATGACGTCCGATTGGCGTCAAAATACAACGTTTGAAGAGCGGGAAAACGATGTCGACACGACGTCAAAATAACTAAAACACAACAAAACATGGACTCGGCGCTTATTGACCACGTAGGGTTTTCACTAGTTAAAATCGATCTAAATCTGTAAATAAAGACCCGAATCCGGAGTTGTTTTGGGCTGAATATAACATAATATTCAACGTTGCAAAACTAAAATCCATTAATCCGAAATGGGGTCCAAAAAGGATTTCAAAGCAACTAAATTTGCCAGAGAAGAAAACCAATAACATTTTGGGGATTTTGGAATCCAATATTTTTACGATGGTGAGAGGTCGTTACTATTTAGGCGTACCCAGGACAATACCACTTTTTACAGGTTTGTGTTCGTTATAAAGCATTTGTTTTGGTTTTAGTTATGTTTTTAAATATCAGTCAATCTAGTTCGGGTTTATAGTTTTATATACTAAATCGCAATAAAAGACATGCCCTCACAAAACCTATTTCATAAATTGACAACTTAAGCTATCCGTCAACATTCCATTTACATTCATATACTTATAAATATATTTTAATTTGTTCTCGCCACATTAAGGAAGGAAGAGTTAGTCTGCCGTATTTTGGAAAATCACCTGAAAGATCACAGCCGACCTTACTCGGGGACACCTGCAGTTTACCGGTACATGTGTAAGTAAAATTTGTTGTCGCCACATAACCCCGCCGGCATTGTAATTCATGTATTCATTGTTAGTTCAGAATATAGTGGTAAAATCGGGGCTGCCGCCCCACGCCCACGCTTGCATTAAATTATTAATGTTTTTATTTCATGACACAAATTAGTTTAAAAGTAGAAAGACAACTATTATAAGTTTTTTTTATAAAAATGCCAATGTATTTTTAAAATGAAAGGTTCAACCTCACTAATTCTAACAATGATAATTCGCACACCGTATCTTACCCGTATTTCAGTCCTGGCAAACGCATATACTCTGTATTTACATTTACCTTTGATAATTCCCAAAAAAAACTTTTCGCGTGATGTGCCCAGGTATCATTATAATTGGTCCCATGTACCGTAAGTGATCGGAAAGCAGTCAATTTTAGTACTGTTGTAAAATATCGTTGTTGGAAGACAAGTCAAGCTTTTAATATCACTAACATTTTGCACGCCTATTTGGTCATTAAAGTTATTTCTACAATTTCGTGTTTAAAATTTTCAGAGTACATCGAAGGAATTGCCTTTCCCGGATCCCTTCAGCCAGTACATCCCGAGCCCAAAAACTTGTGTTTGCAGTATGTAGATGTTGATCATTAGTAACAAGAAATATCTTTAAAAAAAGATAAACGGCGTTGATGGAAAAGATTTATATATACATGTACATGTATATAAGAATGAAGGAAATACAGAGAGGCGAAGCAGACACAGTTTAATTATTTTATTTTACTTGTTATAGCTGTTGACGAACCCTCCCTGCCTTCTTAGTATGACCTAGAGTTTATGCGACCGAATCATGACAACTCATAAATTCATTTAAAGTGTCTTTCAAAAATAATGTTGAACTGGTGCAACAATTTCATACAGTGATAACAAGTCGATTAAAGAAGCAATGTCTTACATTAAGTCTTGTCTACATTTATTCAGTTTCAATATACCTCTTGTAGAGTTAGAACTCAAGATGAATAAATGTCCTTGAAATTTAATAAAATTAAATACAAACAGCCTGTTAAAAAAGCGAAATCTACCAACTTGTACGTAATTAACTTTAAAAAAAGTGTCCCTCCTGTGTTTTGAACCCGGGGCCTCCGCTTGAGAGGCGAGAGTGTTAGCCACTACACTACAACGAACAGTATCAAAGGAAGTAGAAAGAAACCAGTAAGAATTAGAAATATCTACACTTCTCTTTCGTTTTACACTGTGTATTGTATGCAAGAAACCAGTAAGAATTAGAAATATCTACACTTCTCTTTCGTTTTACACTGTGTATTGTATGCAAGTGTTTACCTTACACCCAAGAATATTCCATATAAAATTGTATTTAAATCATCAATATTGACTTAACTGGTTATTTAAATCGTAAATATGTTTGTCTCCAATACAACACCAATCGAAATAATCTATTTGATTTTTCCGCTGCATAATAATAAAAATCCCACTAGATACCTCTCCACCCTGCTAGATGCCTCTATGGTGTAAATAGCTACCAATCGAAATAGTTTATTTCATTTTCCCTCTGCATAATAAGAGGATACGACTATTATTTACAATATTTCATTGGTCGAAAAACTAGGTCAAAAGTGAGCTTAGACAGCTAACGCCGAAAAATTAGTACTTCGTAGGCTTTTTAAAATATTATTTAAATGTGTGCATGTTTAAACGTTTATTAGAAAGTTGTTTGGTTTCTTGACTGGACGCATTGGTTTTCTTGCAGTTCTGGATGTGATATTTGCAGGCATTCATCAACAGAAATATATTAAATCTTATTTAATACATATCTTTGCAGTAAAATAACATAGGTCACATAATTTTAATGAAATAATTTTTAGTTAAAAGAAGTTTTACCTAAAACTACAAAATCAAGTTTCAATGTCAAAAAATACATATAATTTCCATGATCGTAATCTGAACATTTGATATCCGATTCATCATATGGCAGTAGATCAATGAAAACAACTTTACAACTTTTCTATTCACAGCCCAATGTAAGCGAATATTAGAAACAGTCGTACAGAAGGCATTTTGGGGATCATTGTGGAAGAGGAACTGACGAGCCTGTAAGTATTCAAAACTCGAAAACTGGAAAAGAGGGAATCAATGTGAGATTATTACATGTATATAGCGTTCGGAGCTTTGTTGGCTATTGTCTGCGCTACCACGGTGTCTCCACTTCGTGCGCTGCACTTTCACGGCGCTCACACCGCCCTAACGGGGTGATGAAGATCATCGTTTGCACACTGCAGCTCATGCATGAACTAATGGTAGAGATTAAGATTGTCTTCATTTGTTTATGACAGATCGGTTCATTGTAAAAAAGTGAAGTATGCATATTAGGAATTGCCGCATTCAGAATGACACATCCTCCCCACACAGCCAAAACAAAGAAAAAGAAAGAGTATGGTTTAAATTGCAGTTAAATTAAATTACAATCTGTACAAGCGCTGAAGACATCTCAGTGAACGCCGTACAATCTCCCTGCATGCACAACCGACAAACACATCTTTCGCACTGTCGTATCTGTGTACGACGCGGAGATCCAGTTGGTCGTAGGGCGACCAATTGCGCTCATATAACACCGAGCGACGGCATAACAAGTGCGCGCCGTCGTTCCGCGATCTATGCAATCCGAACGCCTCGCCTGGCATGTCACTACGTTGCTTCGGCGATGCTTGCGGTCGTAGGTGTAGTTCACTCAATTGTAATTACTTTATAGATCATTGCATTTCACTCAATTTGTTTTTCTTAATTTTGCTTTCTTTAGGAACAGAAACTAATGCGGGAGTCAAGTGTCGAAGTGCGCGATTTACATAGTACAATGTACCCATTGGAACAGTTCAGCCAATCCCTTACGGAGGACGTCTCCTTCTACCCAAACATCGGAGAAAACATATATTACAGACTCAATCCTGCTCTTGCAGCAGGGACTAGTTATATTAAGTCTGTTTTTTTGTAGCCCAGGAAAGTGCATTGGTTACCGACAAACGCCGGAAAAATTTACACTATCACAGATGCTGCTGACGGATCTGTTCATGAGCTGAACAGATACCAATTAAAACAGGCATACTTGTTTATTGTTTTTTATCAATCAAACGATTAAACAATTCTATATTAAGATGTTAATATGAGTTTGTTATTTTTGATCGGTCTTATATTCTGCATAGATGAAAATTTTGCAATTTGCCCACGATTTTGCAATCGGCCCACGATTTGGAAATCGGCCCACGATAAGGGACCCACCCATGATCTGAGTCCTACATATTTACACCCATTAATATTCTCATTTGTACAGAAATTATTAGAAGAATTCGTGATATTACGGCTTTTTTAAAAGGCTGTTTGAACAGCAACGTTGACGACACAGTAAATGACGGCATTGTCGTAGCTACTTGTGGCAAAACGTGTGTGCTCGGCAACGTCACATGTCAAAACATTGAGCAACGTCCAATAAATTATGAACGGCTCTACTGTAGCCACGCCTTATAAAATAATACGTCACACTGTTTACCAACAGAAATTATATGATCCGTTTGATGAATAAGACTTTATCGTAGAGGACGAAGTTGAAGTATAAATATTTTTATTTAAAGAGCATTAAATATTTGTTTCCGTACGTTTAAGCTATTTATTAACGTAGTTGCAACATTCCGGCTAGTTTAGCAATTGGTTACATTCAAAATACCAAACACATGCTCACTGCATATTTGACTTTTTTAAATATATAACTTGTGTTTTTGTAGTGTTGTCTTCTCGTTTAGAGCAAATACCTTTTTGAAGGACTCTATAATCTGGCAAGTTTGGTGGTTTAAATATTCCAGCTACATGTAGTTAAGGTATATAGTTTTTTTTTAAATCATGTTGTTATTGTGCTTTTCAACTATGTTCAAGAGCAGAGTTTATATCTGCCTATCCCATTTGAAATCAAGTTGTTTACTGATTGTTTTCTCGTTTAGGACAAATACATTCTTTCTCTTTTAATTATACGATTCGGATAACGGAATTAAACAAACATATTAATATAATTATATGGCATAAAGTACCACATTAATATTATTTAAAGGTTCCATGATCACTATCCTATGATCAAATACAGATATGATAACACATTCTCATTACTGAAAAGCGCTTAACTTTGGGAAGTAATTTGCATTTCAATTATGGCCGCCCGTGAACCGTTCATGAACTCACAGGAACCTGAATTTCAATCAGAAAATACCCTGATACATGAACCACATGTTTGATAGCGAAAACCACTAATCAACGCTATAGCTGGAAAATTCTTGTAAAGTGAAACGAGCTCATAGGTGGGGTACGATTGCATTGCTTTCCTGGTGTTTTTATATAGGCATATAAGGGAAAATGTCATAGTGGTATCTTGATATTTTGTGATGAAAATTCTGGTTCCTGCGATGCAATATTTTCCTATGTCTCAGTTATAATGCAATAGCTTTCATTCAATTTGACATCTACAGGCGGACTAAATCAACTGTGTGGAATTTATCCTAATTTTAATTTTAATACGGTTAATTCAATTCAGTGTAATGAAAAAATGCTTTGCTTAAGTATTACATTTAAAACAATTAATTATGTTTCAGTTTCGGTACTAACCAATTCCGTTCTATATTTTAAAAAAAAGATAATGTTAAGTATAATATCTTTAATTTCCCGTTCGTTTATTTTCGTTCGATTGTTTTGAATATTTTAACGAGTGTAACAGACGCAGTCAGTTTTTTGGGCTTCCATTTTTTCCTTTAAAGTTTATAGAATAATTCATGAAAATTTATTTTTATTACCAAATGTTCACAAACTTAAAAGAAGTAAGTTAGTATTGCGCTCAGCGAGATGGTAGTATTGCGCTCAGCGACATGGTAGTATTGCGCTCAGCGACATGGTAGTATTGCGCTCAGCGATATGGTATTATTGCGCTCGGCGACATGGTAGTATTACGCTTAGCGATATGGTAGTATTGCGCTCAGCGACATTGTAGTATTGCGCTCAGCGCTATGGTATTATTGCGCTCAGCGACATGGTAGTATTGCGCTCAGCGACAGGGTAGTATTGCGCTCAGCGGCTTGGTAGTATTTCGCTCAGCGACATGGTAGTATTGCGCTCAGCGACATGGTAGTATTGCGCTCAGCGGCTTGAGAGTATTGCGCTCAGCGATATGGTAGTATTGCGCTCAGCGATATGGCAGTATTGAGCTCAGCGGCTTGGTAGTATTGCGCTCAGCGACATGGTAGTATTGCGCTCAGCGACATGGTAGTATTGCGCTCAGCGATATGGCAGTATTGCGCTCAGCGACATGGTATTATTGCGCTCAGCGATATGGTAGTATTGCGCTCAGCGGCTTGGTAGTATTGCGCTAAGCGACATGGTAGTATTGCGCTCAGCGGCTTTGTATTATTGCGCTCAGCGGCTTGGTAGTATTGCGCTCAGCGATATGTTAGTATTGCGCTCAGCGACATGGTAGTATTGCGCTCAGCGATATGGTAGTATTGCGCTCAGCGGCTTGGTAGTATTGCTCTCAGCGATATGGTAGTATTGCGTTCAGCGATATGGTAGTATTGCGCTCAGCGACATGGTAGTATTGCGCTCAGCGACATGGTAGTATTGCGCTCAGCGACATGGTAGTATTGCGTTCAGCGATATGGTAGTATTGCGCTCAGCGACAAAGTAATATTGCGCTAAGCGCCTTGGTAGAATTGCGCTCAGCGATATGGTAGTATTGCACTCAGAGACATGGTAGTATTGCACTCAGCGACATGGTAGTATTGCGCCCAGCGACATTGGAGTATTGCGCTCAGCGATATGGTAGTATTGCGCTCAGCGGCTTGGTATTATTGCGTTCAGAGATATGGTAGTATTGCGTTCAGCGGCTTGGTAGTATTGCGCTCAGCGACATGGTAGTATTGCGTTCAGCGACATGGTAGTATTGCGCTCAGCGACATGATAATATTGCGCTCAGCGACATGGTAGTATTGCGCTCAGCGACATGGTAATATTGCGCTCAGCGGCTTGGTAGTATTCCGCTCAGCGACATGGTAGTATTGCGCTCAGAGACATGGTAGTATTGCGCTCAGCGACATGGTAGTATTGCGCTCAGCGACATGGTAGTATTGCGCTCAGCGACATGGTAGTATTGCACTCAGCGACATGGTAGTATTGCGCTCAGCGGCTTGGTAGTATTGCGCTCAGCGACAGGGTAGTACTGCGCTCAGCGACCTGGAAGTATTGCGCTCGGCGACATGGTAGTATTGCTCTCCGCGACATGGTATTATTGCGTTCAGCGACATGGTAGTATTGCGCTCAGCGACATGGTAGTATCGCGCTCAGCGACATGGTAGTATTGCGCTCAGCGATATGGAAGTATTGCGCTCAGCGGCTTGGTAGTATTGCGCTCAGCGATATGGTAGTATTGCGCTCAGCGACATGGTAGTATTGCGCTCAGCGATATGGTAGTATTCCGCTCAGCGATATGGTAGTATTGCGGTCAGCGACATGGTAGTATTGCGCTCAGCGGCTTGGAAGTATTGCGCTCAGCGACATGGTAGTATTGAGCTCAGCGACATGGTAATATTGCGCTCAGCGACATTGTAAAATTGCGCGCAGCGATATGGTAGTATTGCGCTCAGCGACATGATAGTATTGCGCTCAGCGATATGGTAGTATTGCGCTCAGCGGCTTGGTAGTATTGCGCTCAGCGATATGGTAGAATTGCGCTCAGCGGCTTGGTAGTATTGCGCTCAGCGACATGGTAGTATTGCGCTCAGCGGCTTGGTAGTATTGCGCTCAGCGATATGATTGTATTGCGCTCAGCGGCTTGGTATTATTGCGTTCAGCGATATGGTAGTATTGCGCTCAGCGATATGTTATTATTGCGCTCAGCGATATGGTAGTATTGCGCTCAGCGATATGGTAGTATTGCGTTCAGCGATATTGTAGTATTGCGCTCAGCGATATGGTAGTATTGCGTTCAACGAAATGGTAGTATTGCGCTCAGAGACATGGTAGTATTGCGCTCAGCGACATGGTAGTATTGCGCTCAGCGACATGGTAGTATCGCGCTCAGCGACATGGTATTATTGCGCTCAGCGACATGACATTATTGCGTTCAGCGACATGGTAGTATTGCACTCAGCGACATGGTAGTATTGCGCTCAGCGGCTTGGTAGTATTGCGCTCAGGGACAGGGTAGTATTGCGCTCAGCGACCTGGAAGTATTGCGCTCGGCGACATGGTAGTATTGCTCTCCGCGACATGGTATTATTGCGTTCAGCGACATGGTAGTATTGCGCTCAGCGACATGGTAGTATCGCGCTCAGCGACATGGTAGTATTGCGCTCAGCGATATGGAAGTTTTGCGCTCAGCGGCTTGGTAGTATTGCGCTCAGCGACATGGTAGTATTGCGCTCAGCGGCATTGTAGTATTGCGCTCAGCGATATGGTAGTATTCCGCTCAGCGATATGGTAGTATTGCGCTCAGCGACATGGTAGTATTGCGCTCAGCGGCTTGGTAGTATTGCGCTCAGCGACATGGTAGAATTGAGCTCAGCGACATGGTAATATTGCGCTCAGCGACATTGTAAAATTGCGCGCAGCGATATGGTAGTATTGCGCTCAGCGACATGATAGTATTGCGCTCAGCGATATGGTAGTATTGCGCTCAGCGGCTTGGTAGTATTGCGCTCAGCGATATTGTAGTATTGCGCTCAGCGACATGGTAGTATTGCGCTCAGCGATATGGTAGAATTGCGCTCAGCGGCTTGGTAGTATTACGCTCAGCGACATGGTAGTATTGCGCTCAGCGAAATGGTAGTATTGCGCTCAGCGGCTTGGTAGTATTGCGCTCAGCGATATGATTGTATTGCGCTCAGCGGCTTGGTATTATTGCGTTCAGTGATATGGTAGTATTGCGCTCAGCGATATGTTATTATTGCGCTCAGCGATATGGTAGTATTGCGCACAGCGGCTTGGTATTATTGCGTTCAGCGATATGGTAGTATTGCGCTCAGCGATATGGTAGTATTGCGTTCAGCGATATGGTAGTATTGCGCTCAGCGATATGGTAGTATTGCGCTCAGCGGCTTGGTAGTATTGCGCTCAGCGATAAGGTAGTGTTGCGCTCAGCGACATGGTAGTATTGCGCTCAGCGATATGGTAGTATTGCGCTCAGCGACACGGTAGTATTGCGCTCAGCGACATGGTAGTATTGCGCTCAGCGGCTTGGTAGTATTTCACTCAGCGACATGGTAGTATTGCGCTCAGCGGCTTGGTAGTATTTCGCTCAGAGACATGGTAGTATTGCGCTCAGCGACACGGTAGTATTGCGCTCAGCGACATGGTAGTATTGCGCTCAGCGACATGGTAGTATTGCGCTCAGCGTCTTGGTAGTATTGCGCTCAGCGATAGGTAGCATTGCGCTCAGCGACAGGGTAGTATTGCGCTCAGCGACATGGTAGTATTGCGCTCAGTGACATTTATGATTTTTTAAAACACTACTTAAATGTATACATGTACATTGAAGTTATATATTTATATAAGAGTTGTACATACCTATAGTGCGCATATGATCCCTCGGACCTTGGCTTTTTTCCAGAATAAGTCACTGTTCCCCCACTTAAATCTACAGGCTCACACCTATCAGCTAAAAGCATTCATTGACTTATTAAATGATTATTTCAGTGGCAAGTTTTTAATATTCAAACCTTTTTCAATTTATCCTTACTACTTATAAAACATCTGGTTTAAACTCCCAGTGGCAAATTGTTGGCGAATTGTTTTGCCACTGACCCTTCCAAGGTGTTAACTCATCGGTTTCTTACTTTCGTAAATACAACGTAGTTTGTGGCGTCTATTTTGAAACTAATCATTATATAACCATGCTCTCTTTTCCTCTGTACTTTTGGCTGTATGGGGAGGCTTTGTCTGGTAGATGAGGCCATTCCTGATGCTTCATGCCTCATGCTTATTTCACGTTTTTCCAATATAATATATTATTGTCTTCTATACATATATTTGTATTTCTCTTAACGAAATTAATACAAAACGTATAACAAATAAAACCATTTTTTTAATATTTGAAACATTATAACACAATGAATAACACATTAAATTTAATGTTCTGTTTTTAATTATAAAATTGCAACAAACCTTGAGATTTCAACATCAGAATCACGCCAACAGATGCCGCCACCGCCATACCAATAAGAATTATAGCAACTGTTGTTATCGCTATAATTGTGCACTCATTTTTCTTAAATTTGCTAGCATGTCCTTCATTGGTGAGTAGTGCATTCACCTCATATGAACTAATATCTTGATCGATTTTCTCCATGCTTGCATCCACCACTGTAGAACTCTGATCTCCTTGGGCAGCGTCAGTTGAGTCAGCCATATGCATAAATTGCGTAGTATGTGCAGAAGCTTGTTTTTCTGTATCCAAACATTTACCGATCCGCTCTGCATTTTCGTTCAGCTCTATAAAACTGAGGCCTTTCCCGACACCTTTATCTACGTCAGCCATCTGAAAAATTCATAAATTCTTTTTGAGAAATCTTCGTCTTGGTGACATAAACGTTGTTAAATTTATATAGGCTATTCTGACCGTGACTGAGAACATAGGACACAATTAGAATATATAAATATAAAAAATGTGTTTAAGTGTTTTCTGAATTAATAAAATCCGTTGAGAAAAAGCTGAATATGTCAAGCAAAACTACCGACTTTTTTAAATACTGTGAATTTTATTTTTTTTTAAACATTGCCGTCGTTTATAATGACGTTTTTGTAGTCAAAACACTTACACTGAAGTCATTTAGTCAGATTTAATAACTGCTGCACGTTTGGCTCTCATAGTTACATAAGAATGTAAAATTGAGCATCGATATGAGGAAAAGTGACTTTGTCGATATTTTTAGCATTTTTAGTGTTTGCTTTTTTTTAAAGAACAAAGGTTTATTTTTTTTCAATGAAACTTTAAACACGTTTTTGCAACAAATTATGGCTACATTATTATATTTTACCCGTGATTAGTTAATTCAAGAAATGACGTCGATTTCCCGAAGTCTTATTTTTCTCTGCGAACGCAATGAACTTACAAGTTTAATTAAAACCAACATAAAAATATCCAGGTCTGTAGGTCTAATTTAACTTTATTAGTTGTAATTATATAACCTTAATTCATGGAAAATAATCCAGACTGCCTTATATTTTTTCAATAAAATAAGTATTCCTTGAAGACAAATATGTATCGTCGCAGAAATGTTAACAAAATTAAATTAACTGATTTACCAATATTGTTTTAAGGTTATCCTTCAAAATAAATTTAAATAAGATAGAACATCTTAAGTTTATACATTTATTTATTCGCCTTTTAAGGCGTCTAAATATCCACTGTTATTTAATGCGATGTTGATTAAAAGGAAAAGCTACACACTTGAATTTCAAAAGCAGCCAATACAACGCAACCTAAACTAATTTAAAATAAATTGCACACAACGAGTTAAAGTGCACGAAAGGATGCAGCTCTAATATATCTGCAACCATTAACAACTTGACAACACTAACTCTTGATAAAAATCGTTTTCATTTACTTTCCATCACAAGTTGCTTGACTTTTAACAACCGTAATAATTAGATATTCTTTAATTTGGTTACTGGCGTAAATATCGCATGTCGCTCAAACCCGATACTTAGCGGAGGGCAAATATATAAGAATACTTCTCATAAGCAGACTCATTAAAATCGAGTCTGCAATAGTTTCATTTAAGTCGTGTACGGTGATTTTCAAAGTTCACTTTTCATATATTTCAATATCACGGTGGTGTTCTTTGTGTATTTAGGCGGCTGTAAATGTCTCCCCGTGCATTCAATCAGGGCTGTTATCAGAACCGTCCTTGCAAGGTCGTCGAGCACGATACTTAGGTCTGTCAATAGTTCTACTGAAATTTCTCCTGTTTTAATATTTCGGTTAGTTTTGAGATGGCCGGTTTCAATTACAGCAAAAATCGATTCAATCACCCTTTATGATATACTTGCCGGTTTAATTTTTTTTGCCTTTGGCGGCGATCTCATGGTTCTCTGTGATATGCCGGATTTATAGTCTTAGATCCACTATCGAAATTCTTTTGTGTTCAGTTCCGCCCACTGTTTCTCGTCTAGGGCAAACTCATTCTATTATCTGTGGACAATACGCCGCTTTGCAAGGAAAGTTATAAATCTGAAAATTCCGCATTAAAGGTTCCATGTTCAACGCCATATGCATTTCTCTTATGATGAATCTCAATTGTATTGCTTTACCGGTGTAAATATTTAGTTGCGCTCAACCTAGAGCTACATGTAGGCAGTTTTCAGTCTGCATTAACTCGAGGTGATACCTCCACACTTTGTATATCAGGTCTGAAGGTTATAAAGCTGAGATTGGAAACCAGTCTCAAATCTCAAGCATCTGATTGGCTGAAATGGCGACCAGTCGCCATTTCAGCCAATCAGATGCTTGAGATTTGAGACTGGTTTCCATGCTCAGCTTTATAACCTTGGGCACAGGAGTATTTACATTCAGAAAACACAAACTCTCCACACAGAGCAAAGTTTGCAATGTCATAAATTTAAAAAGAAAAACTATGTTTGCTAAATTAGTTAATACGCCAATGGAAATTATGGAAAGCCAGAGCTGTCTTATATTGTTGTTTTCGAATTTATTCAACCGCTTTGGTATTATATCAGTTCATTTCTATAATATATAAAACCAAAACATGTATTTACTGAACCAAAACTCATTATATTAATTCACACGTACAATATATTATACGGACTCGTCGATATATGAAACCAATATACCTTTATGTAGATTCAGTCTTGCTTTGTTTGTATTGGAAACTGTATTGAATGAAACCAGTATGTTCAAATATGAATTCACATTTTAATATATACAACCAACTGCCTTTGTATACTGCCAACTTGCGCATATATAAATATATTTTTGAATTGTATTTAACGAATGTATTAATATTTAAAACCGAATTAGACATACATCAATCCAACTGTCCTTATGGGGAACGAGAGTATCATTATATCATATCATTTTCACGATATATGAAAGTAACTGTTCATATATAAAACCGAAGAAGAAATATATATATTCGCTTCCTCCTTGTATGAAATCGAGTAATACTTATATTATTTCGATTCATCATTCGTTGAACCAACCATTCAAATGTGTAACCAATATTCGCTTCGTCCTTGTATGAAATCGAGTAATACTTATATTATTTCGATTCATCATTCGTTGAACCAACCATTCAAATGTGTAACCAATGTTGCAATATATCAGTTCATATTGACATTGTATTTAATGACTGCATCTTTTTATCAAACCAAAGTAGACATATATGCATCCATCTGTCCTTGTGTGTAACGAGTGTAGCATTATATAATATCATTTTGACAATATATGAAAGTAAACTGTTCATATATAAAACCGAATAAGAAATATATATGTTCGGTTTGATATACAATAAGAGCAGCTATCATTATAGTTAACCGAAATGCATTGCTTTTATTTCATTTAACATTATATTAACTGAAAACGTTCTTATATTAAACGTAAGATCAATGTATGGATACAATAATTCTTTATATATATCCGTTTCGACAATGTGCCGTACCGTTCTTCGTTATATGAAACCGGCTTGTTATTATATTGACGAGACTATTCGTTGGGAGATGTATTTTACTTCGACACCGGCTAGGCATGCAGAAGACGCCATGCACTGATAAATCAGAACAATATAAGCATAACGTTATTTCATACAATTACAAAACGAACATATATATTTCTTATTCGGTTTTATATATGAACAGTTTACTTTCATATATCGTGAAAATGATATAATATAATGCTACTCTCGTTCCCCATAAGGACAGTTGGATTTATGTATGTCTAATTCGGTTTTAAATATTAACACATTCGTTAAATACAATTCAAAAATATATTTATATATGCTCAAGTTGGTTCTATACAAAGGCAGTTGGTTGTATATATTAAAATGTGAATTCATATTTGAACATACTGGTTTCATTCAATACAGTTTCCAATACAAACATAGCAAGGCTGAATCTACATAAAGGTATATTGGTTTCATATATCGACGAGTCCGTATAATATATTGTACGCGTGGATTAATATAATGAGTATTGGTTCAATAAATGCATGTTTTGGTTTTATATATTATAGAAATGAACTGATATAATACCAAAGCGGTTGAATACATTCGAAAACAACAATATAAGACAGCTCTGGCTTTCCATAGGAAATTGTACTTGTTTATTCGTTATGCGAACCTGTAAAGGCAAGTGTGAGGTTGGTTACCCTAAAATATGAATATGAAAAGGGACTTTTGAAAGACCTCTGTCACTGTGTTGATATTTGAAGTCAACGAGTTTTTCATAGTAGGTTTAACCTGTTTGAAGTGTGTATTTATGATACTGCGGAAAAATGAATTTTAAAATTCCGTTTTCGGCTATTATAAAAGCAAAACAATAAGATCTTAAGAGCACATCTGACAACTTAACCATGTGCGAGAGATGTATCTCTTGTTCACATATTGTTTTGTTGATGTTGCTTTAAGGATAAGGGGTTGGTAAACGCCTAAGCTAAATGTTCATGGAATTGCAATTGTTTGAAATCGGTGTCAAATTATCCAACATTTCAACAAATAATTTCCGCGTCACACTGTTTCATCACAAGTGTTAATATTTGGTCACTTTGAATGAAGTGGTTGTTCAAGTCAATACGTTACGGCATTGAGGAGAATTAAGTTATGATTTTTGTTTTCCACATCTTTTAACTAGAGTATATATAATATAATAAAAACCTCTTCAAATAACCCAGAATTATAGTAAAGTGTTTAGTTAGAAATCTAAACATTTTATTGCGACTAAAGTTACAGAAGTTTGCTGTGATTTTTTTTCCAGCGATATAAGCGAAGCCAAGCTGATTGGAATAAAGAATTTTTTAGCGGTGTAAACTTGAACAAAGAAGGTGTAGCCTTGCTAATTTATATACCGAAAAGTTATAAAGTGAAAAATTATTCGAAAACGGTTACTGGTCGATTGTTTGAACTCAAAATAAATGAAAATGGTTTACCTTATACAAACTACACTAGACAAAAAAAACTACGATAAAAATGTTTTCTTTTTCGAGTTAAAAACTGTTCTTAAACGAGGAAAATTTAAAGGTGTTTGTTTACCACCCTCGTAAGGATCTATTTAAAAATGTTTCATAACATGTATGTTACAACAACACTCTTCCATCAGTACGGAACATAATATGATAACGTTGATACGAGGGTGTTCAAAAAGTAATGCAAACATCATTCCCATATTCATCTTGCTGGGGAAAGGTTCATCCTAGTGTCATGACTGGAACAACTTTAGATGATATCAATGTCAGAATGCTTCAGGCTAAATTTGGTTAAATTCCATCCTGTGGTTTCAGAGGAGATGGTTTTTAAATCAAAATTATGACGGACCCTGGATGACGGACGCTGGACGACGGGCAAAGGACGCCGGACAAAGGAGGGTCATAATAGCTCTTCAGGAACCAAATGCTAGGAAGTTCATGTCATTCTCGTTTTCCTTTTAATTAAAACTCTAAGAGTATTTAGAAATTAATTAAAAGGAGTAGAGTCTCTACTTATATAATTATTGTCTTTCAATTTTATTTTAAAGGAAATGAACTGCCTTTCATTAAAAAGCACGGTCTTGGAAATTTGCTAGATAAGCCTCAACAATGATGAATAAATAAACAATTTCACATTTAAAATATATGGAAGCATATTTGTGCCACAACTTAATTAACCACATAAAATAACGTGAAAATAATGGAGGATTTCGCAAATAAAGTTTTTTTTTCGCGAAAACATCCATATTTTCACGATTAAAAAAGTTATGTTAACACGAATTTATTTCTGTTAGTGCTCTAAACTGCCACAGCATAAAGATAAAGTTTTCATGTAAATAATGGAGGATTTCACGAAAACACATAACTTTTCACGAAACCTTAAAAATTTCACGAAAGATATTTTTGCATGAAAATAATGGAAGATTTCACGAAATCAGATTTCGTGAAACGAAAAACAGATAACTTTTCATGAAAGCGTAACAATTTCACGAAAGATGCCAGTTATCTAAAAATTATGGAAGCATATTTGTGCCACAACCTAACAACATAAAATAACGTGAAAATTATGGATGTTTTCGCGAAAAAAAAAGTTATCTGTTTTCGAGAAAAAAAATCTGTTTTCGTGAAATCCTCTATTATTTTCATGGATACTATATCTTTTATGTTGACAAAATTTAGAGCATTTTCAGGAATAAATTCGTGTTAATTTCTTTCGTGTGTAATTTATCTGTTTTCGCGAAAAAAAAACACATTTTTTGCGAAATCCTCCATTTTTTCACGTTAATTTGTATGGTTAAGTTGTGGCGCAAATATGCTTCCATAAAATCATTTAATGACATCTTTCATTCTTTATACAACTCAATCTTGCATGAAATCACATGTCATATAAATGTTCACCAGTGAGAAATGTTAATGTCACTTTATTATGTCATGACTATAAACAAAATTTCACGATTTTCTTATATTAAATAATATGAGTAACGTTATTAAAGAAGCTACGCGCATCACACATAATACTGCAACTCTTCTCGACCCCATAGCAATATCGAGCGAAATAGATCAATTTTGTTCAGGCGTCTTTAGGACAAATCAAGAAATAAGTGACCATTATGCCACATATCTATATCTTAAAATAACTCGTTACGTAGAGGAACCTTATAAAAGAAGAGTGTGGAATTATAAGTATGCTGATTTTCATAAATTTAATAATCTCATACAAACAACAGACTGGTCAATTTTAAATCAGGGATCGATAGATTCGGCATGCCAAACATTTACGACAAAATTTATAGAAATAGCTAAGGAATCTATACCGACTTCTTTTGTAACAATAAGACCAAATGACAAGCCGTGGTATGATTCTGAAATTCGTCGTTTTTCTCGAAAACGTGATCGCCAAAAACGTAAAGCAATTTTGTCAAAAAAATTGTAGATTGGAATGCGTTCAAAAAAATTACGAAATAAAGTTAACAACTTAATCAAGCACGCACAAGAACAATTCTTTGGTAATTTAGAAGTTACGCTACAAGATACTTCCTGCAATGATCCTCGCAGATACTGGAAAATTGTAAAAATGTTAATCAAAAATAATAACGGTAAATGCGAAAAAATTCTACCCCTCATTATGAGTAAAAATACTAATACTACTACTACTACTAATAATAATAATAATAATGAAGAAATTTACGCAACTACTGATACTGAAATAGCCAATTGTTTAAACGATTATTTTGTGGGAATATCAACTATTGATGATTCAAATGTACCGTTACCATTGATAACAGCAAAAACAAATACTAAAATGACTGACATTAAAATAACCGAACTAGAAATTTCAGACGTATTGTCCTCATTGATGATTAATAAATCTACTGGGCCTGATGAGATAAGCCACAAAATGTTAAGGTGCACATCAAAGACAATTTGTAAACCCTTATGTATTTTGTTTAACAGATCTATTAATGAGACTGTATACCCTAATCTTTGGAAATCGGCAAATGTTATACCTCTATTTAAAAAAGGGGAAAAACATGTCCCATCGAATTAAAGGCCAATATCACTCATAAGCTGTGTCGGGAAAGCGTTTGAAAGAGTTGTATACAAACATATCTATAATTATTTATTTATGAATAACTTGATATACAGTAATCAGTCGGGCTTCTTACCGGGGCGATCAGCAGTTTTTCAGCTAATTGTATAACCAGATAAGTCTAGGTATCGATAATAAGACTCCTACTTGCATGATTTTTTGTGATATTTCTAAAGCGTTCGATCGTGTTTGGCAACCGGGACTGATTACAAAACTTAAACAATATGGCTTTGATGGAAAAGTTTTAGATTGGTTATCTAACTATCTGTCAGAACGAAACCAAAGAGTCCTTGTTGGTTCCTCACCTTCTACAATAAAATCAATAAATGCAGATGTCCCTCAAGGCTCCGTACTCGATCCGCTTTTATTTTTTAATTTACGTCAATGATATAGCCGAAAATATTACAAGTATAGCACGTCTATTTGCAGATGATAGCTCACTTGCGTTTACATCAAGAGATATTGATTTAATGGAGTTAACTCTCAATAATGATCTTATTAAAATTGAAGAATGGTCAAAAAAGTTGTTAGTACAATTTAATCCAAATAAAACTGAAGTTATGTTTTATTCACTAACATCAATTCGAAGACCTGAACTTTACTTTAACAACGTCAGACTCGACTTTGTTACCAGTCATAAACACTTAGGCATTACTTTGAGTGAAAATGCAAAATGGCACGAACATATAAATAATATCATTATTTCAGCATCGAAAGTCTTAAACTCTATGCGTGGGTTGAAATTTAAAATAAAACGTAAGTCCTTGAATCAAATTTTATAGCATACATGAGACCTCTACTTGAATATGCGTCTGTTGTCTGGGATGGTTGTTCTTTATATAAAAAAATTCTTTAGAAAGACTGCAGTATGAGGCAGCAAGAATTGTAACAGGTCTAACTCGTTCTGTTTCGACACAAAAATTAATTACCGAAGTTGGTTGGGTATCACTCTCTGATCGTCGAATAATGCAAAAGTTAATAATTGTATATAAAGCATACAACGGTCTTCTACCAAACAACATGGAAGAATTATTTCCCGACCTTGTGCATGATTCAACCCCATACAATCTCCGTAATAATAGTAACTATGTATCTTTACAAAGACGTACCGAGCTATATTCAAACTCTTTCTTACCGTCGTCTGTTAAAGAATGGAACCAACTAGACACATAAATACGAAACGCGACCTCCTTAAGTATATTCAAATCTAAACTAAAAGAAATATTTCAAGCACCAAAAGTACCGATATTTTTTTTATCAGGTAAAAGATTATACTCAGTTTACCATGCTCGTTTAAGAAACAATTGTAGTAATCTAAATTTTGATTTGTATAGAAACCACTTACGAGACGATCCATCATGTCATTGCGGTGACGTATGTGAAAATGCTGAACATTTTTTCTTTAAATGTTCTCTATATCATGAACAACGTGTAACATTATTTAGAACTACACAATTATTTCACCCTTTAAATACAAATACTTTGCTATTTGGAAAAAATAACTTACTACCAGAAGAAAATGAAATGATATTTGCTGCAGTACAGTATTACATCAAATACACAAACAGATTTGTCAATTAATCGATTTTAAGATTAAAAATTATGGTAACCCTGAAAATTATAAGCCAACATATGAATGAAGCATACCGGACTCTACCCCCCCTCTCTCTCTCTCTCTCTCTCTCTCTCTCTCTCTCTCTCTCTCTCTCTCTATCTCTCTCCCTCTCTCTCGCTCGCTCGCTCGCTCTCTCTCTCTCAATACAAAATTAATTTATCTCCGATTCTTTTTATTATGTTAATATTAAGATATACTGCTTTGAACTATGAAATAATATATCATTATTTGCTTGTCAGCCATGCAATGCAACTTATTTTACTATGTTAATCAGGGAAGGGCACACGATAATGTTGAAAGAACTTCATGCCCAACCCTTTTTGCTTTTCTAATTATTGCTCATATGTATGTATATATATCATAAAACAGAAAAGCAAATAAAATATGTTTAAAATAAAACTTTAAACAAAAAAAATGATTTACTGCATAAATAATTATTCCAATTTACAATTGTGCTATGAATATTGATTTGTTAAAAATGTGCACATTTTGCACAAATCATGTGAACACAAAGAAAAGTAAATTAATACAATGACAAAAGGATAAAGTAGTAGACATTCCTTTACTGTTAAACATGATGAAATTGTGTATGTTACTTTTTTCCAGAATTTGATAAAATGTAAATAAAAATAAAACATACATTTGTAACATGCTATTAATAATCAAATTAACAACATGTTTTAAGTAGGGATGGCAACGAGTAGTAAAATTGGTACTCGAGTACTCGGACGATCTTCCGATCGAGTACTCGAGTACTCGAACGATTTCCGATTTTAATAGAGATAATACCGTTCGTGTAATATCAGCTTCAACCTACTCAGTATTTATACCATATACCAACTTTTAATAAAGATTTACACAACAAAAGTGTGTTATATCTTTTATTTGTGTTTTGTTATTTTATGATTTTATATTTTTAAAATAAATAAACAAATAGTATCAAAGTTACAACACAGTCATGCGAAATGTACATATACGGTGGTCAGAATAATATTATGTCGTGAAATAATCAAATCAAATAAATTAATCGAACTAAACTAAAACCATAGAGCTCATCTGTCTGCATTTGGGGGGTGGTCTCGTTTCATGTTTCAACTTAAGATGGTTAAGCATGTTTGTAGTTCCCCCGTTGTAGACCAACTCGAAACTACATTTGACTGTTTTTCCGTCTGCTGCCCGTTTGAAGTAACTCCACGCAGACGACTTTGCGGGAGGCATTTTGCTGATGTAATAAGTTATTAATTCGGTCTTTAATTAAAGAATGTGATACTAAACATTAACATCATTTTACTTTATCTTTTTATTTTCATTAATATTCATAGATTGCGTCATTTACCAATAAAACATTAGAAATTATCATCACATGCAAGTGCACCAATCAATGACTATATAGGGCGGTCTTGATTTTCTGTATGAAGCGCCAATTATCTAATTGTCAAACAATACATTTGTGCGAAATGGGTACCACAGGTGATTGGCAAACAATAGATCTGTATTACCACTATAAAAACATTGCTTATTGACATTATTGACAAGTGCCATTAACAAGTGTTACTTATTTTGGCAGTTTGTTATTTCACAACAATGACACTTCAAGCGTAAAATACGTCACCTGTGGCGATTAAGTGCATCACGCATAGTGTCTAATTGCCACCGTGCCGTATATCGAAATGAATTTCAAACAAAACAAACGGATTTCTTTTTTTAATATCAAAATTTTTATTTTTTTCCGATTACTCGAGTAGTAGATTTAGTACTCGATACTCGGACGTTCGATCGAGTACTCGAGTAGTCGATGCCATCCCTAGTTTTAAGGTAGATAATGGGTTACAGCCTTCTATCAAGAAAATAGTTGTTTACAAGGAAATCACATTTCTTTATATTGTATTATGACAGAGAAGTTTTTGAAACTGTAATTGAAGAATTATTTTAATCTGAATCCCATTGTGTAAAATAACACCAACATCTTCTTATACAGTTACACATTTCATTACAAAAGACTTGTACTTCTTTACTGGCTAATAATGTGTCTGCCATCCTAATGTCTTCTTGCTTCACAATCCCTTGCCATAACATTTATTCAAATCTGTATTGACCTAGTGGTTAGAATCCACTTTTCATTTACAACATACTTTTGATCTCAACATTTTGATTTTAAATTATTGACATTTACTGCTTTCAATGTCTTTTTAAATTTGATATATATTAGAAATAAAAGATTCATTTATTTGGTATGATTTCAGGTGATCCCATTATATTAATCAAGTTTTAATTTTTTATTTAAATACGATTTACACCCCCCAGACTTCAGCTCCATACAACAATGTAGGAGCAACCATTGCATCAAAAAGAGTAAATTTAGTTTTAACATCCAGATCAACTCTATCAAATAAATAAAGAATATTACTTATGTCAGTGCGATTTTTAAGAAAAACAAACTGTTTGTTGTTCTTTGATTATAAAGCTTTCAAAAACATGTAACACTGATTAAGTTTGTCAACAAATAAAAAACCTACAGGTAACTTTCTGACTTAAATTTCATCTCTTTAGGGTTATGTAAGTTACACACTAAATATGTTATGTTAGAGAGAAAAATTTGAAATAAAATCTACATCAATCAACAGAGAATACTTCAACTTCAAAACTTATATTTTAAATATTGATTAATCTTAACAAGAATAAACCAGAATTGAAGGTTTAAAATCCACATATTTTTTTCTTCAAATTTTTGGGGTTACACATAAAAACCTCCATAACACCTTTATGCCCCACACGCCAGAATGCAAACAAACTGCAAAATATCCGGGACATCAGGCTTTCAGAAAAATCATGTCTACAAAATCACGCCGGGGGGGGGGGGGGCAAACATGTTCCTAGCCACCGGCCTAAAGCATGTATTTAACCCTACATCTAGTTTTTCGTCACATTAATGTGATGTGACCATAGTTTCACCGGACAGTGGGAATGGCAGCGACACGAAATCGTGCCGAGTGCATGCCGATAGCAGCTTAAATATCTTTTTTTTTCACCAGACAATGGCAATACTCAAGACTGCTACAGGCGCATGACCTGTTCATTACCACACATGCAAATTTGCTAGATATATTATTTACATGAAAGACGCATAGTCAGTCGACGATTACAAGAAAAACCTCTGTCTTCCCATTAATGTTTGCAGTTTTTGCAAAAAAAAGCCAGACGGATAATAGCATATAATTATAATAAATTTATTGAATTTAAAATTATATGTACTAACTGTTATTCACTGCAGATTAAAGTGGATTGGACAGTAAAGCATTAATGTTTTTGGTTCATCAGAAAAGTTGTTTGGATGTCATTTTCTCCAATCTAAATCTGGACCTTAAAATGAAACGGACATTTTACTTGGCAGAACAAGTCTGAACATAAAAACATGACTAGATTAAAAGATGGCCCTGGCTCCAGCACCTCGTCGATGCCGCCTGGACCATGCTTTGCCTCAGCACTTCCTTTGGGCACATCTGGCTCCAGCACCTCGTCGATGCCGCCTGGACCATGCTTTGCCTCAGCACTTCCTTTGGGCACATCTGGCTCCAGCACCTCGTCGATGCCGCCTGGACCACGCTTTGCCTCAGCACTTCCTTTGGGCACATCTGGCTCCAGCACCTCGTCGATGCCGCCTGGACCATGCTTTGCCTCAGCACTTCCTTTGGGCACATCTGGCTCCAGCACCTCGTCGATGCCGCCTGGACCACGCTTTGCCTCAGCACTTCCTTTGGGCACATCTGGCTCCAGCACCTCGTCGATGCCGCCTGGACCACGCTTTGCCTCAGCACTTCCTTTGGGCACATCTGGCTCCAGCACCTCGTCGATGCCGCCTGGACCATGCTTTGCCTCAGCACTTCCTTTGGGCACATCTGGCTCCAGCACCTCGTCCATGCCGCCTGGACCATGCTTTGCCTCAGCACTTCCTTTGGGCACATCTGGCTCCAGCACCTCGTCGATGCCGCCTGGACCATGCTTTGCCTCAGCACTTCCTTTGGGCACATCTGGCTCCAGCACCTCGTCGATGCCGCCTGGACCATGCTTTGCCTCAGCACTTCCTTTGGGCACATCTGGCTCCAGCACCTCGTCGATGCCGCCTGGACCATGCTTTGCCTCAGCACTTCCTTTGGGCACATCTGGCTCCAGCACCTCGTCGATGCCGCCTGGACCATGCTTTGCCTCAGCACTTCCTTTGGGCACATCTGGCTCCAGCACCTCGTCGATGCCGCCTGGACCATGCTTTGCCTCAGCACTTCCTTTGGGCACATCTGGCTCCAGCACCTCGTCGATGCCGCCTGGACCATGCTTTGCCTCAGCACTTCCTTTGGGCACATCTGGCTCCAGCACCTCGTCGATGCCGCCTGGACCATGCTTTGCCTCAGCACTTCCTTTGGGCACATCTGGCTCCAGCACCTCGTCGATGCCGCCTGGACCACGCTTTGCCTCAGCACTTCCTTTGGGCACATCTGGCTCCAGCACCTCGTCGATGCCGCCTGGACCACGCTTTGCCTCAGCACTTCCTTTGGGCACATCTGGCTCCAGCACCTCGTCGATGCCGCCTGGACCATGCTTTGCCTCAGCACTTCCTTTGGGCACATCTGGCTCCAGCACCTCGTCCATGCCGCCTGGACCATGCTTTGCCTCAGCACTTCCTTTGGGCACATCTGGCTCCAGCACCTCGTCGATGCCGCCTGGACCATGCTTTGCCTCAGCACTTCCTTTGGGCACAGTTCGTCGATGCCGCCTGGACCATGCTTTGCCTCAGCACTTCCTTTGGGCACAGTTCGTCGATGCCGCCTGGACCATGCTTTGCCTCAGCACTTCCTTTGGGCACAGTTCGTCGATGCCGCCTGGACCATGCTTTGCCTCAGCACTTCCTTTGGGCACAGTTCGTCGATGCCGCCTGGACCATGCTTTGCCTCAGCACTTCCTTTGGGCACAGTTCGTCGATGCCGCCTGGACCATGCTTTGCCTCAGCACTTCCTTTGGGCACAGTTCGTCGATGCCGCCTGGACCATGCTTTGCCTCAGCACTTCCTTTGGGCACAGTTCGTCGATGCCGCCTGGACCATGCTTTGCCTCAGCACTTCCTTTGGGCACAGTTCGTCGATGCCGCCTGGACCATGCTTTGCCTCAGCACTTCCTTTGGGCACAGTTCGTTGATGCCGCCTGGACCATGCTTTGCCTCAGCACTTCCTTTGGGCACAGTTCGTTGATGCCGCCTGGACCATGCTTTGCCTCAGCACTTCCTTTGGGCACAGTTCGTTGATGCCGCCTGGACCATGCTTTGCCTCAGCACTTCCTTTGGGCACAGTTAGTTGAATCTGACTGTGATGAATATGTCCTTCGTTCAGAGACCAACAGGGGACTACATTTATGATAAATCTTTCATTAATGTCTATAGCAGTTAGTACTGGTACAAAATCAAACATTTATATAGAAAGTACTAAAAAGTGCATGTTTGCCTCGAAGTAATAGACAAGCCAAGTTTTTATATATTTGGGAAAATGATATCCAACGTGAGGTCCAGTCATCTCATAATGGAATGACATTCTCTGATTTGAAAGCACGGAAGGGTTTCCCTAAAATTAAAATAAAAACACTGTACTAACGTTTGTTTCTTACATCTCTCGTGAATCCTCCGCCGCGGAAGTGAATATGCTTCCGTTTCTTAACATCACCTTTGGTGCAGGATACAGTGTTTACCAGGCGTGCTCTAACTTTGTATGTTACGCCTACTTACAAATTTTAAAAAATCGTTAACGAACAATATGCATTCACTACTAATTTTAATGTTCGACCGGAAATATATAGGAAATCGACCTATAAATACCCACAAATTTAGACACGCAACATAATGAGAATGGAGAAATAATGATTCAATTTGAAAGGTTAAGGAAAAAATGCTATGTCATTGGCTCAAAAATAATATCAACCATAATATGTAAATATTGAAAAGAAGAGTGGGAAATTTTAAACCATATAAGCTATACAAGCTGAGAGAGGTGAAGAAACGTAGAACAACTGAATACATTTCGTATAAATAGACTTGAATGTTAATTGGTTTGGAATTCGGTAAGTTACTTGATTAAACATTTAAAAAGCCCAAGTTTACACTTTTAATTTCGGTTTATTTTACACGAAAACATTGATGTTATAAATATACAGTTACAAGTCAAAGGATTGACGTATTTATAAATAAATCGAGTTGAATTTGAAATGTTGACATTTTTCAGCAACACAAATATTTGTTATTCATAAGTATCTCCAATAATTTCCTGAACGCTTTAGCGACAAAAAAGATGTTTCAAAGGCCCCACTACACTCCTCCCCTGTACACTCATCGATTAAAAGAAAATAATCAAAATCTCAATAACTGTAAATGTCGTTCAATGATACTTTGCACAAATGAATGTTACTAATGTATCTTTATTTTGCATACAGTAAGACACGTTAGAGAAGTAAAGAAAAAAGCCAGACCTAAAAATTCCTTAAAATTCTATTTACATAAATGCACAAAATCTAAGCAATACAAATCATAATATTAAATTCCCAAGTGAGTGTAATGATATTGACAAGAACATGTTGTGTACTTTGTAAAGAACTTCAACTATTAAAAGATAAATCAATGATTGCCATCCGTTTACGCGACCAGGAAGCGACCAGGAAATTGAAGGCCAAACACAATTGTACTAACATCCCATAAAGTTTACAAATGTAAGTCACGAGGACACAAGATAGGGTTACCAGTATCATATAACTCATGTGGGCTTTTAAATGATGTTTTGTGTTGTTTAGTTTTTGTGAATTTATGTAAATAGAAGTTTATGGAATTTTTAAATCTCGCTATTTTTCTTTACTGTTCTAACGTGTCTTGCCATATGCAAAATAAAGATACATTAGTAACACTTATTTTGTGCAAAGTTTCATTGAACGGCATTTTGCCGTTATTGAGGTTTTGATAATTTTCTTTTTATCGATGAACGTGCAGGGGAGGAGTGTTGTCGGCCCTCAAAGGTAAACCATCAGATTTCTCTAAACTCACAACGACCGTGCATTCCAGTTAAAACACTGGGCTGAAGATTATAAAACTGAGATTAGAAATCAGAAGAGTCGCCATTTCAGCCAATCTGATGCTTGAGATTTCAGACTGGTTTCCATTCTCATTTTTATAACCTTGGGACCAGGTCTATTTTGTATCCTCCATATATGTCTACACTAGCGGATATGAGGCCATTGTGGCAATACCGCACTGATTGGCTTTATTTCTGGACATCATGATATAGCCATTCATGCCCCAGTACGCTCCCCAGCTGTTCTTGACCAGCCAGTAGTCGGAGGTGCTGGTCCCGTACCCCACAATTAGCACACCGTGGTTAAGGTTATTAGAACTGCATAGAGGTTCATCGTAGACACCTAGAAAAAAATTATATAAACATTAGTGAAATACAATGAAGTGTTTATTGTTTATTTGTTATTGGGATATTCTTCTTGAAACCATTTACTCCATACATACAGGGTTTATCGCATGTACGCAAATTGAAGATCCAGATAAGCCGGCACATTCGTGTCTCGGCTGATAAGGATCTGCATTAATGAATCGAAAAGCGAAGGGAGTCGATCGTGATCCGACGAAACGGATAAGCCGGCTGATCTGGATCTGTTAGCCCATATTTCATGGACTAGAGGTTTGGAGAGCCAGACTCTCGGGCCTAAGAGACACCTTTTCATGAACAACATTAATTTCTGAATCCTATTACATGTGTCATGCACATGGCTGACAGGCAACCGGTAATATTCCCCAGCTGCTGATCATTTTAGTACAAGTTTCTAATGGTGCACGATCCTTTCACCTCCCGTGCAGACGACTTAACGACTAGGGCTGGAGGTTATAAAACTGAGATTGGAAACCAGTCTCAAATCTTAAGCATCTGATTGGCTGACATGGCGACTAATGACTAAGATTTCGTTAGGCCCAGCGAGTAATTGTCGACGGCGAACAATGCATTCGACGAGCGATGTCCTCCTTTGATCATGCCCAAAACCTTCATGTTTCTGGTTTTCTGAAAGCTTTAGCATTCTCACATTCGTAAAGAGTAAAACTTGAAAACTGAAGATGGGATTTGTGTAAAGGTTAACAAATGGACTTGTTTTGAGGTTATTCATGCATGTCTACAAGCCAAAACGAAACTGTCGTGCGTTTTTACGGGGTTACTGTAGGGGAGAAAGTTAAAAAAAATCAGTGGACAAGTAGTGTATCGAATGGTTACTTATTGATTTTAAAACACATTTTCCTTTGCCAATTTATTAAACTTTAACACATCACAAAATATTCAAAAAAAAGTGTTATGTTTTCATTTGCACTCAGTATATTTTCGTTTGGAAGGATGAACGTCCTTAAGAAAACATTATTATTCATTTTTGTAATGTTCTGACGGAAGAGATATTACCGCGGTGACCATTTAATGTATGAGAAAGCCTTACCGCCTTTGTAGAGCATTATGGACCGGAAGCTAGCATCGATTGCGACAGACACTGGACCAACAGTCGCCACGGCATGTTGGAGACTGGTCTCGTTGCCCTGAGGAATGTTCACATACCCTGACACTGCGGCCGTTACTAGCGAAGTTTTGAAGTTACATTTTGTTACCTGGTAATAAATAAGATATTTCATATAAATTCCACTTTCTTGTAGGTAGAAATGATTTTCCCGACGACCCCATCCCCGCTCCTCCCCACTCCTCCAATCTTTCTGCAATCCCCCACGTCCCGAAAAATCCACTTACAATTGTTAGTGGTTGTCTCGATTTTTCACAGCGAAGTACTTTCACTTGACTGAACAACTCATATTATAACAACTAAATAACCGAGAGGTTAAGGTCGTAGGCCGAAAATCACAAAATTCCTTTGTTCCTTAAAGACAAGTCCTACCAGAGCCGACATTTTTCATGTTTGAAAGCTGTCTACTTTGCCTTTGAAAGATCGGTGGTTCAATCCAGGCCTGAAACAGTGTCCGGAGAGACAACTAGGTTCTTCCTTATCAAGAAAAAGCCGGAACCTTACAGCTAGATATATTGAGGCGTGGAAGGACAATGGAATCATTGTCAGACGACGTTAACGTCAAGCCAAGAGTGACAGGTCCCCTTACCTGTCCAACATAGGGGTAGTCCGCCTTTCTTTCAATGCCACCGACATTGTTGATGTACTTGAAGGCGTTATTCATCTGTCCGCCATTACAGCCAGCGTTACCATAATCATAAGAACAATCTACTAGTTGTTGTTCACTAAGAGAAAGCAGGATTCCGGTTTTCTTCTTATATTGACCCTCCAAGGAACCAGTCTGTTACAATATAAAAATTGACATGCTTTCTTTTTTGCGAAGAGTAAGTGTATTACGTTAATCATGGCTGCAAGTTTTAAAACTGATATTGGATCTAAAATGTGGACTGGTCGCCACTTAAGCCAATCAGACGCTTGAGATTTTAGACTGGTTTCCATTCTCAAGTTTATAATCGTGGGGCCAGATCTCAGTTGTCTTTGGAAGACGCTGATGAATAGTAAGCTAGCATCAACTTCGATAATACTTATGCTTATTTGTTCGCAATATTTACGAATAGATTTTTGTTTTCGCCTGCACTTAGGCAAATATTGAACATGTATCACTTACCGCACTAAATGCCCAGCAAGATCCACACTGTCCTTGATTTTTCACTCCGGTTACAAGCCCCTGATTTCGCCAGTCTACCATACCCGGCGGAACATCTTCTGAAGCTGGCGGGATGGTGGCACCACTTTCCACCAACGACGACTGTATCGAAATGTTTGCCGTGTATTGACTTAAAAACTCGTCGAGGGTCTAAAGGCACACGTGGTAAATGAAAGACATAAGACATTTAAATATTTTCCAAATTTCAAAAAGAAATGTATAGAAGATGCAGTGGTCCGATTGGTTGATGTGGTAAGAAGACAGATTTCTAATAGGTAGCGTAATTTGCATTGCTTTGCTAGGTGATGTCGCCGTACGGGTTCGCTCCCCACAAGGTCCAATATATTTTTTTTATCTTCATAATGATTCTACCTAAAATATTGACGACGACTAAAAACAATATAATTTACCAGATCAGCGAATTCATTGACGCCAAGATAAAACGATTGCTTTCCCTCAGTGAACTTCTTCTTGTTATCTTTGATCAGCTTGGCGTTAACCGCAAATATCTTCTTTCTTTTTGTGTCTTCAGCGTCATCCTTATACTTTCTTTCTGCAATTTTACAGGGGCGTATGTAAGTTTTGAATATTGGGGCGGCGGAAATTTTGTAAAATAATTCAATTAGTTAAAGTTTAAATGATAAAACTAGAGATGCACGTATAGAATGGTTACTAAGTTTATTTTAGAACAATATTTTAAGTTAGTTTTCTTAAAGATTTTTAAGCATTTCAAAAACATATAAAGTACCTCATCGCATATGAATGAATACGTGTGTAGTCAACAAAACAAACTAGATTTAAACCCTCACAACTCTAAATATTATGAGGTTGATAAGAAACATCCTTATTTGATCACCTCTAATTATGGCTTTAGAATGATGTTTCAACATGTATGATATACTAAATTACTAAGTACGTGTCAATATTGGACACCAAAATTTAAGCAACAAATCTTTTTAATTTACAGAAAAATACAAAAAAAAACTAAATCATTATTGATAATACCCCGACACTTAACGTAAAATCATACAGTGCAATTAACATCCTGTGGTCATCCTAGTCGTGCGCTAGTCTGGCGCAGCTAATTGAGCGTATCGATGACTGTCTTCAGCGCACACAAAACTTAAGGCGACATAAAAATACTGGAGCGGCGAAGTTAAAGATTTACTGCGGCTGATTAAAATATTGGGCGGCGGTCGCCGCCCCTGCCGCCCCATTGACTACGCCTAGGTTTTATATTTTATTATTTTAGTGAAGATCTAAAACGGAATCTCTTAAAATAGAAAAAAAAGCAACTCATCGTTTTATCAGAGCGCTGAATGAAATTAGAGTTTGCGATCTTAAACAGGAAACACTGGTTTCTAGTTCAAAAGTTTAGACTCACAGAATGGAGAGTGTAAAATGTCTGAGTAACGTGAGACTGTTAATTTTCTGTTTTAATCTGCGTTTTTAAAACAATGGTATCATACTACGTCACGAGCACCTACCAAAAAGATCCATCCCGGACTTTTTTTGTATACAAACCCGTCGCTTCAAAGGTAAACGGAAATTAACTGACGCCTGCAAGAATAAGGGTATATGAACCGTAAAAATTAAAGTTTACCTTTGAAGCGACGGGTTTGTTTACAAAAAAAAGTCCGGGATGGATCTTTTTGTTAGGTGCTCGTGACGTAGTATGATACCATTGTAAAATATATTTTTAAATCGAAAGCTCATCAAAACGGCGCGATTATGAAGTCTAAAATTCTAGTTACCTGTTCACGAAATAGATATTGTAGACATTGCAAATCACAAGATTGAGAAGAAGAAGGTCGTCAGTGTCGCTCATCAATAATTCAAAGGTCCAGGATTTGATCCATTTTCCGAATTGTCAAATATTTATTTGTAGTTACTTACGAAAAATCTCTTTGAAAGATGCGAATGTTTCATCCACTGGTTTGCCCCGGTCAATGTCTTCATCTAGAAATGAAACCTCGATTTTGTCAGGCGACGACCCTTGTCCAAATGTTGTTAGGGCTCCGAGACAACACAATATAAGAAGCAGGTTACAGTTTCGGCTTGAAATCTTGAAAATAAAACATTTACTGGATTTTCACTTAGTTTTGAGCTTTGGTATTTGTAAAGGTTACATGCGTTCTGTAATAGTTTCGTGTCAATCTGTGTAATAAAGCTATCAGTTTCAATTATCTCCCTTGGTGGTAATATTTTAATTTCAAACCATGTGGAATGAATCTTGGTGGCTGACTGTATATATACATAATTTAACAATCCTTACAATATAGAGCATAACCATTGTCCATCTTGGGCAAACAAAATTTATCATTTTGAACTGCAGCTTAATAAGTAGCCTGGCACCACCTAGATGGATTATTAAAAAAACACTGAAATACTTATTATTCTCTTTTTTTATTTCATTTCATATTCTTTTTTCTGATGTGCTGATGGTTCTGGGAGATAAGGGAAGTAAAATACATATCAGTAAGGTACCTGCAGTAGTTGCTTTTCTTGGAGGTATTGACGATTATTGTTTAAGTGACATGAGAATTTATCACTGAACATAGGGACTGGAGCCAGTCTATTTAATAAGGGAAATTATCCAGTTTTCTAGAGCTATAAAAACTCTTAAATACTTAATAAACGTTATCTTTGCATACCAGAAAACTTTGAAAACATGGATACCAGGATATTGGTACCACAAGTTAAGAAACTCTTTTTGCAAGTTTCATTGCCACACTCAGATTTTATTCAAAATTCTGCTGCAGTTTAAAATCACTTCTTTAACAAGGTATTTCTCAACTAGTGTTTTTTTGGAGATTTGATTTATAAAGTAACGAAAATAAAAGTCTATATTAATTTCTCAATGGTATTCGTAAAAACCATCTGAAAATTCAAAAACGAAAGACATGATATTCTACAGCGCTCTGCATGCTTTGTGATCAACCCATCTCGATGCATGCAATGACAATAGCTTCTTAAGTTTGTGAGCTTTTGCATGTAAGATTATGAAGTTGATAGGTGTGTTGGAGTTAATTCACCTTAAGAAAGTGTTGTTTTTTTTAAATAAGAATCTGTTGTTGGTTAGGTTAATGCAACCAATAACCTGGTTTTGTACGCCCAGAAGCAAATTGTTTTACCACTGACCGTTGCAAAGCGTTAACCCCCTTGTACTCTGTTTTGTTTATTGTTTGTGGTGTCTTATTTAATAAAAAATATGTTTTTTTATTTTTGCTTTTTGGCTGTGCAGAGATGATGTGCGTTCGAGTGTGGATATTCCTGATATTTATGTATCAGCTTTTGATAAAATAGACTCTAGCAAACACATAATTTTAATAAAATCAAAGTTATCAAAGTTTTTGTTTTTATTTATTTATTTGAACCGCTGTAAAATACCCACCACTTTGAAACTCCAAACAGAATTAATTTTAAAGAAATGTGTTCTTAAATTTAGAAAAAAAAACGCAAAACACCCTTACCATTTTACTGTTATCCATTATTTGAAAATAAGTATGCTGTTTAATCCGAATCCATGGCCAAGGTTTTCTGGAGGCCCGGATATAATTTTTCAATATTCATATATGCAACATCTATTTTTGGAATTAATTAAATTTAAACAGCATTTGAATTGTTCACATTATTTCTCACGACAATGACATTCGTACTCTTTAAGGGTCTTCTGGGATTCCGTATTGGACTGGATTTGCAACAAGTTTAGTTAGTTTATTAAGTATTCATAATCATTCTTTCGTATCGGGTCAGAGTCTCCTTAACCAATATTTTCCCACACTGAACACTCGCGACTTGTAGGAAGGTTACTGTAAATAAGATATGCCTATCGAGGGATTGTTAAATAAAACGTCTATATTGAAGACTCGAACCTAATAACATATACCGGATAAAATTAATTTTTGGGACTCTGATATTGCCTCATTCACGGACTCTTTTATTCTGCGGTTACTCGTCCTAATGAAATTCCAGGACCAAAGATCATAAAAATAAGTTTTGAGATCAGTCTCAAATCTCAAGGATCTGATTGGCTGATTTAGTTTATAATCTTGGGCACAGATTACCGGTTTACCTACCAGTAGGCCTATTCTACATTTAGGTTATAGCACAGGAACGTGAATTTCCACCGGGAAATATCCATACGTCTGTTGTATATGCATGTAATTGAACGTGTCATGTATTATGTCCTCTATGGATATTTTCTTATGGAATTTCTGGTTCCTGTGGCAATAGCCTCGCAATATTTTATTTTATAAAATAACCTAAAACATACGAATACCCAAAGATTATAAAGAATTATATAATATGGGCCTCACTTTGTGAAAAAATAATCCCACTAAGCAGTAAACATGCGATCATTATAATGATAACCTTCCATGTCGTTAAAAAATAATGTGCCGTTATGTAATATAATTTTATCATGTATCTGGATCCACCTAACCGGTGTGAATTTTACCGTAAATAACGATACCATTACTTGTATGTTATTCTGGCAAATGTTAGATTCACATCTATACACCATCAGAGTTTATCCGGCTGGTATTCTTTGCAGTAACATCTGGCGAGCAACTTTTTCTGCAGATCTACGACTTATAGCTACTTGATTGCTGCACATCAATACTGTTAATTCTTTATATAGCAATTTAAGAAACAATTGAATTTGTGAATTAAAAAATATATTTCTTTATATTTATGGCTTTTAATGACCAAAAATTGCTTATCGGGCAACTGGATATTGTCCATTTGTACGATGAAGCACAACCACACATAGACAATGAAGATTCCCAAAAGAGCCATGAGAAATATATTACACTACATATTCAACAAGAAATATCTTTAAAAAAGATAAACGGCGTTGATGGAAAAGATTTATATATACATGTATATAAGAAAGAAAGAAATACAGAGAGGCAATGCAGACACAGTTTAGTTATTTTATTTTATTTGTTATAGCTGTTGACGAACCCTCCCTGCCTTCTTAGTATGATTAAGAGATTAAGAGACCGAATCATGACAACTCATAAATTTATTGAAAGTGTCTTTAAAAAAATGTTGAAGCTGTTGCAACAATTTCATATAGTGATAACAAGTCGGTTAAAGAAGCAAAATATTCAGTTTCAATAAAATACCTCGTGTAGAGTGAGAATTCAAAATGAATTAATGTCCTTGAAATTTAATAAATATAAATAATAACAGCCTGTTACAAGAGCGAAATCTACCAACTTTTACGTACTATATTAAGTTTAAAAAAAGTGTCCGTCCTGAGTATTGAACCCGGGGCCTCCGCTTTGAGAGGCGAGAGTGTTAGCCACTACACTACAATGAACTTGTCTTACGAACTTGAAATTAACAATCAGTATCAAAGGAACTAGAAGGAACCAGTAAGAACTAGACATATCTACACTTCTTTCGTTTTACACTGTGTATTGTATGCAAGTGACACCCAAGAATATTCCATATAATATTGTATTTCAGCCATCACTATTGACTTAACTGGTTACTTAAATCGTAAATATGTTTTTCCTCCAATACAACACCCACTAACAACCAATCTAATTAATCTATTTGATTTTTCCGCTGCATAATAATGAAATCCCACTAGATACCTCTCCAGCCTGCTAGATGCCTCTCTGGTGAAATTAGCTACCAATCGAAATAGTTTATTTCATTTTCCCTCTGCATAATAAGAGAATACGAGTATTATTTACAACATTTCATTGGTCGAAAAACTATGTCAAAAGTGAGCTTAGACAGCTAACGCCGAAAAATATACCAACATTACTTACATGTAGAAATACATAATTTATACGAGAACAATCGGAATAGACTGAAAGGCAACGGTCAGTAGCTTTACATCTTAGATGTTCAATGCATACCTTTAAATATACCACAGATCACTACTTTATAACCATCTACCAATCATCTCCCATTATATTTGCAAGTTTGAACAAAATGCACCATAATGCAAAAGAGGAGTTTGCAAATGCATCATTATGTAATGAAGGAGTTTTTGAATGTATTATAATGTGAAGGAGGAGTTTGTAAATGCACCATAATGTAATGAAGGAATTTGTGAATGTATTATAATGTTAAGGAGGAGTTTGTAAATGCACCATAATGTAATGAAGGAATTTGTGAATGTATTATAATGTTAAGGAGGAGTTTGTGAATGCACCATTATGTGAGTGTAGGAAGAGTTTATGCACCATAATGTGCGTTAAGGATGATCTTTTTTTTAACGACCATCTAATCATCATGCCTAATAGTCTGTGCAAGATTAATATATTTCTTCATAAAAATCAAGGTAGCAATGAGTATTTTCCCCAAATTCATTTTTAGCTCGACTATTTGAAGAATAGGGGAGATATCCTACTCGCGCCGGTGTCGGCGTTGGCGTCGGCGTCCGTTAAACAAATGCGTTAAACAAAAAATGCACTTTAGTCCATAACTTGAAAACTACTTATGATATCAACTTGAAACTTGGAATATATATTCACCATCAAATTCTACATCATTACCAACAACACCCATAATTCTGCTACCAATATTTTTCAAGTTATGCCCCTTTTTCACTTAACTTTCGCGTTAAGGAAAATATGCACTTTGGTCCATAACTTATAAACTACTTGACATATCAACTTGAAACTTGGAATATATATTCATCATCAAATTCTACATCATTATCAACAAGACCCATAACTCTGCTGTCAATATATTTCAAGTTATACCCCTTTTTTCTTATATTTTGTGTTAAGCAAAATATGTATTTTGCCAATAACTTTAAAACTACTTGAGATATTGCCTAGAAACTTGAAATATATTTTCACCATAACCCTGCTTCCAATATTTTTCAAATTTCCCCTTTTTCACTTACATTTTGTGTTAAGCAAAATATACACTTGGTCCTTAACTTTAAAACTACTTGAGCTATCACCTTGAAACCTGGTAAATGTATTCGCCATCAAAATCAAGGTCATTATCATTAACACCCATAACTCTGCTACCAATATTTTTCAAGTTATGCCCCTTTTTCACTTATGCAATTGTCCCATAATTTTGAAACAACAGGAGATATTACTTTGAAACTTGGAATATATGTTTGCCATCAGTTTCTAAATCATTATCAACAAGATCCATAACTCTATTGAAAATATTTCTGTAATTTACTTTTTACCTCGACTATTCGATATTTCATTGAAACTTTGAATATTTTTTCACCATCAAAATCTACATCATTTCCAACAAGACCCATAACTGTAATACAATTACTCTACAAGTTATGCCCCTTTTCCCACTGTTCCTTTTTTTCACTTAAGTGCACTTCATCGATAACTTTGCAAATACTTAAGGTATCAACTAATATTTTTCCTGATTGCACATGAATGTATGGCCATAGTTGTTATTGTTTTAATCTTCATATTGCATTTGTTTCAAATGATTCGAATAGTCGAGAGCGCTGTCTCCTCTGACAGCTCTTGTTAAAATTGTGATTAGTCAGACCCCTGAAATATGTGTAAATTCGTCCAGCAAATTTAAATGAAATTTTTATGACATAATTGTAGATTTGTTTTCACTTCCAAGTTTTAAACATGAACTTGTGTTTCCAGACCCACCAGGAATTCCTGAAGCTGTATACTGGACACATCAAGCTAGCCAAGGAGTCTATGACCAACGCCTCCACCTACATATCTCCTGCTAACATCCTCCTGCCAGATAAAGTGGACTGGAGGGAGAAGGGACTTGTAACAGAGGTCAAGAACCAGGGACAGTGCGGCTCGTGCTGGTCATTCAGCACTGTAAGTTTGCAGTTAATCCTTTTCTCCATGGCATTTCGATGTTATTCCATTGCAAACAGTGTAGGTCCAGATCATCTGGAACATCTCAGATGATCTGTGCAGTTCTTCGCTATTCACTTTTCCTCTCTCTCTCTCTCTCTCTGACCATGAAGCATCCAGTGAAGATCCTGATCAGATGGCACAGATGTGCCAGCTTATCTGATTCTACATTTAAAACATCATAATCGACGATGGTAAATGTAAATCTGAATGTTGTGACGATATATATGCAAAGTCTGAGCAAGAAGTTTCTCTTAGGAATGCATACTAAATACAGTCAAGTGGACATAAAAGTTTTGAGAACAATTATTTAATAAACAAATGTCAAATGATGCATGATGCAAGAACTACTGCATTTCGGATGAAACCAAACATTGATAAAAGGATTTAAAAAGTCAGATAATTTAAGCAGGATATAAGTTTGTTTCTGATAAATAGAGCAACGTAAACATCCACATTTTCGTGATAGCAAAGGCCAACAGCTTACGTCGTTTCAATTTTTAAATTACTAGTTGTTAAAATGATATATACGGTGGGAAGCATAAGCCATTCAGTCATCAGTGTCGTGACACTATTTTCTTCATGGCAAAACAGACACACAACAGACTGGATCTAGTGTAACAAGCCAAATACTAACACGTATGCAAATGCATAAACGCGCGCGCCCTGCAATCATTGCGACCACGAAGTTCGGGTTGTGCGTTAGAATTGTCAATGCTTCTTCTTTGTAAATACTGGTCAGTAGGAATTTCAAAAATCACGATGGACTTTCCCTGTCAAAAAATTCACCTCGTACTCACTTTGAAAGTTCTACACGGTCCTTTTTGTAATTTTCTGCAAACTTTCGCGTTTTGCATTTAAAGTAAAGCCTGCACTTATTTGTGTGGAACTAACTTACCCGACTTTAAATATTGCTGTTAAAATAGAATCTGGTGCCCCTCGGAATATGTGTCGCCTGCTTTAAAAAGTTGAAATTTGGGCCCATGTTTTATGATTAATCTGCATCGCAATACTACAATAACCGCTAGCCTCAGCAAGTTTACCAAAGAACTAGAGACGTGTCCATAGGACACAGATGCTCCCACTCTCAAAAAAGCCAATATTGTGGTCACAGTACACTGAACTTTAGAATTACAAGACCTTTTCTGTTAATGGCAATTAGAGTATAATGGTTTATTATACATTTGGAGGTATGCGCGACACAAATTTGGAATAGACAGAAGGATGGAATAATTGACAGACGGACTGATGGACGTGGGCGAACCTATATTCCCCCATTTTATTTCAGAGTAGGTGCTTGATAAAAAAAGTTCTATAACTGAACAGGAGATAATCTTGATGTTGTTATCTCACATTTATACACTAGTACATATCAAGGTTAACCACCTATGGAAGTTGAACTTCTGCCAATGGTACAGGAGTAATTAGCTTTACAAGATAAGGTTCCACTACACTCCTCCATGCATGATCATTGATAAAAAGAAAATTATCAAAATCTCAATAACGACAAAATGCCATTCAATGAAACTTTGCACAAATGAATATCACTAATGAGTCTTTATTTTGCATATGGTAAGACACATTAGAGCAGTAAAGAAAAAAAGCTTGACCTAAAAATTCCCTAAAATTCTATTTACATAAATTCACATAAAGCTAAGCAATACAAAACACTTTTTTAAATTTCCACCTAAGTGCAATGATACTGACAAGAAAATCTTGTTTACTTTGTAAAGAACTTTCAACTACGAAAAGAGAAATCAAGGTTTGTCACCCAATTACGCGACCAGGAATTGACCAGGAAATTGAACGTCAACCCCAACCTCACTAATATATAGGTTACATTATATATGTCACGAAGACACAAGATATTGTTGTCGGTATCATGTTACACGTGTGGGATTTTAAAATAATGTTTTGTGTTGTTAAGTTTTGGTGAATTAATGTAAATAGAAGTTCAGTGATTGTTTTATCTCGATAGCTTTCTTTACTTTTCTAACGTGTCTAGCCATATGCAAAATAAAGATATATTTGTAACATTCATTTGTGCAAAGATTCATTGAACGACATTTTGCAGTTTGAGAACTTGATGATTTATTTTCTTTTTTATCAATGAACATGCAAGGAGGGGTGTAGTGGATCCTTAAATAGCTTGAAGGGAGATAATCAATCGAGAGTTATCAAATTGTGTTGTGCTAAAACATCAAGGCTTATTGTCATTTCAAGTTGGAATAACTTCTAGGGATAAAGATAAATGTATACACTCAAGAGTTTCATGACTTTTGCTAATATAGTTTAGGAGTTTTTGCAACAAAATATTACATGGTGATTGTATTGTACTGAAATACACGAGCGGCTTTATCTCTGGTTAAAATGCACGTTGTCAGAAACTAATCGCTAGATACATAATAACTACACATTATGGTTAACAAAGCTGTAAAATTTTATATAACTGTGGCCCATATACTTGTAGACTTATGCTTGACCCAAGATTACGTGCTGAATGGATTTTATTGAAACGCAAAAGGAGCCTTAACTCTGGTCTTAATTGGTATATGCAGAAACAAAACCCCAGATGCACAAATACACCTGATTGTCAACATATCTGTAAAGTTTCGTGATTATGGCTCATACTTTTTGAGTTACACGCGAAACAAGTTTCTGACTGACAGGACGGACGGGAGAACAAGGGCGAACCTCTATGCCCCCACCTCTTTATGCCTGTAGGGTGTGACAATTATTTCATGAAATTACATGTAATGCAATTACTTTCATTGTTGAATTACAATAACTCCCGAGCATCATGACAGAAACATTGACAATTTAATACACGTACCACAAATGTTTTTGTTTATGTCTTGTGAAAACCATGTTAAGGGGAATACCTAAAATACAGGTAGTTATCATTCTTATTGTATGATTTGGCTTTCTTTGTCCAGAAACTATATCCAAACTTTATGATTGAACCAAAGTAAATCCAATTCCCATTAGCCTGAATGTAAATTCCCAATATTCAATTTTTATGATTTCTATCATCATCTTAGCGTCTAGACAACCATATACGGTGTGAAAATCTACATTTCATCATTTCAAAAACATACAGGAAATTGGGGGTTAACTTACTTGCAAGAAAATTACTCTAATCAAACAGACCCTATTTTAAATGCGGTATCGCAAATACGGTGCCAAAAATATACATCCGCTGTTCCGGAACTAGTCCGCCTCTATCAAACAATATGTTTATTTTCCTGACATGTTATACCTGCAAACAAGTCACAAACAGGCCAATGTCTAAGGGTTAAAAGGCCCACAGATGAAGAGAAAAATTATCATGTTCTAAAACGGACTTAATCCGACGAAGCACGGGAAACACTAAGTGATTGGTGTTATTCAACCTGATCAATAGCACAACTTTACTAGTGTCCAAAAGAAACGATACCAAATTTTCAATAAAATGTTCGTTTTAGACCTGTCCCATCTTTAAATTCTGTTTATGCATGTACAGGATAGATGAAATTTTTTTTAATTACACATGTACGATGATGTTAAAAGGTCTCTCGAATGAATTAGATCAATCCAAATGTTCTTTAGCCGTTTGGTTTATACTATGTCCTTGCAAACAAGTGGTGTCGTTTCTTTTGGACACTATAGTCCGATTTTACGCATTGAGCCGTGAATGTACTTTTGTATTTATAGATTTTTGGAATATTCCACAAAATAGGGAAGTTAGATATTCCCATCATAGCTCATAATGTTAAAATTGAACACACTGTAGCATAAGGCTTCATGGCCGTGGCCGTAACGCACCAGATTTGTAACTTTTTGGCATAAGGGTTATGTGTTCGAATCCCATGAGGGGGATTTATTTTTTCTGTTTCTTTATATCATTTTATTTTCAATAAATTCATGTAGACACCGACAAAAATGCTATTAAGATGTCGCGATCGAAGCTTACTCAAACACAGTTTTCGGACAATGCTAAAAAAATGTTGCAAATTCGTTTTGCATTTTTTTAATGAAAGTAAGATAATGTAATGAAGGTCCCTTATACTACAATTGTTTACAGAACGTCTATGTTCACAGGTGTCAGCGCCCTTTCAGTGCAGAGGCTTAAGGGACACGGCGAGCTGCTCAACAAAATATTGTTATAAAACGAATTAATATGAACAAAATTAAAAGGGAATTGCAAAACAATAAATAAAACCATATCATAAGAACTAAATTAAAATAATAAATAGCATATGAAAAACAAAAATAAAAAACTTACTGTTATTGGTTTCGAACTTGCAATGTTTTGCATCACAGCCCGAGTTCCTTACCCACTGAGCTAATACATTGTGACAAAATATCTGCTAACAGGTTTTAATGTCGTATAAGTTAACTTAACGGTAACTAAAAATTTACGCACTTTACCTATTTAGGATTTTAACAGTGGACTTGTCCGAAAGGTCACAGCTCACGGGTCAAAATCGAACTTTAGTATACTTGCAAAGTTATAAGCAAAATCGAGTTTTAAGTCAGTCATGATAATCCTAAACAGGGGAAAGTATATGACACATATGATGGTGATCAAGCAATTATCAAATGATAATTTTAAAATGTTATAATTTAAAACTTATGTCCATTCATATATAATTTGAGTTTTAATCAATACTTGACGGTCTCTAATTGATCAAGGACAATAAGGACGTGCTAATAATTTCAGTCTAAAGAAACAATTTGTCTATAGAAACTTTTTTGGCAAAATAACTAAGTTTGACATTTTATTTCAATTCTCGTTATTACAAAAGTGGTTGATACCCTACAACCCGTTTTGTAATAAAAACGAGAATTGTTATAATTATTACAATTCTCGTTTTTATTACAAAACGGGTTGTAACAGTGCTCTAAACTGCCACAACATAAAGATAAAGTTTTCATGTAAATAATGGAGGATTTCACGAAAACACATAGCTTTTCACGAAACCTTAATAATTTCACGAAAGATATTTTTGCATGAAAATAATGGAAGATTTCACGAAATCAGATTTCGCGAAACGAAAAACAGATAACTTTTCATGAAAGCTTAACAATTTCACGAAAAATGTCAGTTATCTAAAAATTATAGAAGCATATTTGTGCCACGACTTAACCACATAAAATAACGTTAAAAATTATGGATGTTTTCGCGAAAAAAAAAAGTTATCTGTTTTCGAGAAAAAAAAATCTGTTTTCGTGAAATCCTCCATTATTTTCATGGATATTATATCTTTATGTTGAGGCAATTTAGAGCATTATCAGGAATAAATTCGTGTTAATTTCTTTCGTGTGTAATTTATCTGTTTTCGCGAAAAAAAACTTTTTTTGCGAAATCCTCCATTTTTTCACGTTAATTTATATGGTTAAGTTGTGGCGCAAATATGCTTCCATACTTACTAGTTTTTAAATTCAAACATTTTGTTCAGTAATACTATGTTTTATCCTTCATTTATTTAATTTGTAGCATTTGCTGGTATCTAGACATCTGATAAAGCGAAAAGCTGTTATTTTTTCGGCGTTAGCTGTCTAAGCTCACTTTTGACCTAGTTTTTCGACCAATGAAATGTTGTAAATAATACTCGTATTCTATTAGTATGCAGAGGGAAAATGAAATAAACTATTTCGATTGGTAGCTATTTACACCACTGGTGACCAGAGAGGCATCTAGCAGGGTGGAGAGGTATCTAGTGGGATTTTTATTATTATGCAGCGGAAAAATCAAATAGATTAAATACAATTTTATATGGAATATTCTTGGGTGTCAGGTAAAAACTTGCGTACAGTACACAGTGTAAAACGAAAAGGAAGTGTAGTTCTATATTTCTAGTTCTTACTGGTTCCTTTCTAGTTCCTTTGATACTGATTGTTAATTTCAAGTACAAAATACAAGTTCATTGTAGTGTAGTGGCTAACACTCTCGCCTCGCAAGCGGAAGGCGCCGGGTTCAATACTCAGTACTGACACTTTTTTCGGCGTTAGCTGTCTAAGCTCACTTTTGACCTAGTTTTTCGACCAATGAAATATTGTAAATAAAATTTATTATGCAGCGGGAAAATCAAATAGATTATTTTGATTGGTTATTAGTGGGTCTTGTTAATGATTACCGTAACGATTTTTATATTATGTGTAAGTATTTACCTGGCGCTTATATGTTCGGGCATTTTCGTTTTTAAAAGCGTTAATTGTATTGGAGAAAAAGATATTTACGGTAGAAATAACCAGTTAAGTCAATTGATGGCTTAAATACGATTTTATATGGAATATTCATAGGTGTCAGGTAAACACTCGAGTACAATACACAGTGTAAAACGACAGAGAAGTGCAGATATTTCTGGTTCTTACTGGTTCCTTTCTAGTTCCTTTGATACTGATTGTTAATTTCAAGTCATGAATTGCAAAACGCCTTGGTGTAGTGGTTATCACACTCGCCTTTCAAGCGAAGGCCCCGGGTTCAATACTCGGGAGGGACACTTTCTTTTAAGGTTAATTTACGTAAAAGTTGGTAGATTTCGCTCTTGTAACAAGTTGTTATTATTTTCATTTATTGTATTTTTATGACATTTATTCATCATTAGTGCTAACTCTACAAGAGGTATTTTATTGAAACTGAATGTACAGTTAATGTTAGACATTCTTCTTTAATCGACGTATTATCACCAGAGGAAATTTTTGAACGGTATTTATTTCTTTCTTTCTTATATATAAAAATCTTTTCCATCAACGCCGTTTATCTTTTTTAAAGATATTTCTTGTTTTTAAGTTAATTTACGTAAAAGTTGGTAGATTTCGCTCTTGTAACAGGATGTTTTTATTTATTTATATTAAATTTCAATGACATTTATTCATCTTGAGTTCTAACTCCACAAGAGGTATTTTATTGAAACTGAATAAATGTAGATCACGACTAAATGTAATACATTGCTTCTTTAATCGACTTGTTATCACTGTATGAAATTGTTGCAACAGCTTCAACATTTTTTTTGAAAGACATTTTCAATGAATTTATAAGTTGTCATGATTAGATCGCTTAATCTCTTGGTCATACTAAGAAGGCAGGGAGGGTTCGCCAACAGCTAAAACAAGTAAAATAAACTAACTAAACTGTGTCTGCTTCGCCTCTCTGTATTTCTTTCTTTCTTATATACATGTATATATAAATCTTTTCCATCAACGCCGTTTATCTTTTTTAAAGATATTTCTTGTTCACAGATGTCAAGGTTACCTCCGCTCCCTAAATAATGATGAGGTCGGTCAGTCTCAAACAGATTGACTGTCAAATTTCAGAAGTTTATGGCATGTGCAGAAGGAAAAAACACATCCTTCCAAGTCCACTGATGCAAAGAAATAAGATATAGTCACAGAAATATCCGTTTTTGCAAATTACCTCCCTTTTAATTAAAGAAAGAACAAAATTAAACCACTCCATAAATGTTCATTTTTCTTTTTTTTAACCCATAGATACTGAACCAACAACTTCCAATATTAACACATTGGTGATCAAATTCCTCTAGATATTTGCATTCACTGGCATCATTAATATCATAGGAGTTTTCCATGTTATTTTTGTCAAGTTTTCATTTTTGCTCAGTATATATACATTTGTAATTTTCAGTTTCTTCAAAATATTTACCTGACAAAGTTATGTTCTTTTGCACCATTACAAACACATTGTAATTTATTCAAGTTTATTAAATTTCAATAGAAAATATGTGTACAACACAGACAACAAAATAAATTTTCTCAAACACACCTCCATATCTTATATACTTGAAGTCCCATTCACTCCCAACACAAAAGTTACCTTATATATATATATATAGCTACAAATACAACCTATACTGACTGAGGAACTGAAATCAGCATCAATATAGCAGCTAATATAATCTGACATAATAAACATGAAACAACAACCAAATACAACAATACAATGAAACACAAATATCAGAATCAATATAGAAAAAATATGCAACACAGGAATGGCCTATCTGGGGAAATGAAAAAGGCACCATCCATTTTCCCAAGTGCAGCAATAGTGTTCAACAAATCTTTCTATGTATTTTTTTAATGCAGCACATACAACTGATAATCACAAGCTTGCAGAAACATTGGTTGTGTCCACTACTAAACCAAAAGTAAAAAAACAATTCATACCAGTCACATCATTCATTCAAACAACTTTCATAACTTGTACATGTAGCTTAAGTTCATATCACATTTTAAACTATACATAATTATACACAGATCTGGTATACAAATATATCAATGTTACGCTTTTACAAACGATGCATTTCCTAGCAAGTTATTTAACACCTGCATTAAGTTTACAGCTTGTTAGTTCAAAAACTCTGCTAAACTGCTTTAAGACAAATAGACCATTTTGTTTTTAAGTCCAATAATTTAAGTATTATCACAGTTTGCAACCATATGAAATTTAAAACAAATGAAGACACATTTCAATATGAAGAATGATTTGAAAAAAAAAAGAAATACAGGATTATGTTGGTAGTTAATGTTGATAGTTAAAATGCTGCATTCAAACTTTTTCAGGAACATTCCCCCAAACCAGTGAGAAACGAAACAAACTTTAACTTTGCACGATCACATTTAAATTTAAATTAATGTTTCTTGAAAATGAAATTCTTATAAAAATAGTAAGATGTATTTGAAAAAGATATATCTAGCAGACTACTGATGGAACTTCATGTTACTAAATGTTGACAAAATAATACTTAATTGTAAAACAAAAATCACTGAAATTGTCCGCCACACAAATACAGCATCACACTGGGTGTTTTATCACTGGTAAGTGCACTACACTGTTTCTCATGTAATATGTCAGCTGTTAAGGGGAGATTACCACACCTGGGTAGATCTTCATGTATCACATCTATAGCATTTGTCACAGAGATCCGAGAATGTGTGTCATCTAGCAGATATCACAACTGTAAGAAACATTCAAATTAAGCAATATACATATGTTACAGATACACTATATTCACATTTTTTGTAAAAGCATAAAACATTGTCAGTTGAAGATTATTGAATGTTCTGTATAAAGATAAGACTCATATTTGTAAGCTTTTTAAAATTTCTGATGGCGAATAACTACTGGTGGTGGTTTTGGATGCATGGTATAAGAAGTAAAGATTGATTTTTTTTATGACATCAGTGAAACAAGCCCTGTACATGTTATCATTCATAACACCACAGATTCTATGAACAAAGCAAACCATTTTAAATGGGAATAGTAAAATCAAAGAGTTTTACCTTAAACCAATGGGTAAGATGCCTGGGTGGCGACACCACACTGGTTTTCCTTGTTTCTGGCCATCTTAATGTATCCCTCATCACCCCACATGGTGCCCCAGCTATTTTTAACCAGCCAGTATTCCTGAGGATCAGATCCATAACCGACAGCCAACACTCCATGGTCCAACTGGGTGCTGCTGCACTCCGGTTCATCATAAATACCTGCAAGTAGGTGTGCATTTTTAACATTTAAATAACGTTATTGTAAAAAATTATACAATAAAACGCCTCATTAAGACTATCCGAAATTAAAACCACCTTGACAATGAAATCACTACATGAATGTCCAATTTTCCTGTAAAGCACCATTTTTTACCTTAATAAAAAAAATTGCCATTATTAAGACCATTTTGACAGTCCCAAAGGTTGTCTTAAAAGCGAGGGTTAACTGTATCTTCGAAATCATGTGAACACTTCATAGGTAAATAAACACTCAAAATCAGATCAAAAACTGCACGATTCCAAAATTGGTTTAACCCCCTTACTAAGGATAGGGCTGTTTTTCCAAAGGCACAGTGTAGATTTAGATCAGCTTACACAACTGATGAGGGTCGATGTGATGTTTGATGCAGGGATTGGTTTGGGTTGTCAGAACAGGCAGTTTTTCCTATTTTAGGGAGAAGTCAACTAGGATTTATGATTTCTTTATGAAACATATAGGGAAAAACTTCTCCCTTGGCTTAGAAGAGGGAAAAGTTCTGAACATTTGTGAGACTTTTTCTCCCAAGTCAACCTCTAAGCCATTCCCTGTTCATGTCTGAAAAAATTTAAACACCTGAAAAACTTAAACTCAAAATAATCGAAACTAATCAAAAAGCTATTAAAATATCAATCAGAGGATGTTTATATAAAATTTGTTAATTATTTTGAAATAGATGGACGGAAGTAAATTTAAGTGAACTGCAGAATGTCAACGAAGAAATCGGTAAAACTGACACTGGGAGGACAAAAATCTATGTTAGATGTTAAATATTTGTTAGATGTTGTCAGCACCTAAAAAGCTACTTCTTTGGAATCAGTAGACAGGCATTATTTGGCTTATAAAATTGAGTAAAATATGCATCATAACATGCATCTGATAAATTTTGCCTCCTCTTTCCAAACCTTGTTTCTGGTCAAACCTGTATTAAGCAGCAGTCTGAGCAACAAAAAGTGGCTGCTTAACACAGTCGGAAAGGTAAAAATAAGAACAAAATGTCAGTTAAGGACTAATCAAACCGGCTGTTGAAGACATATGGTTGCTGAATGCAGGTGGCTCCAAAGGCAGGTTCAACTGTATCTTTTTTTTTATTTGAAAACATATCAACTTCAGATACAGCACAGGTGATGGCTTGATCATAAACCTGAGTTTGGAGACCAGTCTCAAATATCAAGCATCTGATTGGCTGAAATGGCACCCAGTCGCGATTTCAGCCAATCAGATGCTTGAGATTAGAGACTGTTCTCCCGATTTAGTTTTATGATCTTGGGCCCTGGTGATGGCTTGATCAGATACTAACCTCCAGCATAACTCTGGAATGATGGGTGACTAGCATCTATTGCTATGGAAACTGGTCCTACTGTAGCTAATGCCTCTTGTAACTTGGACTCACTGCCACTTTCAACATCAACATATCCAGTCACTGTTGCACGTTCCAAAGATTTCTTGAATAAGCATTTAGGTTCATCCTTAAATTTTAAAAAGAACAGAATAAGTATCAGACAGTCATATCACAGTGTAACATGTGGTCCTATCAGTGCTAACAGAGTTAAAGTTTTACAAAACAGACAGACTGTTTCTTTTGAAATATATTGTCTCCGCAAACTAACTTCTGTAACAAACTGGTCCCAAGGTTATAAAACTGAGAATGGAAATCAGTTCAAATCTCAAGCATCTGAATGGCTGAAATGGCAACCAGTCCCCAGATGCTTGAGATTTGAGACTGCTTTCCAATTTCAGTTTTATAACCTTTAGACCAGAACTTGCAATATGGAAGCAAATATACTGTAAGCTTGTATTTACTCAAAGGACACATAAGGGCTGAAGGTTACAAAACTGAGATTGGAAACCAGTCTCAAATCTCAAGCATCTGATTGGCTGAAATGGCGACCAGTCGCCATTTCAGCCAATCAGATGCTTGAGATTTGAGACTGGTTTCCAATCTCAGTTTTATAACCTTCATCAGTTTGAAGGAAATAAGTTAAGCATTTAATGATTACCTCTGCAACATATGGGTAGTCCTCCTCACTCTCAATGCCCCCAGCTGATTTGATGTACTCAAAAGCCTGGTCCATTAGACCTCCATTACAGCCCTGGTTCCCGAATGAGCTGGAGCAGTCTACGAGTTGCTGTTCACTCAGGGAAACCAGCTTGCCTGTCTTCTTGTAGTGCTGTCCTTCAAGTGAGCCAGTCTGAAATAAAGCACCAAGGTTATAAAACTCAGAATGGAAACCAGTCTCAAATCTCAAGCATCCGACTGGCTGAAATGGCAAATGATCATCCGATTTGCTGAAATGGTGACTTGTTGCCATTTCAGCCAATCAGATGCTTGAGATTTAAGACTGGTTTCAAATCTCAGTATTATAATCTTCAGCAAACAGATTACTTCCAGTTTTTCTGTGAAGCAATAATAGTATATATGTAGACAGCTTGTACTTTTCCTGGTTGAACACATAATTACACCAGGACTTTGAGTTAAGAATGTGAGTCAGTCAAAACTTACATTGTAAGATGACGTATGACGTCATATCACTACAATACTGTTTCAAAATCTTAGAAATGTATGATGTTCATAAAATTTAATAAACTTGACTAAATGAAACAATTTAACAACTAAACGCAAATCACAAGAACCATCAAAGGGATCAAAGTTTTATGATAAAATATACTTTACTCCATACATATGGGATTTAAATATGTCACCAATGTAGAATCAGATAAGCTGGCACATCTGTGCCATCTGATCAGGATCTTCACTGGATGCTTCATGGTCAGAGAGAGAGAGGAAAAGTGAATAGTGAAGAATTGCACAGATCATCTGAGATGTTCCAGATGATCTGGACCTACACTGTTTGCCATGGAATAACATCTAAATCCCAAGGAGAAAAGGATTAACTGCAAACTTACAGTGCTGAATGACCAGCATGAGCCGCACTGTCCTTGGTTCTTGACCTCTGTTACAAGTCCCTTCTCCCTCCAGTCCACTTTATCTGGCAGGAGGATGTTAGCAGGAGATATGTAGGTGGAGGCGTTGGTCACAGACTCCTTGGCTAGCTTGATGTGTCCAGTGTACAGCTTCAGGAATTCCTGGTGGGTCTGCAAACACAAGTTCATGTTTAAAACTTGGAAATGAAAATAAATGTGTAAATATGTCAGAAACATTCTTTTTTTGCTGGACATATTTAAAAAGATTTCAGGGGTACAACAAATCATAATTTTAAAACCCAACAATACAATGAAGTGGTACACACTGATTCTTGGTGCATCAAAACATTACTAGTCAATATGCAGAAAAGGCACTGCATTGTTTTAGTACAGTACTTTATTTAATAATGCCTTTACAACAGCATAAGCATAAGAATGTACGTTCAAAGAAGATTTCTCAGTCTCAGTGCAGCAGCTATGAAAAAACTATTGGAAAGTTATAGCCTGAAGCAAACTCTTAACAAAGTAAACAACAAGATGTTTCCAATACTGGTCAATTGAGGTGTATTGTTAACATGTAAAACAAAATGGATCTCTAGTCATTTCTTTTTTCCCTCTTTTATCCAATATTAACATGTTAAGTGTTTTCCTGATAAAAAGTGACTGATTATTATGATACATAGACTTGTGATCATTGTGTTGGTTGTTAGTCAGTTCTTGATTTTTGAACTTACAACTAATTGATTTACCCTATCACCATCTTAACAGGAAATACAGCCACTTAAGGCCTACTTCATTCAAGTTGACCTACTTCAGATGAAAGACTTGATACAGTATGTACACATACAAAGAATTTAACAAAAATTTAGCAATGTGAATTTTCTTAATTCTTTCCTCCATATATAAATGCATTTATCACAAGGGCCAACAGTGTAGATCCAGATCAGTTGGCACATCTGTGGTGTCTGATCAGGAGCTTCAATGTTCACTTTTTGATTTTGATTTTTATCAAGCTACTACAGTCCAAAACAGTGTAGATCCTGATCAGACAGTTGAGCCCGCAGATCTGGATCTACACTGATTGCACATGCGATAAATTGTGTATATATGTAGGAAAGGGTTAATAATAAGTAATGTCTCATTTTTACAGTAACAGCAACAATAATCTTACTTCAATTTATATAAGGTTCCTTTTTTAAAACTAAATTGACAACCTAACTTACCAAATCTGAAAACTGGTTGACACCTAGGTAGTAGGATTTCTCTCCCTTGGCATATTTCATGTTATGTTCCTTGATATGGCTGACATGCACCTCGAAGATCTGTCTTCTCATTCTCTCCTCATACTCATTCTCGTATGTCTTCTCTAAAAATAGAAGAGAAACACATATTGGAGAAACAATTATTATTATATCCCTGTTTAATATTAAACAGCACAACCTGTACAAACATCTAACCAGATGACAACTCTTATAAAAATATATACCCTTCAAACCTCATCTGCAGGAGTATAGTTATAGAATTGTAATTTTAAACAAACTTGAAAACGCTCACCAAGCCTATTTCAGGTTTAAATAGGACAACTAAAACTTGGAAATTCTTTAAGTAAAACTTATGAGATCTATTTTTTTACTAAAAAAATTTCAATGGAATCACAATTATGTGGCCTCTAGTCATAATTCCAGTACATGTAAAAATGTTCAAACCTGTGTTATGAAACTGCTTACTGTTCAATCTTAACATGAACACTTACTGTGAAGTTGCTTAAATGCTGTAAATAGATGTTCAGTGGATCTCCCCATGTCAACATCAGTCTGTAGGTGGCGAGCTTGAGTCAGCTCCACCATTGGTACGGCCACAGCCAGTGCACAGGGCAGCAACACCGCCAGATATGCCAGGAACTTCATTTTGTGTGGAATGTTCGTTTATCTAAAACAAATAAGCACTTTTGATCAACCCTCTACTTCAGGGATACACCTATTATTATATGGGTGACCAGTAAACATGTAGATCCAGATCAGTTGGCACATACATGCTGTATGATCTGGATCTATAATGTTAACTTTTTTCTTACCAATTTCTTTCAAAACATTTAATCTTTTTGATAAGATCAGGCACTTCCTTGTACAGCAGGTTATCTCACAAAAAGTTAAAACACCTGCCTCAATATTTAAATAAAACGATCTAAATTCTTCTAATGTAACAAAAACCTTTAACATCAGGAAGACAAATTCACGTTCTTTACTCACTGCAAAAACTATTACTACATACTTAAACAATCGTTCATCATTCCATTATGTATGAGTTGCATGTAACATGTAACATGGTTGACTAACTTTCATGTTCTGTATTTTAAAACCATCATATGATAAGATATTTATTACGAAATCCACATAATTTGTCACGAACAGGATACCAAATAAAACGTCCAAAACTCATTTATATATATTTAAAACCAATATTACTTTTACATGCAAACTTGGTTAAACAAAAAAACAAGTTAACAATACTTGACTATCTTAAATAATGTAGCCATTGTCTTATCTACCACAATCCCCTTTTAAGTAATTTCAAATCACTTACAATGTGTATTAATTCTCTAAACTGATCACTATCAACTATGAAGAAATAGAGAGCCTTAAGTTTGTTATCTCACCAGTTTCCGAAACTATTAGACTATCACAGCAAGTGAACCAAGTAACCAAGTCCAAGTGTTCACAACGTGAAAGTAAGCAATCATGAATTTTACTGACAAATGTCTTTCCTTATATACCTAAAACATCACAAGAAAAAAATCACATGCTCCCAGGTTTGATCAGGTGACCGATGCAATCACCAGATGACACAAAAGACACATGGGTTTGGTTAACTTAATCTTTGTGGTTAATTAATTTTGTCTTATCAGTTGGTATATGTTTAGTACTAGCACAGCCAATTCAATGAATTCATGTGACTGATTTGCAAATTTCTGGAACATGTTTACTGCTAAACTAACACCCAAGTTAACTATTTACTCCATATTTACGGGTTTTACAGCATGTTATATCAATGTAGATCCTGATCAGCTGACTCATCCATGCCATCTGATCTGGATCTACACTGTTCACCCATGGATAAAGCCATATCCCAAAAAGCAAAGTGTTAAACAAATGCTAGTTCGCAAATCAATCGACTAACTTATGCAATCTAAATACTATTTGAGTGTCCTCAATTTTCTCCCTCTCATGAGCCAAGGGAAATTTTCTCTCTAAGAATTGGGTGCATGACACAAAAATGTTATCTATATAACCACTGCAGTGGCACTACTGTGACCAAAATAGGAAGACCTATTTTGGCCCCTACTTTAAATCTGATCTTGTTTTAAAAAATCGTAATATTCACGCAGAGGCCCTTTTTAATGCACAAAGATGGCACCAGCAAGCAATTTTTGATTTTTTTTCTCATGATTTTGCAGACGTTCAAACAACCTCCATATTTATCATATCAGTTACAAGATTAAACTCGATGAGGTGGAATATGTACCCATTACCCGACCATACCATCGGCTAGAGATCAGTACCCGAACCTCTGAGGCCACAGTCTAATGCCTCGATTCAATACCTTATTCATAAACTTGTGAAATATTTCTTACTCTTGTATCTCCATTCATCTTATGGTAATTTATTCAAACAAACCACGGCAACGATATGTAAAATGATAAAAAAAGGAACTGTGAGAGCCACCAAAAATTACAAATTTCAATTTCATGATATTGCAGGCAGGGCTTTTTTTCACTGCCAGTGGAAGGGGCCCATGCCCTATAATTTTGGGGAAAATAGCATCATTTTTACTTATAAGGGGAATGAAAAAACCTGATGTCACATTTTGGGGAAAACTGCATGATTTAAAAGAAATATTCTGAGGGGAATTCGCACATAAACGGCCCCTACTAAAGTAGAAAAAAAGCCCTGGCAAGTTGTGCAATATTGAGCCTAATCATGGGCAGATATGCATTACTGTCCTCACCGCTTAGCCCTGGGTTGAGCACATCTTAATATCTTTAACAGGTATCTGTCTTGTGCAGCTCAATTGCCACTAACGGATGAAATCGATAATAACACTGACTGAATGCAAACTCTTTCCAACACAGCATGATTATGAGAACATTCTTTGTTCTAACGAATTGAATAATGTTTCAGAAAATTTAAACTTACAAGTTACATATTAAAAAATCTCAATTGAAATAAATAATGAATGCAAAATTCCCAAGTGCAAGAACCTGTCATGAGACAGGTCTTAAATATAGTTTATTATCCTTTTCATTCTGTACATAAAAATTCCTTGTATGAGGCGGGGACAGGGATTCCCCAGGCAATAATGACCACATGAACCGGCTATTATTATTGAGACAGTTGTAATTTTGTTAGTTTTGAACCTAGAATACCATTGTTTTTTCATTAAACTCCTGGATTGAAAGATAATGAGACATCTGTCAATGACAGAAGATCTGAAATGGAATGTAGTTAAAAAATAATCTGAGTCAGACAGATCTATTCTGATTTCCAACCCATTTCAATTTCAGACAAACCTTTTTAATCATATTCAAGGCCCATAGCCACGATGAGGCACACAAAGGCATTTGCCCCAGTATAAATCTGAGAATGCAAAAAGTGTTTTGAAAATAACATTTTTGGGGAGAGTGAGCTGTTAGACCCCACCTCCCCACAAAGAAAATCTTTGCCTTTGTCCTCCAGATCAGCTACTATTTGTTTTGGACAAAAATTTAACTCCTTAATCCCTGGGCTTTTGAAAATAAACCAGGTGCAATAAGAATTACATATTATCATACTTTTTCTGTTATAACATTCATCAGTGAAAATCATGTCAATATTTGGACCAAATATGCCTTTAAATTACAGCAAATCTATGTTTGCTCTTTGCACCTTAGCCCTTCACCCTATTGTTATAACCATCTATTTTAGGGCAAACCAATCTAGGAAGTATAAAACTTGTTACATTACAGGAAAGTAGGGTACCTAATGTCAGACTTCCCGAAAGTTGCCAGACCGAAGGACCTGGCTGGTAAAATTTGGGCCGGTTAGACGTGATTTCCAATGTTATCAGACTGGATGTCAGACAAAATTTGAACTACTTAATACTTATCCTTGCTAATACCTTTTAACATGTTTTGGTCTGACAGAACTTGTTTTGGTCAGACAGATTTTTACATCTTGCCTGACCAAATGTCTGACACTGTTTTGCAACTTTTGGGAAGTCTGTACTGTAAAGTGGACCTAGAGACTTTGAGGGTTCCATTTGACCAGGAAAATGAACTTTTTACTCTTGAATGAAAAATCCTCATTAAGACCCATGTGAATGAAGGTAAATGGTCATTGTAACCTAAAATATGGAGTGTATTTGGATATTATTGGTAGCATCCAATAAAAAAAAAACAAAAATGAACCTTGAGAGAAACCCCCGGTCTTCAAACTTTGACGTAAATTTTCATTAATTTAAGTACAGATTCAATATTAATTAGGGTCTGCACTCTTACTCCATTAACCGAAAAAGGTTTGAACATAGAAATCTCGACATGAAATCTTTTTTAGGATTAGAACATGTATCAAAAAACAGGTAAACAGACAGTAACACATAACGCACTTGAAAACGAAACGAAAGTATCCATATCAAATTATCACAATAACAACAAATTGACAGATAATAATCAGTAAAGATATGTTTACATATAGATATAAATGGTTAAGTTCAAGATAAAATGAAGACAAAAGATAAAATTTACGTTACAAACCTCTGCTCTTGTCTAAACAAAGGTTATGCGAAGAATGAAATGATTCAAGTCACAAGACCCTCATGTGACCACGGTGACGTCACGGGACTGGTTCCCGCGCTCAGCTCGGCGCTATCTCGTACACATTCAGAAGTAAATACCACAAGACTTTAAGTACGTCGCTGTTCTAGTTAGGGAAAACCGTTAAATTTTGATTATGCAATTATTTTTTAAGTGCACATTTACAGTGTTGTTTGATTCATTTTACAAACACATGTACATGTAGTTCCAACACTTAACTTTTAAAAAAGAAAGTAAAACAGAGACAGATCCTTTGCGATAAAAACCACTGGAGTTAAAAATAAAATGACAGACATCTGTCGAATAATAAAAGTTTACAAGGTAGACACGTCAGTCTTCAGATTCTCAACATCAGATCTCTAAACTGTTCATTTGCTTTTAATAGCCACCGTTTAAACGTCAAGCCGGCCTCTGTTGTAGAATCACCAACAGAATATAGAAGCAAGTGACCATTATTTTTTATTACCAATTAAAAAAAAACATATAGAGAGCAGGCCTAACGGCCATCGCGTTCTATGATGCACCATCTTCATACTTGCACTTAAGTCAAGTCCTGATTTCTTCTTAAAAGCCGGATTTTAATCAGGCATATTATATGCGTTATTTGACAGAGTTTCATTTTGCCTTAACTTTATATAAATTGATATATTCATAAAACAATCACTACGACAGAGCGGAATTCGACGTCCCGTGAGCCAGAAACATTTTCATTGAACAACATTTTTGAGGTCGCCTTACTTAACATATCCGCTAACGTCCAAAAAAAGAGGTTAGCTAAAGTACAGAAAATCTCCAACAACACTATTTAATCATTATATAAGGCTGGTTACTCATGCATATAATATTATTGTCAGGTTTTCCATTTATTTGGCTGCATATGAAAAGAACAAAATTGTACATTAACAGTTAATCAAGAACTGATTTGGAATAATCTAAACTTAGTAAAAATAATGGATTATCGTTTTCGAAAGAATTTCAACACTGAAATATATTAAAGATGCAAACATGTCTTTTTATGTAGTCCTTCTTCAGTTGACCGATAAAACAATATTTGTCATGAATATGAACATGTCATTAGCAAAAACGTTCATAGTTGTCAATATAAGAACTAATATTGATCCAAATGTAAACAAGAATTTCAGATGTTGCAATGCCTAAAACTTGATTAAAATTGAAATATAAATATAATACCAGGAGTATCCGCACTAAGAAAACATTCTCCATATCGTCAAAAAGTAAAGAGAAAAAGAGAGCATAATTATGTTTATAATAAGATAATTTCAAAAGAAAATACAAACAATTAAAAAATAGAACCCCGAGGGTTTACCGCCTTGGAGTGGTTGGTGGCAAAACATTGCCTTTGGGGGTTTGCACAGGTTCTAGGATGCACGTACCTACGGGTTCTCAGGAACAAACAAATACAAACACAACCCAACTGTCTACTCGACAAGGTTGCATGCAAAAGAACACATAAGCATAAGAAACTGATGTCATTGTCCGATGGTATAGATAACGTAACTGATAATCTTACTGAGACTAGAGCAACCGGAAATAAATAGACAAGACTGCGATAGAATGGATAAAAGAAAGTGGTCGTGATTTTGCAAGACCTCCATACGCTCCCAAACCCATCAAAAAACGATAGATAATAAACGGAACAACTTCCAATATAAACATATTGGTGCTCAAATTCCTACAGGTCCCAAGGTTATAAAACTGAGCATGGAAACCAGTCTCAAATCTCAAGCATCTGATTGGCTGAAATGGCGACCAGTCACCATTTCAGCCAATCAGATGATTGAGATTTGAGACTGGTTTCCATGCTCAGTTTTATAACCTTGGGCACTGATACTTGTATCAATGGTATCATTAATGTAATATTAGGAGTTTTCAATTTATTATCGTCAAGTTTTCATTTTGGCCCGGTATATAATTATTTTACCATATAAAGTCCAATTTTAACTTCTGTATACTAAGACTTGTTTTAAATAACAAGATTGCTTTTAATGGTGATTTGTAGGTTTGTCAGAATTGCCTGGTTAGGCGATGTCGCCGAGGCGTTGTGGGTTCTCTCCCGAGTAGAGGCAATATCATTTTATTAAATAAGTTACCTTTAACCCACAACTTACGGCAAGTTTAAAAACATATCAACGTAGAATATGGCCAGCTATAATATTATCAACAAAACAACTAATTAATTGCTAATAAAGTGCTTACATATGCCATCAATTAAAATACTTATATTAATTCTTTTAACAGTGATATCTGTCATTATTTTTTTCCAAACAAAATGTGCATTGAGAACAACTAAATTTGTTATAACCACATCTTTCTTAACAGTATGACCTATTTAAAGTAACTTTGATAAGAATATAACGTTGACAAAATGTCCTCCATGGATTTTATCAATCTTAAATCAGTTGAATTCGCGTATTTCGTTGTTTTATGTATTCTTGTGTATTCTTTGGCAACAACGTCAGTTTCTCTCTATCTTACATGCACATGTGTTTTATTTGTGTGCTTAAAATTGATCAGGAAGAAGTCAACAGGAAGGGTTGAAAGTAAACAACGAGCTATTTTTATCACCGGCTGTGACACAGGTAAATATGATTAGTTTAATATACGAACCATCTTATCGCATGAGCGGTCATTTATCACGGTCGTCCTCATAGTTTACTTGAAGTATTTATCTTTGTGTTAAATGTTTAGAATTATTTACTTCTCGTAAGTAGCTGACGTTTCAAAACAAATATATGCATATCAGGAATCGCCACCCTCACAAAACACAGCCTCCCCACGAAGCGAAAAAGGAGAGAGCATGTTTTTTATGTATGTCAATTCAAATAGGAAGTCACAAACAATTAACAAAGAAGAGAGCCTTTGGGGATACCGCCTTGGAACGGTCAGTGGCAAAACAAATTGCCACTGGGGGGTTTAAACCAGGTTTTAGGGTGCACCAACCTCACAATTGCCCCAACAGGTTCTCGTATCACAAAACAAGCACAAGTTGACTTGGTGAAATATCTCCAACCCACCCATCAGCTCAACAATGTTGCATGCAAAAGCACACAAACATATAAAAAAAAGCTTATAGATTATCCATTTGATATGGTGGGTTAAATTATTGAACTACTTTCTACGATTTATTTAAAGTACATTTGCTTTATTTCTATCTACACTTTGTTTTATCTCTATTTACACTGAATATCTTTACATGTAGGTATAAGTCATCCCAAATATCTAATTCGTCTTGTAAGTATTAAGCACTAAACGTTATTTTGAAATATTTTCCTGTTTAGTAATATAATGACGCGATTTGAACAGCTTAAAGTATGGTCAGAGTAAAAACATATTAACTCATTTTAAGGATTACCGGCTAATACAGCACTCTTCAAGCCCGCTAACATATAAAATATCTTTTTCAAAATCGTGTCAAAAAGCACTTCTAACTGTTGTAAATTTCAGCAGTAGTATGCAATCCGTTGACAAAAAGTTGGTCGCCATTCGTAATTACCTTAGATATTTATGAAGTCAAACTGTAGTCCGCACACTGTGACCGATACAAAGTTCAGTAAGACATAAATATTCTACGGATTTTAAATTTGCGGTCATTTATTTGACCGCAGAAATAGCAGAAATATAGTAACCGCAGAAATAACCACTTATAATACGGTATTATATTATTATTATTATTATTATTATTATTATTATTATTATTATTATAGAGACAATCCCGCTAAAATGACTACTTTTATATAGATTCAAAAAGTTGTTTTATTGGCGGGATTTTAATGTACATATTTACCATATGCTAATATTTTTCCTCATGAAATCTGTCTAGATCTACCAAGAATAAGTAACCTACTCTACCTAATAATATAAGTCATATGCAGTAGAAGTTTTATTTCAAAGCAAAAGGTCTTAAACTATTTGCACCCTGAACCCGTTTTTCCAGGTCCGGGATATTTGAGCTTTTCATGATATTACTTTCCGTTTTTGAAGTATTGCTTGTGGTAATACAGAAAAAGGCACCGTTTTTATCTCATTTTCTCTGATATACGCTAGCTCATACATTCAAGCATTGCAAGTATCTAAACGGCGATAAAATGTTATATTTATTTTGTATGACGGATATTTATAAGAAATTACTGCAACTGCCATGAAATAAGTTTTCCAGTTTTGAAAGTTGTTTGTCTTTTCCTATACTCTTTGGTCGTGTGGGGAGGCTGTGTTATTTGAATTGGGATGTTTCCGAATCAACCTCTATAAATTTCAAACGCAATACCTCGATTAAACTGATATTGATACCCCGCTCCCCCATCACCCCACTCTTCCCGCCACCAGATTAATTCAAAATAAAACTTTTTTAGATTCATATTATATCATCCGTATGATGTCGATTTCAGATGTTTCTAAAATTTAAGTAAAATAACCCGTTACCGATGTCATGCAGTGACTGTTACGTATATCAGTGCTATCCGATCAACTTTTTTGGGGGTTGTCCCGGTTAGCTCAATTGGTTGCGTCGCAGGAATGGCAGGGCGAGGCGCTGTCGCCGTGACGGTGCGGGTTCGCTTCCAGCTAGAGGCACTATCATTTCTAAAGAAAACGGGAATACTCATTTATCTTACGAACCGTTCAGTTCATCATCCAGCCATTTAGTCTTATGTTGACCTTGGCAAGACTTTTGATTTTCATACCAGTTTATCTTTTGAGCGGTATTATCACATGACAATCTGGGCAATACTTTAGATTGTAATGCCAATCTGTCTTTCGAGCGTTTCTGTCATATGGCGACCTTGGCCAGACGGTAAATTACCAGCCAGTTCATCATTGGAGCCGTTCGATCGCATGGCGACCATAAATTATCATATTGATTCATACCTAATATGGCAACTTTGTACTTGTGAGTGGCCGTTTACCGTAGTAAATTATCATATTGATTCATACCTAATATGGCAACTTTGTACTTGTGAGTGGCCGTTTACCGTTGTAAATTATCATATTGATTCATACCTAATATGGCAACTTTGTACTTGTGAGTGGCCGTTTAACGTTGTAAATTATCATATTGAATCATACCTAATATGGCAACTTTGTACTTGTGAGAAGCCGTTTCCCGTAGTATCTGTTTCCAATTATGAGTTCGTATATTTTTTATGGATTTAGGTTTTGGCCATGATTTGGCAAGACGGCTCGACTCTCTTCAGTTCACTGTGTTCGCTGGATGCCTTAACCCTGAAGGTGAAGGATCAAGAAAACTGAGGACCAGCTCATCGAAACGTTTACATGTCGTACCATTGGATGTCAGCTCGGATACAAGCGTAGAAGCAGCTCATGACTATGTGGTTAAACATTTACCAGACAACGGTATGTGTGTTTGTTTTTTTTCATAATCATATATTTCACTTTTTGCATGTAATTTAACAGCTGATATGAATACTGTTAAGCAGCAAAATTGTCCGTTCAGCCTTCAAGTGTTACACAAATTGAACAATGTTGCTCGAAGCAGTTAATAAGATAAAACGCGTTGAGTAAGCTTACCACCATTTTTTTGCAACAGAGACGAAGTAAAAAACGTGTATAAAATTATTTATTTGGGGCACGTTAGGGGGAAATGGTGACTTCGGGGATATTTTTGACAGTCTAGTTGTACCCTTTTGTTAAAAAGATCTTAGATATATATAATTTTCTCTAAATTTCCATGTTATTTTATTACACATTTTGATTGCATTATGTTAAGTTTTACTGCATAATGCAACAAATGCAATGTCGTCTACTCAAATCTCTTCCAAGATATTCGCTTGCTTTCTGAAGACACCATTTTCGTGACGTGTCAAATTTATGGTTCTTCTTCAGGCCTTTGGGCAATAGTGAACAATGCTGGTATCGGCATGCTGGGCGATGTTGAACTTTGCAGCATCAATTTATACAAGAAGATTATGAACATCAATTACTATGGTGCCATTAGGACCATCAGAAACTTCCTGTATCTAGTCAGAAAAAATAAAGGTAAGTGGTGAAGTTCAAGAAAAGTATTCGTTTAAACCAATGAATTACAATGCGATACAGCATGTTAAACAATTAAACGTGAACCAAAAGTCAAATATGTAAATCGAGGGTTGCACGCAAGATTGTCGTAACTACATTGAAATAAAGAAGGAGTTACGACAGTCTTGCATGCAACCCTCGAATTGTAAAAATAAAGACAAAATGTATACAAATCGTACTCAAGCATTAGCAAGAAAAGTCTTACCCACTTCATACAAATTACAAAATAAGAACAGAATATGTGTGACCAAGATGTCCGTGAAGTACGCGGGGTAACGGGCTAGCGGTGTGGCGGGCTGGCAGTGTGAACTGGGCGGGCTAGCGGTCTAGCGGGCTAACAGTGTGAACTGAGCGGGATAACAGTCCAGCGGGCTAACAGTGTGAACTGAGCGGGCTAGCAGGCTAGCGGGCTAACAGTGTGAAGTGGGCGGGCTAACAGTGTAGCGGCTAGCGGTGTGAACTGGGCGGGCTGGCGGGCTAACAGTGTGAACTGAGCGGGATAACAGTCCAGCGGGCTAACAGTGTGAACTGAGCGGGCTAGCAGGCTAGCGGGCTAACAGTGTGAAGTGGGCGGGCTAACAGTGTAGCGGCTAGCGGTGTGAACTGGGCGGGCTGGCGGGCCAGCTGGCTAAACTGTAAAACGTTATTGAATCAACATGAAAACGGTATGAAACATTTCCTAGCAGTGTGAAGTGGGCGATCTACAAGTGTAGCGGGCTAATTTATGTTTACATTTAAGATATGCCCCTCTTTTATGAAATAAATATCAGAAACCGAGACCAGCCCCGGATTGGAGCCTGACGTCTTTTGCTTTAACCTGGATTGCTTCGGTGCAGTCTCTTCAGTCCTGTAAAATAATTTTCAGATCTCTTTATTGCGAGTAAAATGGTATATAAAACATGAAAACTGTTCATTAACTGGCGGAGATTTAGGACGACGTAATGTTTATGTGTGTGAAGTTGGCTCTTCGTTCGACGTTCGACGTTCGACATTCAAATTGCAGTTCGACGTTCGACATTCAAAATTCAGTTCGACGTTCGACATTAAAAACCAGTTCGACGTTCGACATTCAAATTGCAGTTCGACGTTCGACATTCAAAACCCGTTCGACGTTCGACATTCAAAACCCGTTCGACGTTCGACATTCCAAATGCAGCTCGACGTTCGACATTCAAAACCAGTTCGACGTTCGACATTCAAAATGCAGTTCGACGTTCGACATTCAAAACCAGTTCGACGTTCGACATTCAAAATGCAGTTCGACGTTCGACATTCAAAACCAGTTCGACGTTCGACATTCAAAATGCAGTTCGACGTTCGACATTCAAAACCAGTTCGACGTTCGACATTCAAAATGCAGTTCGACGTTCGACATTCAAAACCAGTTCGACGTTCGACATTCAAAATGCAATTCGGACGTTCGACATTCAAAACCAGTTCGACGTTCGACATTCAAAATGCAGTTCGACGTTCGACATTCAAAACCAGTTCGACGTTCGACATTCAAAATGCAGTTCGACGTTCGACATTCAAAACCAGTTCGACGTTCGACATTCAAAACCAGTTCGACGTTCGACATTCAAAATGCAGTTCGACGTTCGACATTCAAATCCAGTTCGACGTTCGACAAACAAAATGCAGTTCGACGTTCGACATTCAAAACCAGATCGACGATCGACATTCAAAACGAGTTCGACGTTCGACATTCAAAGTGCAGTTCGACGTTCGACATTCAAAATGCAGTTCGACGTTCGACATTCAAAACCAGTTCTACGTTCGACTTTCAAAACCAGTTCGACGTTCGACATTCAAACTGCAGTTCGACGTTCGACATTCAAAACCAGATCGACGATCGACATTTAAAACGAGTTCGACGTTCGACATTCAAAGTGCAGTTCGACGTTTGACATTCAAAACCAGTTCGACGGTCGACATTCAAAATGCAGTTCGACGTTCGACATTCAAAACCAGTTCGACGTTCGACATTCAAAATGCAGTTCGACGTTCGACATTCAAAATGCAGTTCGACATTCAAAACAAGTTCGACGTTAGTCGATAATTCAAAATGCAGTTCGACGTTCGACATTCAAAACCAGTTTGACGTTCGACATTCAAAACCAGTTCGACGTTCGACATTCAAAATGCAGTTCGACGTTCGACATTCAAAACCTGTTCGACGTCCGACATTCAAAATGCAGTTCGACGTTCGACATTCAAAACCAGTTCGACGTACGACATTCAAAATGCAGTTCGACGTTCGACATTCAAAATGCAGTTCGACGTTCGACATTCAAAATGCAGTTCGACGTTCGATATTCAAAACCAGTTCGACGTTCGACATTCAAAATGCAGTTCGACGTTCGACATTCAAAACCAGTTCGACGTTCGACATTCAAAATGCAGTACGACGTTCGACATTCAAAACCAGTTCGACGTTCGACATTCAAAATGCAGCTCGACGTTCGACATTCAAAACCAGTTCGACGTTCGACATTCAAAATGCAGTTCGACGTTCGACATTCAAAACCAGTTCGACGTTCGACATTCAAAATGCAGTTCGACGTTCGACATTCAAAACCAGTTCGACGTTCGACATTCAAAATGCATTTCGACGTTCGACATTCAAAACCAGTTCGACGTTCGACATTCAAAATGCAGTTCGACGTTCGACATTCAAAACAAGTTCGACGTTCGACATTCAAAATGCAGTTCGACGTTCGACATTCAAAACCAGTTCGACGTTCGACATTCAAAATGCAGTTCGACGTTCGACATTCAAAACCAGTTCGACGTTCGACATTCAAAACCAGTTCGAGGTTCGACATTCAAAATGCAGTTCGACGTTCGACATTCAAAACCAGTTCGACGTTCGACATTCAAAATGCAGTTCGGCGTTCGACATTCAAAACCAGTTCGACGTTCGACATTCAAAATGCAGTTCGACGTTCGACATTCAAAACCAGATCGACGATCGACATTCAAGACGAGTTCGACGTTCGACATTCAAAGTGCAGTTCGACGTTCGACATTCAAAACCAGTTCGACGGTCGACATTCAAAATGCAGTTCGACGTTCGACATTCAAAACCAGTTCGACGTTCGACATTCAAAATGCAGTTCGACGTTCGACATTCAAAATGCAGTTCGACGTTCGACATTGAAAACAAGTTCGACGTTCGACATTCAAAATGCAGTTCGACGTTCGACATTCAAAACCAGTTTGACGTTCGACATTCAAAATGCAGTTCGACGTTCGACATTCAAAACCAGTTCGACGTTCGACATTCAAAACCAGTTCGTGGTTCGACATTCAAAATGCAGTTCGACATTCGACATTCAAAACCAGTTCGACGTTCGACATTCAAAATGCAGTTCGACGTTCGACATTAAAAACCAGATCGACGATCGACATTCAAAACGAGTTCGACGTTCGACATTCAAAGTGCAGTTCGACGTTCGACATTCAAAATGCAGTTCGACGTTCGACATTCAAAAACAGTTCGACGTTCGACATTAAAAACCAGTTCGACGTTCGACATTCAAAATGCAGTTCGACGTTCGACATTCAAAACCAGTTCGACGTTCGACATTCAAAATGCAGTTCGACGTTCGACATTCAAAACCAGATCGACGATCGACATTCAAGACGAGTTCGACGTTCGACATTCAAAGTGCAGTTCGACGTTCGACATTCAAAACCAGTTCGACGGTCGACATTCAAAATGCAGTTCGACGTTCGACATTCAAAACCAGTTCGACGTTCGACATTCATAATGCAGTTCGACGTTCGACATTCAAAACCAGTTCGACGTTCGACATTCAAAATGCAGTTCGACGTTCGACATTCAAAACCAGTTCGACGTTCGACATTCAAAACCAGTTCGACGTTCGACATTCATAATGCAGTTCGACGTTCGACATTCAAAACAAGTTCGACGTTCGACATTCAAAATGCAGTTCGACGTTCGACATTCAAAACCAGTTCGACGTTCGACATTCAAAACCAGTTCGACGTTCGACATTCAAAACCAGTTCGACGTTCGACATTCAAACCCAGTTCGACGTTCGACATTCAAAATGCAGTTCGACGTTCGACATTCAAAACCAGTTCGACGTTCGACATTCAAAATGCAGTTCGACGTTCGACATTCAAAATGCAGTTCGACGTTCGACATTCAAAACCAGTTCGACGTTCGACATTAAAAATGCAGTTCGACGTTCGACATTCAAAACCAGTTCGACGTTCGACATTCAAAATGCAGTTCGACGTTCGACATTCAAAACCAGTTCGACGTTCGACATTCAAAATGCAGTTCGACGTTCGACATTCTAAACCAGTTCGACGTTCGACATTCAAAATGCAGTTCGACGTTCGACATTCAAAACCAGTCCGACGTTCGACATTCAAAATGGAGTTCGACGTTCGACATTCAAAACAAGTTCGACGTTCGACATTCAAAATGCAGTTCGACGTTCGACATTCAAAACAAGTTCGACCTTCGACATTCAAAATGCAGTTCGACGTTCGACATTCAAAACGAGTTCGACTTTCGACATTCAAAATGCAGTTCGACGTTCGACATTCAAAACCAGTTCGACGTTCGACATTCAAAACCAGTTCGACGTTCGACATTCAAAACCAGTTCGACGTTCGGCATTCAAAACCAGTTCGACGTTCGACATTCAAAATGCAGTTCGACGTTCGACATTCAAAACCAGATCGACGATCGACATTCAAAACGAGTTCGACGTTCGACATTTAAGTGCAGTTCGACGTTCGACATTCAAAACCAGTTCGACGTTCGACATTCAAAATGCAGTTCGACGTTCGACATTCAAAACCAGTTCGACGTTCGACATTCAAAATGCAGTTCGACGTTCGACATTTAAAATGCAGTTCGACGTTCGACATTCAAAATGCAGTTCGACGTTCGACATTTAAAATGCAGTTCGACGTTCGACATTCTAAACCAGTTCGACGTTCGACATTCAAAATGCAGTTCGACGTTCGACATTCAAAACCAATTCGACGTTCGACATTCAAAATGCAGTTCGACGTTCGACATTCAAAATGCAGTTCGACGTTTGACATTCAAAATGCAGTTCGACGTTCGACATTCAAAACCAGTTCGACGTTCGACATTCAAAACCAGTTCGACGTTCGACATTTAAAACCAGTTCGACGTTCGACATTCAAAATGCAGTTCGACGTTCGACATTCAAAACCAGTTCGACGTTCGACATTCAAAACCAGTTCGACGTTCGACATTCAAAATGCAGTTCGACGTTCGACATTCAAAATGCAGTTCGACGTTCGACATTCAAAACCAGTTCGACGTCCGACATTCAAAATGCAGTTCGACGTTCGACATTCAAAACCAGTTCGACGTTCGACATTCAAAATGCAGTTCGACGTTCGACATTCAAAATGCAGTTCGACGTTCGACATTCAAAATGCAGTTCGACGTTCGACATTCAAAACCAGTTCGACGTTCGACATTCAAAACCAGTTCGACGTTCGACATTCAAAATGCAGTTCGACGTTCGACATTCAAAACCAGTTCGACGTTCGACATTCAAAATGCAGTTCGACGTTCGACATTCAAAACCAGTTCGACGTTCGACATTCAAAATGCAGTTCGACGTTCGATATTCAAAACAAGTTCGACGTTCGACATTCAAAATGCAGTTCGACGTTCGACATTCAAAATGCAGTTCGGCGTTCGACATTCAAAACGAGTTCGACGTTCGACATTCAAAATGCAGTTCGACGTTCGACATTCAAAACCAGTTCGACGTTCGACATTCAAAACCAGTTCGACGTTCGACATTCAAAATGCAGTTCGACGTTCGACATTCAAAATGCAGTTCGAAGTTCGACATTCAAAACCAGTTCGACTTTCGACATTCAAAATGCAGTTCGACGTTCAACATTCAAGTTCGACGTTCGACATTCAAAATGCAGTTCGACGTTCGACATTTAAAATGCAGTTCGACGTTCGACATTCTAAACCAGTTCGACGTTCGACATTCAAAATGCAGTTCGACGTTCGACATTCAAAACCAGTCCGACGTTTGACATTCAAAATGCAGTTCGACGTTCGACATTCAAAACCAGTTCGACGTTCGACATTCAAAATGCAGTTCGACGTTCGACATTCAAAACAAGTTCGACGTTCGACATTCAAAATGCAGTTCGACGTTCGACATTCAAAACGAGTTCGACTTTCGACATTCAAAATGCAGTTCGACGTTCGACATTCAAAACCAGTTCGACGTTCGACATTCAAAACCAGTTCGACGTTCGACATTCAAAACCAGTTCGACGTTCGGCATTGAAAACCAGTTCGACGTTCGACATTCAAAATGCAGTTCGACGTTCGACATTCAAAACCAGATCGACGATCGACATTCAAAACGAGTTCGACGTTCGACATTTAAGTGCAGTTCGACGTTCGACATTCAAAACCAGTTCGACGTTCGACATTCAAAGTGCAGTTCGACGTTCGACATTCAAAACCAGTTCGACGTTCGACATTCAAAATGCAGTTTGACGTTCGACATTCAAAACCAGTTCGACGTTCGACATTCAAAATGCAGTTCGACGTTCGACATTCAAAACCAATTCGACGTTCGACATTCAAAATGCAGTTCGACGTTCGACATTCAAAATGCAGTTCGACGTTTGACATTCAAAATGCAGTTCGACGTTCGACATTCAAAACCAGTTCGACGTTCGACATTCAAAACCAGTTCGACGTTCGACATTCAAAACCAGTTCGACGTTCGACATTCAAAATGCAGTTCGACGTTCGACATTCAAAACCAGTTCGACGTTCGACATTCAAAACCAGTTCGACGTTCGACATTCAAAATGCAGTTCGACGTTCGACATTCAAAATGCAGTTCGCCGTTCGACATTCAAAACCAGTTCGACGTCCGACATTCAAAATGCAGTTCGACGTTCGACATTCAAAACCAGTTCGACGTTCGACATTCAAAATGCAGTTCGACGTTCGACATTCAAAATGCAGTTCGACGTTCGACATTCAAAATGCAGTTCGACGTTCGACATTCAAAACCAGTTCGACGTTCGACATTCAAAACCAGTTCGACGTTCGACATTCAAAATGCAGTTCGACGTTCGACATTCAAAACCAGTTCGACGTTCGACATTCAAAATGCAGTTCGACGTTCGACATTCAAAACCAGTTCGACGTTCGACATTCAAAATGCAGTTCGACGTTCGACATTCAAAATGCAGTTCGACGTTCGACATTCAAAATGCAGTTCGACGTTCGACATTCAAAATGCAGTTCGGCGTTCGACATTCAAAACGAGTTCGACGTTCGACATTCAAAATGCAGTTCGACGTTCGACATTCAAAACCAGTTCGACGTTCGACATTCAAAACCAGTTCGACGTTCGACATTCAAAATGCAGTTCGACGTTCGACATTCAAAATGCAGTTCGAAGTTCGACATTCAAAACCAGTTCGACTTTCGACATTCAAAATGCAGTTCGACGTTCAACATTCAAGTTCGACGTTCGACATTCAAAATGCAGTTCGACGTTCAACAAATAGCGCGGAAACGAATACTGCTCTATATGCAAAATGCATAAGATATCAAAGGGCCATTACTCTGTGTTAAAGGGTCCGATTGGAACAAGATGACGATTGGCGCATCTCCGCTTGGTATTGATGGTTCCAAGAAAGTTTTGTTGAAATTCATCCAGTTGTTGCAGAGAAATAGCGCGGAAACGAAATTCGGACGGACGAACGGATGGAGAAATGGACGGATGTACGGAGGGCCAACGCCAATTTCCCCTTTCCGATGTCATCGGCGGGGGAAAATAAACCATGTGACCGTCATCTTTAAGTTTTTGTCAGCCAGGGTTTAAGGCTGCTAACTTTACGCTGCCGGGCTGCTTGGATACTGGGCGGACAACTTCACGCTGCTGTGGCTGCTAGGCTAGTGTGCGGCCAACAACATGCTGCTGTCGCTGCTCGGCCGCTGGGCGGCCAACTTCACGCTGCCAGGCTGTAGGCTGCTGGGTGGCCAACTTCACGAACACAAGTCAGGGGTTTGTTAGACCGTATATGTCATAAAACTTATTTGTCTCACGTGTGATATATTCGGTCGAATACGTGACACGAGTGAATATTTTCTGTCGAATATGTTTCCCCTTCAGCCGAATGCGGGACATTATATAAATATCACATCCCATTGGGGGAAACAGTACGAAATGTTAACCCGAGAGAAGTAATGTCAACCGAGGCGTTAGCCGAGGTTGACATTACCTTCTCAAGGGTTAACATTTCGTACTGTTTCCCCCAATGGGATGTGATATTTATTTTATTACACCGAACATTTGTTTTTTTAGAGATCTTGACTATGACCAAATTTCGTTTGGGAACAAAATCAAGCGCCGGAAGTCCAAAATCAATAATGCTCAATAAGCGGCTACAAATAATGATCAAAATGCGTTTATCTCCCTTGGCCAATTACGCATGCGTAGAAGTTAATTTGTAGTCGGATTTCCAAGATATTTATTTTTAGATCCACGCGAGGGTGACATGATGCTGTCGCATATGTGACAGTAGCGATTATCTCCCTGTGACGTCACATTACGCTATATAGTAAACTAATCACGTGAGGTGTAATGAAATGACATATTCGGTTGGAGTTAGTTTTTCACGCTCATCAAAACGTATTTGTCACTTATCAAAAATTTCTCAAAAAATGAAAACGGTGTATATAAATAGAATATCATTATCATCATCTTGCAAAATAGCGACAACACGATGATGCTAGATTTTAAGTCTAATGGTGTGGTGTTCTTTTAATCACTGTTGATAGCGAAATTGTGACAGCGATAGGATATTGGTAGATTTTTTCCTGTAAACTGTTATATGATTTCAAAAGTATGTAGTTAAAATAAACTTCTAAGGGTGCGGTGCTCTTTAAAATAACTGAAGTTATGTCATTATCATGTTTATTAAATTAAAAAAAAATTGGGTCCTTTGATTAGTGCGCTTCTATGCTAGCCGTACCACAGGCCTCAGCAAATGTAAAAACGTAAGTTCAAATATTAAATGTACATGTATCTCTATATTGTACAAATACATGCATTTATCAGTTATCTTGTCAGACAAATGCGAATTGATTGTGCCAACAACCGCAGGAACAGCCGGACTAGCGGTGAACGAGGCGGCGGGTGACTTTAGAGACGCAGTTGCGGCGAACCTTTCCGCCTCATCGTCATCGGATGAGGACCCAGCAAATCAAGATCGACTAAGGGGACGGCGAAGGCCTTTGAATAAATATGTAATATTTTTATGAGAATGGAAATGCCAAAGATATTCCTCTGAGAAATAGGAATTTCTTGTTCCGAAGAATCGGAATAGAATAGTTTTTGTAATAACGTAATAAGAAAACTTTGCTTGGTCTTGTTTTTGGTTTATACAAATTTGTTTGAAACAAACCTTCGATTTTTAGTGTTTTCCTTTCTCAAACCTCGATCTCTGTTCTCCGTGACACTTGTCTATATGAACCGATAAAACGTTAAAAGCATGAAAACATTCACATAATATAATGGATATCTCTCAATTTACATACCTTTGTCTTCTTAAATTCTTGGCATCTGCTCAGTGACATCAATTACGTTACAAACGCCGACAGCAAACAAAGGCGCGTAATCCACGTAAACCTACTATGGTAAAACCCGTTATATCGTAATCGAACGTGTATCGTTTGAATTTTTATCGGATCTTGAATATGGTGCCTGATCTTCTTTCAAGAATTATTATCCAATGTTGAATGAAACAGAACGGATTAAAAATATTATATGTCGAACGTCGAACTGGTTTTGAATGTCGAACGTCGAGCTGCATTTTCAATGTCGAACGTCGAACTGGTTTTGAATGTCGAACGTCGAACTGGTTTTGAATTTCGAACGTCGAACTGCATTTTGAATGTCGAACGTCGAACTGGTTTTGAATGTCGAACGTCGAACTGCATTTTGAATGTCGAACGTCGGACTGGTTTTGAATGTCGAACGTCGAACTGGTTTTGAATGTCGAACGTCGAACTGCATTTTAAATGTCGAACGTCGAACTGGTTTTTAATGACGAACGTCGAACTGGTTTTGAATGTCGAACGTCGAATTGCATTTTGAATGTCGAACGTCGAACTGGTTTTGAATGTCGAACGTCGAACTGCATTTTGAATGTCGAACGTCGAACTGGTTTTGAATGTCGAACGTCGAACTGCATTTTGAATGTCGAACGTCGAACTGGTTTTGAATGTCGAACGTCGAACTGCATTTTGAATGTCGAACGTCGAACTGGTTTTGAATGTCGAACGTCGAACTGCATTTTGAATGTCGAACGTCGAACTGGTTTTGATTGTCGAACGTCGAACTGCATTTTGAATGTCGAACGTCGAACTGGTTTTAAATGTCGAACGTCGAACTGCATTTTGAATGTCGAACGTCGAACTGGTTTTGAATGTCGAACGTCGAACTGGTTTTGAATGTCGAACGTCGAACTGCATTTTGAATGTCGAACGTCGGACTGGTTTTGAATGTCGAACGTCGAACTGGTTTTGAATGTCGAATGTCGAACTGCATTTTAAATGTCGAACGTCGAACTGGTTTTTAATGACGAACGTCGAACTGGTTTTGAATGTCGAACGTCGAATTGCATTTTGAATGTCGAACGTCGAACTGGTTTTGAATGTCGAACGTCGAACTGCATTTTGAATGTCGAACGTCGAACTGGTTTTGAATGTCGAACGTCGAACTGCATTTTGAATGTCGAACGTCGAACTGGTTTTGAATGTCGAACGTCGAACTGCATTTTGAATGTCGAACGTCGAACTGGTTTTGATTGTCGAACGTCGAACTGCATTTTGAATGTCGAACGTCGAACTGGTTTTAAATGTCGAACGTCGAACTACATTTTGAATGTCGAACGTCGAACTGGTTTTGAATGTCGAACGTCGAACTGGTTTTGAATGTCGAACGTCGAACTGCATTTTGAATGTCGAACGTCGAACTGGTTTTGAATGTCGAACGTCGAACTGCATTTTGAATATCGAACGTCGAACTGGTTTTGAATGTCGAACTGCATTTTGAATGTCAAACGTCGAACTGGTTTTGAATGTCGAACGTCGAACTGGTTTTGAATGTCGAACGTCGAACTGCATTTGAATGTCGAACGTCGAACTGGTTTTGAATGTCGAACGTCGAACTGCATTTTGAATGTCGAATGTCGAACTGGTTTTGAATGTCGAACGTCGAACTGCATTTTGAATGTCGAACGTCGATTTGGATTTGAATGTCGAACGTCGAACTGCTTTTTGAATGTCGAACGTCGAACTGGTTTTGAATGTCGAACGTCGAACTGCATTTTGAATGTCGAACGTCGAACTAGATTTGAATGTCGAACGTCAAACTGCATTTTGAATGTCGAACGTCGAACTGGTTTTGAATGTCGAACGTCGAACTGCATTTTGAATGTCGAACGTCGAACTGGTTTTGAATGTCGAATGTCGAACTGCATTTTGAATGTCGAACGTCGAACTGGTTTTGAATGTCGAACGTCGAACTGCATTTTGAATGTCGAACGTCGAACTGGTTTTGAATGTCGAACGTCGAACTGCATTTTGAATGTCGAACGTCGAACTGGTTTTGAATGTCGAACGTCGAACTGGTTTTGAATGTCGAACGTCGAACTGCATTTTGAATGTCGAACGTCGAACTGGTTTTGAATGTCGAACGTCGAACTGTATTTTGAATGTCGAACGTCGAACTGCATTTTGAATGTCGAACGTCGAACTGTATTTTGAATGTCGAACGTCGAACTGCATTTTGAATATCGAACGTAGAACTGATTTTGAATGTCGAACGTCGAACTGCATTTTGAATGTCGAACGTCGAACTGGTTTTGAATGTGGAACGTCGAACTGCATTTTGAATGTCGAACGTCGAACTGCATTTTGAATGTCGAACGTCGAACTGCATTTTGAATGTCGAACGTCGAACTGGTTTTGAATGTCGAACGTCGAACTGCATTTTGAATGTCGAACGTCGAACTGGTTTTGAATGTCGAACGTCGAACTGCATTTTGAATGTCGAACGTCGAACTGGTTTTGAATGTCGAATGTCGAACTGCATTTTGAATGTCGAACGTCGAACTGGTTTTGAATGTAGAACGTCGAACTGCATTTTGAATGTCGAACGTCGAACTGGTTTTGAATGTCGAATGTCGAACTGCATTTTGAATGTCGAACGTCGAACTGGTTTTGAATGTCGAACGTCGAACTGGTTTTGAATGTCGAACGTCGAACTGCATTTTGAATGTCGAACGTCGAACTGGTTTTGAATGTCGAACGTCGAACTGCATTTTGAATGTCGAACGTCGAACTGGTCTTGAATGTCGAATGTCGAACTGCATTTTGAATGTCGAACGTCGAACTGGTTTTGAATGTCGAACGTCGAACTGGTTTTGAATGTCGAACGTCGAACTGCATTTTGAATGTCGAACGTCGAACTGGTTTTGAATGTCGAACGTCGAACTGCCTTTTGAATGTCGAACGTCGAACTGGTTTTGAATGTCGAACGTCGAACTGCATTTTGAATGTCGAACGTCGAACTGGTTTTGAATGTCGAACGTCGAACTGCATTTTGAATGTCGAACGTCGAACTAGATTTGAATGTCGAACGTCAAACTGCATTTTGAATGTCGAACGTCGAACTGCATTTTGAATGTGGAACGTCGAACTGGTTTTAAATGTCGAACGTCGAACTGCATTTTGAATGTCGAACGTCGAACTGGTTTTGAATGTCGAACGTCGAACTGCATTTTGAATGTCGAACGTCGAACTGGTTTTGAATGTAGAACGTCGAACTGCATTTTGAATGTCGAACGTCGAACTGGTTTTGAATGTCGAACGTCGAACTGCATTTTGAATGTCGAACGTCGAACTGGTTTTGAATGTCGAACGTCGAACTGGTTTTGAATGTCGAACGTCGAACTGCATTTTGAATGTCGAACGTCGAACGGGTTTTGAATGTCGAACGTCGAACTGCATTTTGAATGTCGAACGTCGAACTGGTTTTGAATGTCGAACGTCGAACTGTATTTTGAATGTCGAACGTCGAACTGCATTTTGAATGTCGAACGTCGAACTGTATTTTGAATGTCGAATGTCGAACTGCATTTTGAATGTCGAACGTCGAACTGGTTTTGAATGTCGAACGTCGAACTGCATTTTGAATGTCGAACGTCGAACTGGTTTTGAATGTCGAACGTCGAACTGCATTTTGAATGTCGAACGTCGAACTGGTTTTGAATGTCGAACGTCGAACTGCATTTTGAATGTCGAACGTCGAACTGGTTTTGAATGTCGAACGTCGAACTGCATTTTGAATGTCGAACGTCGAATTGGTTTTGAATGTCGAACGTCGAACTGCATTTTGAATGTCGAACGTCGAACTGGTTTTGAATGTCGAACGTCGAAGTGCATTTTGAATGTCGAACGTCAAACTGGTTTTGAATGTCAAACGTCGAACTGCATTTTGAATGTCGAACGTCGAACTGCATTTTGAATGTCGAACGTCGAACTGGTTTTGAATGTCGAACGTCGAACTGCATTTTGAATGTCGAACGTCGAACTGGTTTTGAATGTAGAACGTCGAACTGCATTTTGAATGTCGAACGTCGAACTGGTTTTGAATGTCGAACGTCGAACTGCATTTTGAATGTCGAACGTCGAACTGGTTTTGAATGTCGAACGTCGAACTGGTTTTGAATGTCGAACGTCGAACTGCATTTTGAATGTCGAACGTCGAACTGGTTTTGAATGTCGAACGTCGAACTGGTTTTGAATGTCGAACGTCGAACTGCCTTTTGAATGTCGAACGTCGAACTGGTTTTGAATGTCGAACGTCGAACTGCATTTTGAATGTCGAACGTCGAACTGGTTTTGAATGTCGAACGTCGAACTGCATTTTGAATGTCGAACGTCGAACTAGATTTGAATGTCGAACGTCAAACTGCATTTTGAATGTCGAACGTCGAACTGCATTTTGAATGTGGAACGTCGAACTGGTTTTAAATGTCGAACGTCGAACTGCATTTTGAATGTCGAACGTCGAACTGGTTTTGAATGTCGAACGTCGAACTGCATTTTGAATGTCGAACGTCGAACTGGTTTTGAATGTCGAATGTCGAACTGCATTTTGAATGTCGAACGTCGAACTGGTTTTGAATGTCGAACGTCGAACTGCATTTTGAATGTCGAACGTCGAACTGCATTTTGAATGTCGAACGTCGAACTGGTTTTGAATGTCGACGTCAAACTGGTTTTGAATGTCGAACGTCGAACTGCATTTTGAATGTCGAACGTCGAACTGGTTTTGAATGTCGAACGTCGAACTGCATTTTGAATGTCGAACGTCGAACTGGTCTTGAATGTCGAATGTCGAACTGCATTTTGAATGTCGAACGTCGAACTGGTTTTGAATGTCGAACGTCGAACTGCATTTTGAATGTCGAACGTCGAACTGGTTTTGAATGTCGAACGTCGAACTGCATTTTGAATGTCGAACGTCGAACTGGTTTTGAATGTCGAACGTCGAACTGGTTTTTAATGTGGAACGTCGAACTGCATTTTGAATGTCGAACGTCGAACTGGTTTTGAATGTCGAACGTCGAACTGGTTTTGAATGTCGAACGTCGAACTGCATTTTGAATGTCGAACGTCGAACTAGATTTGAATGTCGAACGTCAAACTGCATTTTGAATGTCGAACGTCAAACTGCATTTTGAATGTCGAATGTCGAACTGGTTTTAAATGTCGAACGTCGAACTGCATTTTGAATGTCGAACGTCGAACTGGTTTTGAATGTCGAACGTTGAACTGGTTTTGAATGTCGAACGTCGAACTGGTTTTGAATGTCGAACGTCGAACTGCATTTTGAATGTCGAACGTCGAACTGGTTTTGAATGTCGAACGTCGAACTGCATTTTGAATGTCGAACGTCGAACTGGTTTTGAATGTCGAACTGCATTTTGAATGTCGAACGTCGAACTGGATTTGAATGTCGAACGTCGAACGGGTTTTGAATGTCGAACGTCGAACTGCATTTTGAATGTCGAACGTCGAACTGGTCTTGAATGTCGAATGTCGAACTGCATTTTGAATGTCGAACGTCGAACTGGTTTTGAATGTCGAACGTCGAACTGGTTTTGAATGTCGAACGTCGAACTGCATTTTGAATGTCGAACGTCGAACTGGTTTTGAATGTCGAACGTCGAACTGCATTTTGAATGTCGAACGTCGAACTGGTCTTGAATGTCGAATGTCGAACTGCATTTTGAATGTCGAACGTCGAACTGGTTTTGAATGTCGAACGTCGAACTGGTTTTGAATGTCGAACGTCGAACTGCATTTTGAATGTCGAACGTCGAACTGGTTTTGAATGTCGAACGTCGAACTGCCTTTTGAATGTCGAACGTCGAACTGGTTTTGAATGTCGAACGTCGAACTGCATTTTGAATGTCGAACGTCGAACTGGTTTTGAATGTCGAACGTCGAACTGCATTTTGAATGTCGAACGTCGAACTAGATTTGAATGTCGAACGTCAAACTGCATTTTGAATGTCGAACGTCGAACTGCATTTTGAATGTGGAACGTCGAACTGGTTTTAAATGTCGAACGTCGAACTGCATTTTGAATGTCGAACGTCGAACTGGTTTTGAATGTCGAACGTCGAACTGCATTTTGAATGTCGAACGTCGAACTGGTTTTGAATGTAGAACGTCGAACTGCATTTTGAATGTCGAACGTCGAACTGGTTTTGAATGTCGAACGTCGAACTGCATTTTGAATGTCGAACGTCGAACTGGTTTTGAATGTCGAACGTCGAACTGGTTTTGAATGTCGAACGTCGAACTGCATTTTGAATGTCGAACGTCGAACGGGTTTTGAATGTCGAACGTCGAACTGCATTTTGAATGTCGAACGTCGAACTGGTTTTGAATGTCGAACGTCGAACTGTATTTTGAATGTCGAACGTCGAACTGCATTTTGAATGTCGAACGTCGAACTGTATTTTGAATGTCGAATGTCGAACTGCATTTTGAATGTCGAACGTCGAACTGGTTTTGAATGTCGAACGTCGAACTGCATTTTGAATGTCGAACGTCGAACTGGTTTTGAATGTCGAACGTCGAACTGCATTTTGAATGTCGAACGTCGAACTGGTTTTGAATGTCGAACGTCGAACTGCATTTTGAATGTCGAACGTCGAACTGGTTTTGAATGTCGAACGTCGAACTGCATTTTGAATGTCGAACGTCGAATTGGTTTTGAATGTCGAACGTCGAACTGCATTTTGAATGTCGAACGTCGAACTGGTTTTGAATGTCGAACGTCGAAGTGCATTTTGAATGTCGAACGTCAAACTGGTTTTGAATGTCAAACGTCGAACTGCATTTTGAATGTCGAACGTCGAACTGCATTTTGAATGTCGAACGTCGAACTGGTTTTGAATGTCGAACGTCGAACTGCATTTTGAATGTCGAACGTCGAACTGGTTTTGAATGTAGAACGTCGAACTGCATTTTGAATGTCGAACGTCGAACTGGTTTTGAATGTCGAACGTCGAACTGCATTTTGAATGTCGAACGTCGAACTGGTTTTGAATGTCGAACGTCGAACTGGTTTTGAATGTCGAACGTCGAACTGCATTTTGAATGTCGAACGTCGAACTGGTTTTGAATGTCGAACGTCGAACTGGTTTTGAATGTCGAACGTCGAACTGCCTTTTGAATGTCGAACGTCGAACTGGTTTTGAATGTCGAACGTCGAACTGCATTTTGAATGTCGAACGTCGAACTGGTTTTGAATGTCGAACGTCGAACTGCATTTTGAATGTCGAACGTCGAACTAGATTTGAATGTCGAACGTCAAACTGCATTTTGAATGTCGAACGTCGAACTGCATTTTGAATGTGGAACGTCGAACTGGTTTTAAATGTCGAACGTCGAACTGCATTTTGAATGTCGAACGTCGAACTGGTTTTGAATGTCGAACGTCGAACTGCATTTTGAATGTCGAACGTCGAACTGGTTTTGAATGTCGAATGTCGAACTGCATTTTGAATGTCGAACGTCGAACTGGTTTTGAATGTCGAACGTCGAACTGCATTTTGAATGTCGAACGTCGAACTGCATTTTGAATGTCGAACGTCGAACTGGTTTTGAATGTCGACGTCAAACTGGTTTTGAATGTCGAACGTCGAACTGCATTTTGAATGTCGAACGTCGAACTGGTTTTGAATGTCGAACGTCGAACTGCATTTTGAATGTCGAACGTCGAACTGGTCTTGAATGTCGAATGTCGAACTGCATTTTGAATGTCGAACGTCGAACTGGTTTTGAATGTCGAACGTCGAACTGCATTTTGAATGTCGAACGTCGAACTGGTTTTGAATGTCGAACGTCGAACTGCATTTTGAATGTCGAACGTCGAACTGGTTTTGAATGTCGAACGTCGAACTGGTTTTTAATGTGGAACGTCGAACTGCATTTTGAATGTCGAACGTCGAACTGGTTTTGAATGTCGAACGTCGAACTGGTTTTGAATGTCGAACGTCGAACTGCATTTTGAATGTCGAACGTCGAACTAGATTTGAATGTCGAACGTCAAACTGCATTTTGAATGTCGAACGTCAAACTGCATTTTGAATGTCGAACGTCGAACTGGTTTTAAATGTCGAACGTCGAACTGCATTTTGAATGTCGAACGTCGAACTGGTTTTGAATGTCGAACGTTGAACTGGTTTTGAATGTCGAACGTCGAACTGGTTTTGAATGTCGAACGTCGAACTGCATTTTGAATGTCGAACGTCGAACTGGTTTTGAATGTCGAACGTCGAACTGCATTTTGAATGTCGAACGTCGAACTGGTTTTGAATGTCGAACTGCATTTTGAATGTCGAACGTCGAACTGGATTTGAATGTCGAACGTCGAACGGGTTTTGAATGTCGAACGTCGAACTGCATTTTGAATGTCGAACGTCGAACTGGTCTTGAATGTCGAATGTCGAACTGCATTTTGAATGTCGAACGTAGAACTGGTTTTGAATGTCGAACGTCGTACTGCATTTTGAATGTCGAACGTCGAACTGGTTTTGAATGTCGAACGTCGAACTGCATTTTGAATGTCGGACGTCGAACTGGATTTGAATGTCGAACGTCGAACTGCATTTTGAATGTCGAACGTCGAACTGGTTTTGAATGTCGAACGTCGAACTGCATTTTGAATGTCGAACGTCGAACTGGTTTTGAATGTCGAACGTCGAACTGCATTTTGAATGTCGAACGTCGAACTGGTTTTGAATGTCGAACGTCAAACTGCATTTTGAATGTCGAACGTCGAACTGGTTTTGAATGTAAAACGTCGAACTGCATTTTGAATGTCGAACGTCGAACTGGTTTTGAATGTCGAATGTCGAACTGGTTTTGAATGTCGAACGTCGAACTGCATTTTGAATGTCGAACGTCGAACTGCAATTTGAATGTCGAACGTCGAACGTCGAACGTAGAGCCAACTTCACACACATGTAATGTTTACCTATACAAAGAATGCCATATTCTGCATATAATCGCATTTACGGAGGCTCGGATCTGAACAGTCTTCAAAGCTGGCCAAGCAATCCATACATGGCGGGAACCGTAAATTAAACCTTCAAATATATGTTTGTTTACTTTTACGATATGTCCAAATTTAAAAGAAAAAAGATACCAGAAACAGAGACCAACCTCGGATTAAAGCCCTACTTCTTTCGCTTTAGCCTGGATTGCTTTGGTGCGATCTCTTTCGGCATGCAGAATAATTTTCATATCTCCTTCTTGCGATTCAAATTGTATATAAACATTACAACTGTTCATAAAATTGCGGAATTTTACGACGACGCAAAGTTAAACAATAGAACAAATCCATATCCTGCATAAAATCGCAATTACGGAGGCTCAGATCCGTACAGTCTTCTAAGCTGGCCAAACAATCTATATATGGTTGGAACCAGAATATAAACCATCACAAACATGTATGTTTACCGTACGATATGTCCCTCTTTCCATAAAATAAATATCAGAAACCAATACCAGCCTCGAATTCGAGCCTACTTCTTTCGCTTTAACCTGGTTTGAATAAGTGCGGTCTCTTCAGTCCTATAGAATAATTTTCAGATTTCTTTATTTCGAGTAAAGTGGTATATAAAACATGACAACTGTTCATGAAATGGCGGAAATTTAGGTCGACGTAATGTTTACCCATAGAAAAAATGCCATATTCTGCATATAATCGCAATTACGGTGGCTCGGTTCTGCACAGTCTTCTAAGCTGACCAAACAATCTATACGTGTTTGGAATCAGAATTTAAACCCTCGCAAACATATATGTTTATATTTAAGATATGTCCCTCTTTTAATGAAATAAATATCAGAAACCAGGGCCAGCCTCGTCTTTCGCTTTAACCTGGATTGCTTTGGTGCGGTCTCTTCAGGTATGTAGAATAATTTTCAGATCTCTTTATTGCGAGTAAAAAGGTATATAAAACATGAAAACTCTTCATAAACTGGCGAAGATTTAGGGCGACGTAATGTTTACCCATAGAAAAAATGCCATGTTCTGCTTATAATCGCAATTACGGAGGGTCGGATCTGTACAGTCTTCCAAGCTGACCAAAATAATAATCCATACATGGTGGGAACCGTAATTTAAACCTGGGAACCGTAATTTAAACCTTCGAATATATGTATGTTTACCTTTACGATATGTCCAAATTTTAAGGAAAAAAGATACCAGAAACAGAGACCAACCTCGTATTAAAGCCCTACTTCTTTCGCTTTAGCCTGGATTGAATAAGTGCGGTCTCTTCATATAATGCATATAATCGCATTTACGGAGGTTCCGATCCGTACAGTCTTCAAAGCTGGCCAAACAATCCATACATGGTGGGAACCTGAATTTAAACCTTCGAAAATATGTTTGTTAACCTTTACGATATGTCCCTATTTTTAAGAAAAAAAAATCAGAAACCGAAACCAACCTCGGATTAAAGCCCTCCTATTTTCGCTTTAACCTGGATTGCTTTGGTGCGATCTCTTCAGGAATGCAGAATAATTTGTAGATCTCGTTCTTGCGATTAAAATGGTATATAAAACATAAAAACCGTTCATAAAATGGCGGAAATTTAGGACGACGTAACGTTTAATAATTGAACAAATCCATATTCTGCATATAATCGCAGTTACGGAGGCTCGGATCTGTACAGTCATCTAAGCTGGCCAAACAATCCATACATGGTTGAAACCAGAATCTAAACCCTCGCAAATATAAGACTCGGTTTCGAGCCCCACATTTTTTATTTATTTACATCGCTTTAGTTAAATTTCCTCAGGCCTGCAGAACAATATTAAGATCTCGCTATCGCGAGTTGAACGGTTAAACATGATAACTGATCATTAATTGGAGGAAATAAAATACGACGTAGTGTTGACCCATAGCTGGCAGTGGATTCGATCTTATTTGGGTATTCGCTGATTGTGTACAGCGAATACCCAACTCACTGCTGGCAGTGGATTCGATTTGATTAGGGTATTCGCTGTCAGTGAAGTACGAATACCCAACTCACAGCTGGCAGTGGATGCGATCTCATTAGGGTATTCGCTGTGTGTGTAAAGCGAATACCCAACTCATCGCTGGCAGTGGATTTGATCTCATTAGGGTATTCGCTGTGTGTGTAAAGCGAATACCCAACTCACTGCTGGCAGTGGATTCGATCTCATTAGGGTATTCGCTGTCAGTGTAGGACGAATACCCAACTCACAGCTGGCTGTGGATTCGATCTCATTAGGGTATTCGCTGTCAGTATAGAATGAATACCCAACTCACAGCTGGCTGTGGATTCGATCTCATTAGGGTATTGTCTGTTAGTGTAAAGCGAATACCCAACTCACCGCTGGCTGTGGATTCGATCTCATTAGGGTATTCGCTGTCAGTGAAGAACGAATACCCAACTCACAGTTGGCTGTGGATTCGATCTCATTAGGGTATTCGCTGTTAGTGTAAAGCGAATACCCAACTCACTGCTGGCAGTGGATTCAATTTAAGGGATATTGAATATCCGAATTCCCTACTCATTACTCACTGCCAACTTCACACACCTAAATAAATCAGGGTTTTAGTCTTTTGTTTTACATTATGTTGGTTCGGACTCGATGGGAAAATGGAGTTTGTGGTTGTCTCGACCGAAGGCATGCTTAGTTTACACTTCTTAGCCAGGGCTTGCGCCTATTGTTTTGCTCGTTTGTCCCCATGCTTGTATGTCTCTGGTGTTTTGTGGTTCGTTTATATGTGTTGCCTTGGGGCGATTTGTCAGTTTTCTTTGTTTCTTTTTGAAGGCATTGAAACGTGGCTAGTAAGCAATAGCTGCCGACCCGCCGTGAACATCTGGATGTCTACGAGTTACAGGACCGAAACACCGTTGGCGGTATCGAATTGATAATGCCATCGCCTCTTTCTTTTCCGTGATCTGTTTATTGGATTGTGGCGGAATGCTTATTGGTATGAGTGTGGCTGTGTGTTTCTGTCTTTGATTAAGTGGTGTTTGTATGCATGTTGATGTCCATCTGGTAAACATTGCTAGGTGGATGGGATGTACTACATTGACCTGTCGGTGTTGAGTGTGATGCACTGGTTGTCTGGTCTCTTTGAGCATAAAACTGTTTATTGTTATGTTCTAAAAAATTTTATGAAATTTTGAAAAACATTCCAGTAATCACATTGAAAAGACACGAACTGCTTAAATTACAATGAAAGGGCTGTATTAAAGTTTTTAGCGGATCCATGATGAATATTAGAACAAATAAGCAAACGTGTGCTATTGCTATATGCAGTTTTAAAAATAAGATAATTCAATATATCTATTGACACCAGAGGTGTTAATAGTCTTACCACTGTTGAACCTCATTTTTCACAAAACGGTGTGAAAATGCGTGCGAGTATTTCACAAATCGTGTGAAAATTAGTTCGGATACAAATTTCGTACGAACATGGAAACGCATTTTTCACAAGTTAAAATCTTGTGAAAAAAAGTTTTATTAAAATGTAAGTTTTTTGTACGAACGTGTATTGACACCTGCACATTTTGAGTTGCGAGCACAGGTTTAGTCTCTCACCAGTGTCTCAAGATTCGGCACTCTTTTTTGCCCTCTCTCCTTGAATATAACAAGCGGGGGGATTTAGTTGGGTCATTGTATGTCACGATACCTCTATTAATTTTTCACAACTATGAGCCTCGTATAAATGTATGATGTATGTTTTTGCCTCATGTTTACATGTATTCATGTACTGAGTGTAGAAATAAACTTGGTAAACTTGGGGCGGAAGCGGAGTACGCCCCCTACCCCTCTACCAAGAAGCGATTTTTAGTCCATTTAACACTGTTAATAATACTAATAATTTCGTTAAATATTACTGACTTTGGGCTATTTTCGTGCTTTAGATAATCATTTTTTCATAATTTTGAGTTTTCGCCCTCGTTTACGCCCCCTCTAACTGAAATACTGGATCCACAACAGTGTAACATCTTTTTGTCATTTGTCGTCCGTTTGTTCATATCTGTTATGCTGTTACGTAATTGGAGCCAAACCTTATACATAAGAACGATTTTGAGAGTGGTGACCTTTGCAAATTGAGTAGTTACTGTTTTAAAAAAAAAACTGTATCAATTAAGTTGCATGGTTTAGTTGTGGTTTATGACAATGACAATGACAATGACAAATATTTTATTCGGCATTAAAGTATATAATACAATTATAGCCGATAAATACAATACACTGTAAAGTGCAAGTCATGACAATTAACATAATATTATATCATTAATAATTAACATACAATTGTACAGAGAGACTAAGGTACTTAAATATTATTTCGCTCTTTAAAAGCGAAATATATATACTTAGCTAGATTATTAAGAAGTTTTGGATTTTTTGATGATAGAAGTGTTTCAAACTTTTTTAATGTTGGCCAATGACAATTAATTGTGCCAATATGCAAAATTTATAATTGGCTGAAAAAGATCCAATTATGCTGAAATTTTAGTCTAATAAGTACATGTCATGATCTGGTGTGAGAGAAATTTATTGCGTGAGTAACGCTTAACAACTTTTGATTTAAATGTAAATTTACTCATGCATTGGTTGTGTTAGAACATTACATGTTTTATTCTTTTCTTCTACAGTAACACAACTCCTTCATATTATCTTTTAGACAAATTCTGCGATATACAAATGTATATAAAACATGCAAAAGTAAGTATTCTGTATAAATGAGACTCGGATATTTGAAAATTGATTTAGAAGACAATACACATGAAAGTGCTGTTAAAGTATCGCGAAACAAAAATGCTAGATCGCTTTGGCGATGTGAGTTCGCGAAAGTACGATGCGAGGCCGCTAAGGTACGATGCGAGGGCGCGATAATAATATAATATCGTGTTTTCGTGGTCTTGCTGGCCTAAGGGCTTGACATCGAAAACGTGAAAACAGGAGACGAGAACGCGAAACATCAATGCTAAGTCGCGAAAGTGAGCTGCTAAGACCCGAATTTTATATCGCGTTCTCTCATCGTACTTTCGCGACCTTGCATCGTGTTTTCGCGATCTCGCATCGTTGTTTCGTGTTCTCGCCGAAGATGTCGACAGGGCTAAACAACGATGGCCTGAACGGAACAACGTCCAATACTATTTTCATGGTAACGTTTTAATTTTATTAAAGCTACGAACAAAAGGTCGAAAATATAATAAAAAGATACAGATGTTTTATAATGATTATAGTGGATATCAAAAAAGGACTGTATACAAGAATTATTTTTAAAAAGTATATGATCATTTAAATTAAGAGCAAGACAAAAACTCCACCATTATCCATTTCATAAATATTTGAATTTCCAATTAACAACCGAGCGAATTCCCGTTATCCAATTTGCTTCTAGTGCCTCAAAACGATGTTTGTTAAGGAAAATACTCGTGCTACTGGCTCAAGCGGGGTGGCACATTGATTGTCAAAGTTTGGGCTTTGATAACAGCAGTGTCGTGTACAAAAAACATGTTTAAATATATTTTAAATGGGAATAATATGTCGGTTTTTGTAAAAATCTGGGATCTTGCATGGTCATTTTCCTGTTTTCCTCTTTATCTGATGGCCTATTGCAAATGTATGGGTATCAGAGGAAGGGTAGGACATTGCATGATTGTTATCAGATATATCGCAAACGATAAGTAGTAAAACACAGTAGCACGAAATTCATACAAGAACTAACCTCTCCATGCGGTTTTCTCCGAGCTGGCGATTTATCATTATACTCACAATATGTCGTTTTCCGCGATTCTCATTATCTCGGTACCTACCGTGAGAGAGCCATCCCCAACAGATCTTACAAACAAACTGTATTAAATAATTACATGTTCACACAGTTTAAGAAATTCAATGCAACTATAGTATGTAGTAAGCGGACTTTGAATTTTTTTCATTAAAACATTTTGAGAATAATCAACGAAAATTTGAGTGCACATTCTATGCATGGCAAATATGTAATTTTGTAATCTGAAATCGTAATACTTTTGCGAAATATACATCATGTTGTGTTAGTGTACATGTTTATGAAAACAGGAAAGAAAATTAAAAGAGGTTTTAAAGGGTGTTGGGGTGGTAACTTTGAACTTTTAAACATTTAAATAACATTTAAATAATAGAAGTGTATTTCATTTAAAAAAAGAAAACAATAAAGACATACTCTCTCTGATAAAATACCACCAGGGTGAAAAAAGTTTTGTTTATCTTATACCATAGGATGTACAGTGATTTGGACACTTCATGTGAAAATTACGTTCAGACTAAAATTCGACAAAAAAGTAAAACATATTATTCACATTGCCGATTTCTGACCAACTCGCACGTATTTTTCACACCTTGTTAAAAATGCGTGCGAAATTTCCACATAGTGTGACGTACTCGCACGCATTTTTCAAACCGTGTGAAAAACACGTTTTGTAAAAAATGAGGTTCAACATACCACATTTCAGAAGTTTTGCATACGATTTGTATTGAGCGATACGTAGCGGCTTGTATTTACTCGCAAAATAAATCTATAAAATATCACAGCAATTGCTCCATGAAGTACTGAAACCAAAACTGTTATACTTCAAGCCCAGCCAATTCCACGTAAAATCCCCATATAGTGAGGACACTCAGATGGTACATCTGTCGGTATCGGTATGCCGTCGCTTTGTGGTTTTTCACAATTTGACATTCGTAATTAGATTTGTGAAGATAGTGCAGGAAGTACAGAAGATGGCCCATTTCAGAAGCATACCTGGATCTTTTATGTGCCCGGTGTAAAGCACCGATACACGGGACCTCGGTTTAAAGTCCCATCCGAAAGACTGTTTGTAATGTTAGGGAGGAGCGGGTGATCGAAGTCAAGACCTCTGTATTGACAGTTCAATGTATTAACTACCAGACCATAGATCCGCTCCTAAATAAATCGCTAGATTCCTAGATGTCCTTATATTTATGGACAAGCTTGTGTCATTGTACAAAATATACAGCTTTGTATGTACCTCTGGTTCATCTTCTGCTTCACTACATGAGGTACTACATTTCATTGCCCTACTAAAATCTTATAGTTTTTTTTCTGTATATAATACATCATTTGAATATCAATACTGATTTTAAAACATTTAGTGTACATATTTGTGACAATTCTCAAGGAATACAGTATCGTGTATACCATAGGAAACACGCATTGTTAGCCCGCCGAGTTCACACTGCTAGCAAATGCATCATTACGTTTTAGTGTTAAAATAATTAAGTATGGAATTTAGACCGCTTGATTGCTAGCACGTTGAATTTGTACTGCTAGGCCACTACACTGTTAGCTCGCCGAGCTTACACTGCTAGGAAATGTATCATAACGTTTCATGCTGATTCAATTAAGTGTTAAAGTTTAGCCCGCTGGCCCGCCAGCCCGCCCAGTTCACACTGCTAGCCCGCTACACTGTTAGCCCGCCCACTTCACACTGCTAGGAAATGTTTCATAACGTTTTCATGTTGATTCAATGAAGTGTTACAGTTTAGCCCGCTGGCCCGCCAGCCCGCCCAGTTCACACCGCTAGCCCGCTACACTGTTAGCCCGCCCACTTCACACTGCTAGGAAATGTTTCATAACGTTTTCATGTTGATTCAATGAAGTGTTACAGTTTAGCCCGCTGGCCCGCCAGCCCGCCAAGTTCACACCGCTAGCCCGCTACACTGTTAGCCCGCCCACTTCACACTGATAGGAAATGTTTCATAACGTTTTCATGTTGATTCAATGAAGTGTTAAAGTTTAGCCCGCTGGCAGGCCAGCCCGCCCAGTTCACATCGCTAGCACGATACACTGTTAGCCCGCCCACTTCACACTGCTGGGAAATGTTTCATAACGTTTTCATGTTGATTCAATGAAGTGTTAAAGTTTAGCCCGCTGGCCCGCCAGCCCGCCAAATTCACACCGCTAGCCCGCTTCACTGTTAGCCCGCCCATTTCAAACTGCTAGGAAATGTTTCATAACGTTTTCATGTTGATCCAATAAGTGTTAAAGTTTAGCCCGCTGGCCCGCCAGCCCGCCCAGTTCACACCGCTAGCCCGCTACACTGTTAGCCCGCCCACTTCACACTGCTAGGAATTATTTCATAACGTTTTCATATTGATTCAATGAAGTGTTAAAGTTTAGCCCGCTGGTCCACCAGCCCGCCCAGTTCACACCGCTAGCCCGCTACACTGTAAGGCCGCCCACTTCACACTGCTAGGAAATGTTTCATAACGTTATTCATGTTGATTCAATGAAGTGTTAAAGTTTAGCCCGCTGGCCCGCCAGCCCGCCCAGTTCACACCGCTAGCCCGCTACACTGTTAGCCCGCCCACTTCACACTGCTAGGAAATGTTTCATAACGTTTTCATGTTGATTCAATGAAGTGTTAAAGTTTAGCCCGCTGGCCCGCCAGCCCGCCAAGTTCACACCGCTAACCCGCTACACTGTTAGCCCGCCCGCTTCACAATGCTAGGAAATGTTTCATACCGTTTTCATGTTGATTCAATGAAGTGTTAAAGTTTAGCCCGCTGGCCCGCCAGCCCGCCCAGTTCACACCGCTAGCCCACTACACTGTTAGCCCGCCCACTTCACACTGCTAGGAAATGTTTCATAACGTTTTCATGTTGATTCAATGAAGTGTTACAGTTTAGACCGATCGCCCGCCAGCCCGCCCAGTTCACACCGCTAGCCCGCTACACTGTTAGCCCGCCCACTTCACACTGCTAGGAAATGTTTCATAACGTTTTCATGTTGACTCAATGAAGTGTTAAAGTTTAGCCCGCTGGCCCGCCAGCCCGCCCAGTTCACACCGCTAGCCCGCTACACTGTTAGCCCGCCCACTTCACACTGCTAGGAAATGTTTCATAACGTTTTCATGTTGATTCAATGAAGTGTTAAAGTTTAGCCCGCTGGCCCGCCAGCCCGCCAAGTTCACACCGCTAGCCCGCTACACTGTTAGCCCGCCCTCTTCACACTGATAGGAAATGTTTCATAACGTTTTCATGTTGATTCAATGAAGTGTTATAGTTTAGCCCGCTGGTCCGCCAGCCCGCCCAGTTCACACCGCTAGCCCGCTACACTGTTAGTCCGCCCACTTCACACTGCTAGGAAATGTTTCGTAACGTTTTCATGTTGATTCAATGAAGTGTTAAAGTTTAGCCCGCTGGCCCGCCAGCCCGTCCATTTCACACCGCTAGCCCGCTACACTGTTAGCCCGCCCATTTCACACTGTTAGCCCGCTGGCCTGCTAGCCCGCTCAGTTCGCACTGTTAGCCCGCTAGACTGTTAGCCCGCTCAGTTCACACTGTTAGCCCACTAGACTGCTAGCCCGCCCAGTTCACACTGCCAGCCCGCCACACCGCTAGCCCGTTATACCTCGTACTTCACGGACATGTGACCAAGCGCTAATGATCTACCAGTGGACTAAACATCGTTTCAGTGAAGCGATGTGTTAAACATGACAAATGACAATCATGTTTGAAAGAAAATACATAGAGGTTCTACAATACATTTTTATTGGATTTATAATCCACCGACAATCAAACTTTGTTTTTAGCGTTGTATAACAATATGAATACAGTGCTCTATATTATTTTTTGTGGCTAATATAGTGCGATTATATTAACCTGCCCATTTTGCATACATTATTCGGTGGTTGGTTGTGATATTTTTAACTTTATCACCAAAGCGTGAAAGTCGTCATTACCTCAACGGGAAATCCATTATTCATGAAGTATATAGGTGTCTTCTTTCCGCTAGGCAGGTATGAAAGCGGAATGGCTCAGTGGTAAAGTGCAGCATTCAAACGCTAAAGGTATGTGGTTCGAGTCCTGCTAGAGCCATTTTTGTTTTATACTTTTTTACCAATCGAGAGATGTAGTGATTTACGCTAATATGGACAACTTTGTGATCAATCTTGCCGATGACAGCAGCGATGATGACGACAGTGACAGTGGCACTGACACCGCAAGTGAAACAGAACTGTTGTGATATGTTTAAAATATTTTGTGCTGATATAATTTGTGACATGGAAATATCAATATTAGAAAGAAAGTCCATAAAATAAATCAATAAAGCCCCAAAAAACCATAATATTTTTAAAAAAACACACAAATAAACAATAAACATCTACAATATAAAACGCAAATATTATAGATCCAAGTACGACTCGAACCCGCGCCAAGCGGCAAACAAAAAAATGTTGTTTGCTATTTTCTGCCTTCCTACCAACTGCGCTATCGACACACGTGGAAGTGAATGCAGTTTTAAAGATATACATACAAATGCAAAAGACCAGTCCAAAATAGCAAGGATATCCCCGTCTCAAAATAGCACGTTCAACCACTGTGTAATGTATGCATAATGGGCAGGTTAATATAATCGCACTATACAAGGTTTCTATTTCTTTAGGCAGGGTAGTTATTGTGTCAAGTGTAAAGGGGCGTTTCTCATTCCCGGCCAACTCCGCCTACCATATAACTAAGCATGGGCTGGAGACGGTCGCCGATTGTCTACGTTTGGAAATGTTAAAGTTTGGCGTACGTGTTTCGGTTATCGAACCTGGAAACTTTAGCACAGTTACAGCGTGCCAGAATGAGCAAGTTGTAAGTATATGCTTATTGATTTTCTAAACAAGCAATTTAATATGCACGATAGACAAGAAGACAAACGGAATTACAATGGAATGTGTAAGTTTACATTAAAGAAATTGTGAGTACCGTCAAATAATAGGAGGGAGATGGTATGAATGTAGATTCTGAAAACGTTAATGGACGGAGTTTGATATAAACTTAGCGTCATTAGACAGACAGACAGACAGACAGCCAGGCAGACAGACAGACAGACAGACAGGTGATTGCTGCAAAACGTTCCAAAGTAGTTGAAGTCGACCTGAATGCTGCAGTGTCAAAAGACGGGTGTATGCACTGAATGGCGGAGCTGCCAAATTTAAGAGTGATCTTGTGAAAATGTGGAAGCCTCAAAGTCTGTTAAAATTGGTAGTTAGCTCCAAACCTGCGAGCTAAGACCTGGTCCCCTTCATTTCAGGATAACATGCTTGAGTTTCGATAACCGTCTCAATATGATCTCGACTAGAACGTTTGTTAATGTTCGTATTTAAGCGAAATTTGTAGTGTTATCAAGCTTGTAACTATAATCTGCAGCTTTAGTATTTTACATAGTAGTCATGTTAAATGACTTTCAACTGTCCCATCTCGTTTATTTCCAGATTGTTTTGTTACTTATTTAAGTTGCATTTCAATTAGTTTCAAAGATACCGGGATGAAGCAGACGACATGTGGGAAGCAGCTACAGACGATGCAAAGCAAACTTACGGAAGAAGGTATATAGACGCTGAGGTTGCAAAACAGACTCAAAGGATCAGTGGAGGGGCAACATCAACGAAGCCGGTAATTGATGCACTAGAAGACGCTATTGTCAGTGAGCGGCCACATACCCGATACCTAGTTGATGGAGGAAACTGGTTCGATCCGCACACAGTTAGTAATTTACATTTCTGTGAAAGTAGTTCTTTCCATTTCTCTTTATTGCAGAAGTTATGTTTTGCTGTTACGTTCATAATCAAATTTCTGATTGATGTGTTTTTTTCCTAAGTTTGCTAATGTTATTATGTTCTTGATTATTGTTATAATTATATTTCAGACTATGGCGCGTTACTACAATTACCTACCAACATGGTTGACTGATTGGATTCTAGTTAAATGGACTGGTTGTGACAAGTTCCCAGACTATTCCAAATTCAAAGTCGACTAATTGCATGCTATTGTTCCCTTTAGCCAGGTCTAAATACCAGGCTTATTATTAAATTATATTAAAATATTGAAAAAAAACCCACAAAGTTCTATCATAATATAAGACCGATTAAAACTATTACTACTATAAAATCAGATTGATTAAAATGGAAGCCGGAACTATAAGATTGCAAAGCTAATTTACAAGAAATCGAGAATTTACAATATAATAATATTGCCCCTAGTAGAGAGTACCGTACGGCGACAGCGCCTAGGCCTAAGGTTATAAAACTGAGCATAGAAACCAGTCTCAAATCTCATGCATCTGATTGGCTGAAATGGCGACCAGTCGCCATTTCAGCCAATCAGATGCTTGAGATTTGAGACTGGTTTCCAATCTCAGCTTTATAACCTTGGCACCTAGCCTTGTAATTCCGATCACGCTACCGACTGAGCTAGCAAAACCATCGGGACAACCCCTAAGAAATCATAAATGTCATAGCGCCATTGACCGAAAATATATATGTTGCTTAATAAAGTAATAAACAATTATAGATTTTAGTTGTTTGCTTAATAATTTACTCTGTGTGGTGAATACCCAGCAATAGCGGAGACAGAGTATTAATAACTAACCCTCACTACCTTTTCTTCCGAAATGCAACATCTTCATATCAACTCCCTATAAGAATCACTTTAAATTGAAGTACCAAGTAACAAATTCATCAGGGATCACTTTGTCAATACGCTGAATAAATACAAAGTGATTTACACGCAAAGAGATGCAAAAATAATTGTTAAAAAGAATTTGTTAAAGATTCACAGACTAAACTGATTTAAAAGGAGACAAAGGAAAGGAACTCTGGCTTGGAACGGTCGGTGGCATATATAATTTCTAGAGTGCACAAACCTCACATTTGCCGACCATATATGCAATTTATGAAAAGGCAAAAACTAACTCAAGTGCTATCGTTAAAAAAGTGATGTGCAAGAACAATCCAATAGTTTTGAGGCATTTTATTATTGTCATGAACGTAACACTTTTTTGAACAAAACATTCATGAAATAATACAATAGGGTGACCCATAAAGATATCTGTCGCTCCGTTCTCAGCGAACAGGACAATAGCAAACCCATAAAATATACCTGCTATCGCTCCGTTCTCATCGAACAGGACAAAAGCTAACCCATAAAATATACCTGCTATCGCTCCGTTCTCATCGAACAGGACAATAGCTAACCCATAAAATATACCTGCTATCGCTCCGTTCTCATCGAACAGGACAAAAGCTAACCCATAAAATATACCTGCTATCGCTCCGTACAGAAAGAGAACAGTTATTTACACCATTCAAATCACTCTATGCTTCTTGATTGATTAATACATAGTATTAACAAAATTATCGTAAGCTTGTCATATGATTCTGATTTTGTTTAACAGCATATGACACATTGAATCAGCTGTTTAAATGAATGTATACAGTTTGTATACAGTTATCAACTTGTGCTTGGTTTGAATCAATCTCTATCCAGAGTTGTCGCTCCTTAACTCGCTTTAGAGACTGCAAGGGACGAGCATTCGAATATTCTATTGAACGTTTTGCATTTCTTGAAGAAAAATCGCTATTCGAATATTCTAATTTGATTTTAAAATGTATAATTTAAAAAAAATGCGATCATAAGAAGAAGTGATTTAGAGAAAAACAAATTTGGCATTTAGAATAATCTACAGCTAATGCCAGAGGCGAGAATGAGTATAAAATACACCACGCATTCACTTTTACTTATTGGTATTTTGACAAACTTGTAAAATCGCGTTGCTAAAAGCCCCATTTTCTGTAATTGAATCTTGCGAAATTACTTGACACCTAGTTCATTAATAGGTAAAGTTCGGGTACCTTCGCTCATACATGGAAAGACTATTATCAACGTGTTTTGGTGGCTTCAGGTTTTGACAACTGCAAATGTATTCAAATAAATAAAAGAAACAATCTCATAAGTTGCAAACGTTCGATGATTGATACACTCTATGCGATCAAATTTTATTTAAAAAAAACACCGCTTATTGGGAAATCTTGTAAAAGGTCACAGGAGCTCGATCTGTTTCTTTTATCCCTGTCATCGTGTTCTTGCTGGTTCGTCTCCAGGCGCTCTGAGCTCAGATAGGTTATTTAGTACTCACCTTTTTGCTTGACAATGCTATTAGCTTCTTGTATTTTTTATGTTTGTGTCCTTTTTTCATGCAACATTGTCGAGTTGATGGGTGGGTTAGAATGATATTCAATAAGACACCTTGTATACCGGTATGTATGTATGACAACTTGTTGAGGCAAGTGTGAGGTTAGTGTAACGTGTTTATACCTTATGTGGCGAATGGATTTTTCACTCAATGTTCCAATAACGTAACCCCTCGGATTCAAAATTCAAAAATCAACATGTAGGTTTTAACTGACATCTTGTATATTTCGAAGCGAAAAATAATTATAACAGACAATTGACGTAGAGTAAAAGAAATGTTCACCGGAAGAAAAAACAACGAAAACTCGAAAAGGGAAAATGCATAGTCAACTGTCATTTTTGTTTACAGATTCTCAAATTCACGTGAACTTGGTTGTTGCTTTTATATTTGAAATGCATATTTAGTTGCAAAATAGTAAAAGGGACGCTCATTTGAGTTTTATGTTGATCAACATCGAAAGATGTTCTTACTAAATGAGATTTCAATGAATAAGCATAATCTTATGCCAAAGTTTATCTATCTAATATATATCTAATCACGTTTGCTTTGTTAGTAGTCTTTACCAGTTACATCCTTTGAAGGTCGTTGAGCACGATATTTATATACTATGTAATAGTACTTCTAATTTTACGTTTTGTTTTTAATATTTCGGCCAGTTTAAAGATTGGTGGTTTCAATATCCCAGCTAATATAAATTTGGATATTGTTCAATCACCCCAAGCATATACTTCCTGCTTTTTAATTTTTGCCTTTGGCGTTGTCTGTGATACGCAGGTTTTATATTCTAAGATCCCCTCTCGGAATTCTATTCTGTTTAGTTCCGCACATTGTTTTCTTGTTTAGCGCAAACCCATTCTTTTATCTGGGGACCATACGCCGCTGAACATGGAATGGTATTAATCCGTCACCGCCATATGCATACCATCGTTTGGGATGGATCAACATTGTACTGTTTATTGGTATAAATATTGAGTTGCGCTCAACCCGGGGCTAGGCGGCGTAGGCAGTAATAAGCATTTCCATTACTGCCCATGAACAGGATAAATCAAACCGAGCCTGCAATATTTTCATATTTGTCGTGGTCGATGGTCTTCAAAGTTCCCTTTTCATCTATTTATTCAGATTAGGCCTAACATTTCACCTATAATTTGCGATTTTTAGAACTGTCATAGAATTGTGTTTCGTTCGAACTTCATATTATATCTTTTTATGAAGTTCGAATGAAACACAATTCTATGACAGTTCTGAAAATCGAAAATTTATTTTCAACGTTTCAAGGGGACAAACCCCCTTCTTTCAGGAGTTTTTACATGGATTCAGTAGATTCTAATTAATACATATTGTCGTATTAAAATTCTATTGTAATTTTATTTATATTATGACAATATGTAAACATTACAGAATCCACCTAAAAGCTCATTGAAGAGGAGGTTTATCCCCCCCCCCCACCCCTAAAACGTTGGAAGTATAGAGGATATTTGTTTTTACCAGTGTAAGATAGAAATATATTTCACCGAGTGAGCTCCGGAATTCGTATTTTCACGAGTGAAAATACATAATTCCGGAGTTCACGAGTGAAATATATTTCTATCTTTCACTTGTAAAAACGAATTTTCTTTTTATTTTATGCTTTTACTGCAAAATTTGCGTGAATTTGACAGAAACGTTGCAGGAAATGGCGCCAAAACCGCTTGTTTATGACGTGACGTCATGACGCTATATGTACACATTTGAGCCCGTTTTCTAAACGTTCTCATTTAGTATGTTATGCATTGTGTCGTCACCGGTCTGTGTAACACAATGGTATGTTATGTACATTTAAGGAATGATTCTTAATTTGGTGCGGTTCATGCAGATTGGACGTGCACGCGAGAGCTGGCAAATCCTCGCGTGCACGTCCAATCTGCATGAACCGCACCAAAATAAGAATCATTACTTATATTTACATTTTATTCATTTTTTTCTTTAAATAAACTTAAGTCGAACGCTTTCAAAAATTAGTATTAAGTGAAAAGGGGGAGTAATACTTGGGAGTTTTCAATAGTAACAGCCGTGACGTTACTGACGTCATTACGGGTCATGCGGTTCATGCAAAATGAACCGAATTTTTTTAAACGAAGAAATCAATAGGAATGTAAATATTTGGGCACCAACGTTTAAAAAATCAGTGAAAATAAAAATGATATTTCACTGTTTGAAAACAGTTAAATACCACTTTTATTTCACCGGGAAAAGTCTATAATTCACTGAAAAGCATAAAATAAAAATTTGTGATTGTGAGAACTGTCATAAAAGCTTACCCCTTCCTTATTGTATCTAAAGACGCGTGCTCATTATTTTTCTGGCTTCACATTGTATTGGCACGGATAGTTTAATCAACCACAAATTTAATTTCAAAAAAGTGTAATAGTTTATATAATTTAATAGAATCGAAATGTGATAACAAGAGAAATTCGGTTTATTCAAGTTTAAGTTCGGAATAATCAGGAAACTTGTCACAACCAGTCCTTTTAACAATGATCCAGTCTGCCAGAAATCCAGGGAGATAATCGTAGTAACGGGCTAGCGTCTGAAATATGAAAATATTTTAAAGGTTGCAACAAGAGCTCAAGAGTACACATTTCGTGTTTAAAGAAGTAACGTTTCTAATTTCTCTATGTATATATTCACAAAAAAAGGAACAGCTCTAAACAAACAGCATCTCAAAACTGTCTATAAAGAAGCAATTGCAAAAATATTCCACATAAAAAGCGAAAACCAGTCGGCTTTAAACAGTGGCAAAAAAGACGAGTCATTAAGTCTCATTCATTTATGGTATTAATCTGAAAAATTGAAGGTTCCATGTTCACTGCCATGTGCATTTCATAGTTTGGGATGGATCTAAATTATACTGTTTATTTTTTTTTACTGTAGGCCCTAAATATTGAGTTAAATATTTTAATAATATTGCGCCCAACCCGGGGGTAGGCGGCGTGGGCAGTAATATGCATTTCCATTATTACCCACGAGCAAGCTCGATTAAACCGAGTATTTTCATATTTTTCTGTTCGGTGGCTTTCAAAGTACTCTTTTGATCTATTTCAACAACACTTAATAGGCAAACCATCTATAAACTTATAAATAAATTATAATTCTACCAAACTGCAGTTAAATTACATACCAAACTACAGTTAACTTACAGTGTTTGGATCAAACCAAGTTCCTCCATCAACAAGGTATCGGGTTTGTGGGCGTGTGCTAACAATGGCGTCTTCCAGGGCATCAATCACCGGCTTCGTGGATGATGCTCCCCCCGTGTTCCGCCGGGTGCTCTTAAAATACACAGCATCTATATACCTGCGCCCGTAAGTTTGTTTAGCACCTTCTGTGGCGGCTTCCCACATTTCATCTGCTTCTTCTCTGAATCTCTGAAACTAAATAAAATAAGAGCTCAGACCACATCATAAAATGAAAAAGGTTTGGATGTTTTGTATTTTTAATCAACTGACATATTTAGTAAGGATTTTTGAATTTGAAATTAACGCAAACATGAGGGAGAATATCTCCAAAGACTTGTCCTTCAAGTTTGTTAGAAGTTATCGTCCCTTTTGTTTTAAAGGCAAAGTGAAAAGACACTTGTTTGCCAAATTAGATGGTGGATTGCATTTAAATGCTGAAGACACCAGCCATTTGAGACATTATTTGACAGGTGTAATTACTCATCTTTAAATAATATATTTTCAGTATTGTGTTACAGATTCACAGATACTTTAAGGTAAAGATTTTGTAATCTGTTGCTTTAAATGTTACAATGTTAATCTCAATGTGGCTTTCAATGTTGCTTGAATTCTTTTTATTTTGCTTTTTGTTCATGTTGTTTAACAGAGATATTTGTGTAATGTTTACCTAAGTTAATAGTTCTTTTATGTTTGCATTATGTTTGTTTGTTTTTGCTGTATTTATGTGCTTTATTTTTGTATTCGTCATGTGTGTAGTTATTAGTAAATCTGATTTTGTCATGTTTATTTATTTTGGCTTTGCTTTGTTTGGCCAAGGTTTGGCGGTATTTGTTAGTTACTTGTCGTTTTATATAGACATTTTGACTTGTTTTTGTTAAAATTATAATCATTAGATCTGGATTTAGATTTATTGAACCTTAAAATATATATGGATCTAGATTATGCTTTGAAGATTGAAGACAACGCAAGTCCACCCTATCGGATAAATTGTATATATAAAATGACTATTCTCCACCAAAAGGTTATAATTATAACCAACGTTTGGAGAACATAAAATGTGTCATTGACATCAGAAATCGTTGATATTCCATTCTTTTGCCTTTCATACATTCATATGTAAGATGTTTAACCTGATTTTTTTATAGATATAGAATAGACAAGGCCATATTAAAGAGGAATGTTTAAGTACATCAAGACTGAGATTTCCGTTTGTAATCGTCGAGCTGGGCACTCTCGAATCGCAATCATTTAATCGGCTTTCTGTTTAAAATGTTTCTACACAGATCTGTACCCAAGGTTATAAAACTGAGCATGGAAACCAGTCTCAAATCTCAAGCATCTGATGGGCTGAAATGGCGACCAGTCGCCATTTCAGCCAATCATATGCTTGAGATTTGAGACTGGTTTCCAATCTCAGCTTTATAACCTTCAGCCCTGTTTACTTTGAGGCATAATGTTTTAATATAGCCTTACAACATAGTCATTTTGGCTCCCTGTTACCATGCTGAAATTTCCAGGTTCTACAATTGCAACTTGAACTCCGAACTTCAGCATCTCAAGACGAAGACAATCGGCTACTGTCTCTAGGCCGTGCTTAGTAATGTGGTAGGCGGAGTTTCCAGGATATGTGAAACGCCCTCTTACACTAGATACAATAACAACCCTGCCTAAGGAAAAAATCAACTTCAAAACATTTATATTTTCTACACATTCTTTTGACGGTATTGATTTTGTATTCCCGATTCCTGAGAGCCTCTCACATAAAATGGTTGTTTTGTCCGTTCGTCCGTCACAAATCTGGTTTCCGGAGAATATCTCAAATACTCGAAGTGTTTCAACCAAATTTCACACAAGTGTTTATCTAAATTATTACAGCAGATTGTTTCGCTCGAGAACTATAGCCCCCAAGTCAAAGGTCAATATCACGCCTTGAGTTTAAAAGTCACAAAATGACAGTCTAATTTCAGAAGCATAACTATGACAAACATTGCAATAGAAAAAAACATAGCTTACATTGTAAAACTAATTTTAGGGAAAATACTAATTGACACTTAAAAGTTAGTGATAGATATATTTATCCACCCCAAGTTGTTTTATCAGGAACTTACCTTTGTTTTTCCTGACGAGATAAAGAAAGTTTTGAATGGTCCTAATGGCGCCAAAGTAATTGATATTCATGATCTTCTTGTACATTTTCATTGTGCATAATTCAACATCGCCTAGCATTCCGATCCCTGCATTGTTTACTATTGCCCAGAGTCCTAAAGTAGAAAATATATAAATAACCACAGCCATATAAATATTGCAACAGCTCCTACTCAATCATGTTAGAGACAGCCATACGACATGCCATCCGTATCCCAAAAGTTCTAGTAATGCCTATATACTGCCACCTACAATGATTGACATTCTGCATGGTTTGAAATTAGCATATTACCATCAAGGGAGGTAATTTGAAATCGATAACTACACTGAAGTGAAATGGGAATAAACTGAACAAAGAACATACTGGTCAGGGACTCGTTTGTCTCTAGGAAAGAAATATTTAAACTTGTAACTAAAAATACACATGACATTAAGTTAGATAAAAAGCGAATTTGTTAGCCAATGTGACGTTTTGATAAATTTGAAAATTTTGTTTAGGCTCAAGCTTGGGAATGAGGGCGTGGAAAGTAGATATAGTAAAACAGACGAAAAGTACTCTCTTTCTTTAGTTTTTTTCGGTGGCCGTTACAGTGTCTTATATGTCAATATTATTCTATGAAAGATATGAAATGATTGTTCAAACCTTGAGACGGCAATGATTTAACAACGTAGTCATGTGCAGCTTTTACGCTTGTATCCGAGCTGACATCGAGTGGTACCACGTGTAAATGTTTGGATGAGTTAGCCTTCAGTTTTGCTGCTCCTTCGCCGTCAGGATTTAGACATCCGGCAAACACAGTGAAGTGGAGTGAGTCGAGCCGTCGCGCCAAATCATGACCGAAACCTACATTGATGGAAAACCGTTTTCTTCAAACCATTTAATATTATCACCTTTTGCACGGGCATAATGTCGATATTACGGCATTCTGAATGTGAGCGTTTGAAACACAAGATGACATGGAGATAGTCGATTCAACTCGCCAAGTCATTACCAAAACCTTAAGCGGTGAAAATAAACTGATTACTTAATTTTTAAAACTGTAATGCTGTAATAAAAACTAATATAAAAACTGCATCATTTGGGCCAAAGTATATTGCCTTGTACCTATCGACTTACTTTTTGTCAGACATATAAATACATATCCAGGAATAAATTAGTTGGAATTGGATAAAAGGAGCACGTGAGATTTGAAAAACAGTATACTCTCATCGACTTTGTACCGCCGCCATATCTGGGCATTTAATGCGAAAGACCATGGCTTTCCGTACAAACGTCTAGATATATATTTTGAGTATAAGTAAATCTTATCCTGTGCTCGTATTTAGGGAAATATGGACATCCATTTAACTTTTACATGAGTCGATACTGATTTAGATTTTACAATTATTATTATAATTGTACGTCTTCTTGAGGAAGTTTGCTTTGAAATTCTGGAATCCGTGGGAAGTTTTGTGTATTGACTTTGAAAAGTTCTTCAATTTGTTCGGAAAACTGTTTAAACTGATATTTCTTTACTTTTTCAAAGACATAGTCTCTGGTGAGCGGTTAAGTTGTCGCCACCAGCCTTTCGCAATATAGTTAATAAGAAGAGAACCAAGTGTGCTTCTGGTCCCAGGGCTACTTTCTTCTCTATCTTAATTGAGTTTGTTGTAATTAGCAAATTATTCTGGTAAATTGTTGGAGCCATGGCCCTTACTCCCATTCAAAATGAAACAAAACAACAAAACATTTACTTCAGTGTTTGTATTGTTCTTTAAGGATTATTTCCGCTTGTAATCGGGTTTCTAACCATGTTGAAAATTCCGAATTTCATTAAAAGGTAGAATATTTATAACGGACAAAAGCGTATATGCTTTATTCAAAAATACGCTTATCAACGAACATTTTAAAATTTTTACGCAGATTTACGTAACGGGTATAAAAATCGTGAAAAAAACATATGTATTTGTACGTTACGGTCGTCCGACAAGAAATCAGTATCGGGTTTTGGAAGCTCAAAATTTCTGCACGTTCTAATACGTTATGGACGTCCGTCCGTATTAAACAGGGTCGGACGCGGAAAGGATCTATATTAAAACAAAAGTAGTTTTAGAAGCTACATGTACATTAAGTTCGTACTCCAAAACCTCCGAAGGACTGAATATGTACGGTGAGACTTTTAACAGCCACCTCACGGAACAAACTACGCTAACGATGAAATATGAAAGTTTACCAGTGTCACAGCCTGTAACGAAAACAGCTCGTTGTTTAGTTTCAATCCTTCCAGTTGACTTCTTCCTGATCAGCTTCAAGCAAGCAAATAAAACACATGTGAATAAGAGATACAGATAAACCGTAGATGTTGCTACAGAATAAACTAGGATACATAAAACTACAAAATACGCGAACTCTACTGATTTAAGATTAATTAGATCCAGGTAGGCCATTTCTTCAACATATATTCTTCAACAATAGATTTACGAGTCCTTATCAAGCTCGGTCACAAGGTTAAGCTAGGTTAAGGTTACAAAGTCGGAGCGCATCTTCTCCTGATAAAACAAATTTAACTTAGATTGACGTGTCCACGACAGTAAGGACACAACCTTTTCTTGCCAGGATCATTATACTCATGTTGCCATATAAAATAATGTTTTGTGTTGCATTAGTTTTTGTGAATTTATGTAAATAGAATTTATGGGAATTATTGCTAAGTTCTAGCTTTTTTCTTTACTGTTCTAACTTTTCTTAATATATGTAAAAAGAAGATACAATCACAACAATTATTTGAGCAAAGTTTTATTGAACTGTTTTTGTCGTAACATACGCATGATAAGTTTTTATTATTTTTTACCGCTGTCAGTGCAATAACGACTGAAGACGGCACTTAAGTATCCTCGCACGGATACTTTTCTTTCTTGCAGCAGCTAAAATAAACTTTAAATCAACAATTTTTAACATCCATTGAAAATCTGAATTGATGTTGAACTTGATAAAATTAGTATTCCTAATATCTCAAATACAATACAGCATTATGATATCCCTTGGCATGTCCCTTCTGTGGAACCGTTAGAAGTTCTGCAGAATGGACAGCTGAACCCACAGTTCAAAGAATGTAAGGCCTACCTCTGCCTAAGATCATAAAACTAAATCTGGAGATCAGTCTCAAATCTCAAGCATCTGATTGGCTGAAATGGCGACCAGTCGCCATTTCAGCCAGTCAGATCCTTGAGATTTGAGACTGATCTCAAAACTTAGTTTTATGATCTTGGGCCCTCTTAATCCCCACTTGCTGAGGACCAAGAGCCACTCCAACTACTTATTAGTAAGGGATTTATTCTTCTACTTAAAACAGTTCTATACCTCTAGCGCAAGTATATAAGTCAACGTAATAAGGCAATGTAATTCATCTTCAAATATAAATTAGATGCAGAAACCAACGGTCATGACGGCATGCGAGGGCGCGGTATTAATATCGCACCCTCGCAAGAGACTTTCGCAATCTCACTTCGTGTCATTTATTCAAGTTTTCGCATCGCGTTTTCGTGGTCTCGCTATGTATTTAATATTGAAGCCCTCACATCCTTGTTTCACGTTCTCGCATCGTGTTTTCGCGTTTTCGTGGTCTTGCTTTCGAAACAAAGATGCAAGGTCGCGACACAACGATGCGAGGGAGAGATATTGATTTCGTAGTAACACGTATGTCCAAACCATGAGTTGTTAACTGGTAAAACGAAAGCGCTCGGGTAGGATTAACTTCGAGCTAACGGCCTTTTTTTTTCAAGCAGACCAACAGGCTAAATTCATTCTACTTTCCATTTTGAACTGCAATTTCCTCTAAGCTAAATATACATTGCGCAAACGCAAAATAATGATTCTTTCCATTAAAGGGTCCGACGCGGAAAAATGCTAATTTTGTAATATCTATAATTATGAATGCTATACCGCGGTATTACCAATGTGGTAACACTAGGGCCCAGATTGGGTCAACAGCCAATTGAACATGGTAGAAATGATATGGGCCAAGCAATACAAGTTAGACTGGAAACAAGTCTCGTATCTCAAACATATAATTGGCTTAATAAGGTGTTTTATCCCGGGTGTGCAATCTAGGTTCGTTGGTCGAGACGATGTTTCAGCTATGCTGTACAAAATGAGCTTATTATAATTATGGTTGATTGTTATATAACCACCTTGGTAGCAGGTGCAATGTTTTCATATTGTTAATACTTTATTTTGTTCTATACTTTGAGGAGGACATCACTGTGTCATTGACAAAGGCAATAATGTTTAAATGTTGGGCAATAATGTTTAGATGTTGGGCAATAATTTTTAGATGTTTAGATTATGTGCAATAATGTTTAGATATTGAGCAATAATGTTAAGATGTTAAGATGTTGGGGAATAATGTTTGGATGTTTAGATGTTGGGCAATAATGTTTAGATGTTGGGCAATAATGTTTAGATGTTGGGCAATAATGTTTAGATGTTGGGCAATAATGTTTGGATGTTTGGCAATAATGTTTAGATGTTTAGATGTTGGGAAATAATGCTTAGATGTTTAGATGTTGTGCAATAATGTTAGAATGTTCAGATGTTGGACAATAATATTAGGTGTTTAGAGGTTGGGCAATAATGTTTAGATGTTGGGCAATAATGTTTAGATGTTTAGATGTTGGGCAATAATGTTTAGATGTTTAGATGTTTGGCAATAACGTTTAGAATGTTCAGATGTTGGGAATAATGTTTAGATGTTTAGATGTTGGGCAATAATGTTTAGATGTTTAGTTGTTAGAGAACAATTTCTTAACATAAACTGAATTTTCTAAAACGGGGACTTATTGAGGTGAAATTCTATCATACAGTTAACGATTAAAAACTAACCAAACAAGCTGAATAACTCTTCTATTTTAAATCGATTAAGATTAGCTAATTATTAAGTTTGAAATTTTCGAATCCAAAATGTAATGCACAACTTGAACAAACTTGATGCATATTGTCTTCTATTTCACCCTGATGTAAGTTTCCAAAAAACTGTTAAGGACATAGGGCTCTCTAAGGCTGATACAAAGTATCATATCGCTAATAAATTTACTGATAAATAAATTAATGTGACACAAGTTTTTAAAGTGCTTATGTCACCATATAAATGACATAACAAGGGGTTCGTAGTTTGGGGTCCTTCAGCAGCTAACTATCTTCATTCATGTTATATTCCTAAAATTGTGTTTTTATTGTTTGCATGAACAAATGTATCTACTAAAATTTTGCACTATGTTATTTGATTGCTAATTTTTGAATGTTAAAACTTTACGAGAACTTTTTTAAAACTTGAAGCTTCCTTAAACAAATTTGAGTATTTAACACACAGTTTTATTCATTCCATTAAATCGGACATGTTTTATGATTAAACAATATAGACATAGCTATGTAAATGAATGTCAATAGTTTTTGGGTCGGCAGACCCAGAGTTATCAGTTGTCTGACTTGAAAGTCTCAACTGGTCTAATAATAGTAACAAACTGCAGGCCTAAAAACCGCTGAAACAAAGTTCTCATTTTCAAAGGTCTTGACAGTAGGTTTGCCGACCCCTCAGTACTTTCAATGCTGATTTTTGATTTTTAAAGTATTCCGCTTCAGATTTTCATTTATTTCTTCTGTGCAATACTGAAAGTAAACTTGGTTAAGTGTGGCAAAATACACTATTACAGACCTGGCTCCAAGGTTATAGAACTGAGCTTGGAAAGCAGTCTCAAATATCAAGCATCTGATTGGCTGAAACGGCGACCTGTCGGCATTTCAGCCAATCAGATGCTTGAGATTTGAGACTGGTTTCCATTCTCAGTTTCATAACATTGGGATAAGGAAACAATTAAAATCAGCAACTCAAAAACCTTTAACAACTGAAATGAAAATAAAATTTTATTTTTAATAAAAAGCTGCTGACAAAGCTATTAGTATCATGTTCATAAACAGTTTATTCAATAAAGTCTTGTACATTCGATATCGTAGTCCTATGAGCGTTCCGGTCTGTTTGATCCCCAATATCGTCTATCTCGTCTATCGTCTATCTCTGTGAAATAAACATTTCATAATTTTTTCGGGATTACTTGCCTCTTGATAGCTTCTATTATAGGAAGTCGGAAACCAGACTAATCAAGTTTATGAATTATATATCCTTCAACTGATTCTGAATAATGTCACTTAAATAAAAGATGCGATGAAAAAAAAAACGATGAATAATATAAATTGTCCGTAGTTTGTAGAGGCTACTGAATGGAACAAAATGAGTCAAAATTAACTGTCTCGTTTCAGTTTATGCCCCTGCGAGGCAAACTTAGCCGGCAATTGTTTTGTTTTTTTAGTTTTTGCATTTTGTGGACTTTTAATGTTTATAATACAAATTCATCTAAATGATCTTAATGTTTCAGTGAAGAAAGTTGTGAGATTTCTATTCTCTGCTGACTTGTAAAGTAAACTGGCTTTAAGTACAAGAACTCGTCGGATAAATTAAAATCCAGATTTTACAACAGGAATAATACAAACGTGCGTACCCGTTTGGAAACAGTGTGCAGTAGGCTTCGAAGCATACTCTCTAGTGACTTTTTAGCTGGCTCTTCTCCTCCCATCGTCTCATCCAGGCCTTCCAAATCTTCAGTGAATTCATCTAAATTTTCGAACACCTGTTCACACGCTCCAGCCAAATGGCCGGTCGACTTTAAGTAGAGATCCTCTTCGGCTGAAATTAAATAAGTCTTGGCACTTTATACGAGAAATATACTTATTCATTGTATTACCTCTTTCTATGCCTATTACAAACTACTTAAAGACGATTTCACACGATTTAAGACACATTATTGATGTGGTTGGCTCTCAGAATCCTACGTTTTCATAAGTGTCAAGTTGGTGATGAACTGTTGAATTTATATTAGTTTTGAACGCACGTGTATTTTACTGAACATTGAAGATTATTAAACCGCATAACAAACTTATTCGAACAGAACTTACGGTCTTCGCCGGAAATAGCTGCTAGGAATGCAACATCCTGCATTTCAGCTACAAGGTTGGTACCTGAAGAAACGTAATTTTTTTTAGAAAAAAAGAAAGAAAAATCTTCCTCCGGGACACAGTGTATCTTAACAAACAGCTTTACCTCGTTATACTTTAATAGTCTATTAAGTACCATTGAAGCAGGGCCCAAGATCATAAAACTAAATCTGGAGATCAGTCTCAAATCTCAAGCATCTGATTGGCTGAAATGGCGACTGGTCGCCATTTCAGCCAATCAGATGCTTGAGATTTGAGACTGATCTCCAGATTTAGTTTTATGACATTGTGCACTGGAGTTATACCATTACTTTTCGGCGATTCGTAGGCCTGCAGTTTCTTAATATTATTAGACCAGTTGAGACAGTCAAAGAGTCAGAAAACTGATATTTCTTGGTCTGTTGACCCAAAAACTCGTACAATTTCACAAATAACATACCGGATCAAACAAAATGTTCATGCAATTAATACGGGTGTGATATGAGAAGATGCCAAACTTGCTGTAAATCGTATTTCCGCACCCACACACATGTAAGCATGCACACGTCATGTTTTAGTATAGAAATGGCTATTTATTTTTAACTTTTGAAAGTGTTCTACCTTAAATTTGTAAACACTACTATTGCTTGTACAACGTTAAATGTATATGAAAGCAGAGAATAACGTCGTTAAACAAGAATTTGTCGAAAGAGCCAAATTAAAAATTCTTACACATAAAGACAGGCAGGTGTTTCCCAATGAAGGCACCTCCGGCTTTAATCTCCTCCTCACTTGCTTCCTGCAATGATTACAAAACTCATAACGTGTGAGCTAAATAGATTTTATAAAACCCCTTTTGATTGCATATTTTACTGTTACGAAGTATATTTAAATTGGAAACGAAAGAAATATTATCAAGAAAAAATCCAACATCAAGAAAAAATCCGACAACAGTTTTCAGTAGTTTAAGATACATCATACACCGAGTAACCCCTATACTTTTCATGATGTGGTTTTAATCTTACGGATGAACAGTGAAGAAACAAATCAGCCTGCACATCCGTGCCGTCGGATCAGAATCTACACTGTTCGCTTTTAGATTTATAACTTTATTTCTGACTAAGAAGTGACCATGGTAGATCCAGATCAGATAACACGATCTTGCCAGCTGGTCTGGATCTACAATGGCCACAAATGCGATAAAACTTGTATATATGGTTAAGCGTTGTGACTTTTTAACTTTCAGGTTAGTTTAACTAAATTTGAATTACTAAATTATCTCGCAATTCTAATAATTACTTACAATAAACCTCATGCCGATGTCATAAACAATAGGGCAGGCATATGTCAATAGGCTAAACTCAGCTGAAACAGAAATGATTCAGCGTAAGCTAATAAGTTTCGAAATGTGTCTTTTACTATAAATTTTCAGCTGAGATATTGTAAGGATGCTACAATTATAATTATCCCAAGCAAGGCAATAACGTTTGATAAATAATATTAAAGGTTCTTGATGAAAAAAAATGTTGACACTACACTTATCCCAAATAACGAAAATACCGAGTAAAATCAACCAACAAACAAAATGTAGCATTACCTGAATCGTGTATGTTAACTATTTACATGTGAAGATATATATTTAACTTTTTTTATTAAGTAACAAATAGTTGTAAAAATTTAACAATATTGCATTTGATATGCATATCTTTTATCATTAAGATGATTTTGTGACATTTTTTCTACAATTCTACTTTCACTTATCGACGAAACTATAAATTCAGCTGAAAAAAATAGTGATCGAAATTAGTCTTAGTTTGGCGCCGGAGCGGTTGTGCAGTACTGACAACTGCGCCAGAAAATTAGAGAATATACTATTAATCTTTCGAACTTTTGTTTAGTTGTTCTCCACTCAAAACGATATTGTACGCGTTAAATTATAAAAATCTTAGTTTTAAAGCGTTGGTATTGCAGCAATATTGAATCAACTCGGTTAGCGGTAAATACTTACATTGCTCTTGCTCCAGCAAATCGTGAATGCGTCTGTCAACTTCACACCTGCCAACAAGCGATGCGACTGAAAAAATATCATTGACATTTGCCCAAAGTTATAAAACTGAGCATGGAAACCAGTCTCAAATCTCAAGTATCTGATTGGCTGAAATGGCGACCAGTCGCCTTTTTAGCCAATCAGATCCTTGAGATTTGAGACTGGTTTCCAATCCCAGCTTTATTACCTTCAATCCATGTTTGACGCTTAACAAAAAGAGGTATCATTAAAATCGGTAAATAGAAATATATTAAAATTCATTCATTCTGCAGGAAGAGGTTTATTCTTTCCAAAATCGATTAAAATCTTTGATAAGTGTTATTCTGTCTTAAGTTAAGAACTGGTTTACTTGTAATCAAGTTTTCGCTAAAGTGTTCCTTGTTCATTGACTCAATTTTATCAGGAAAGCTTACTATTGAATTTTGTGTTCTAAAGATAATCCCATCGGACATTGCTTATATTAAAAACAGCGCTGTTAACTTCTGTTAAAATAGGTTCTGGAAATAGAGTGAGCGTTAATGTTTTTTTTTAACATAAAGCGGTTTTTAAAACATAAACCAGTCTCAAATCAATCTCAAGCATCTGAATGGCTGGTGGCGAACGGTCGCCATTTCAGCCAATCAGATGCTTGAGATTTGAGACACGTTTCCAATCTAAGTTTTAGTTTAGGACTTGATTTGCTGCAGCGAATGTGATTTCACCTCAGGATTGTGATTCGAAGTACATGTAATTTTATTGTAAGATAACATTTTTTATTCCTGTATCGAACCTGTCTTTTCAAAACTAGTTTCTGTTCTTGGCTTATCAGTGATATCTGTACTTACACTCCATCCATTCGGAAGGGAATCGTGGTTCCTCTGGCGCTGGACCTGGTCCGCCTGGTCCTCCTGAATGTGTAAGATATAGAGGATATTTGTTTTTATCAGCGTAAGATAGAAATATATTTCACCAAGTGAGTTCCGGAATTCATATTTTCGCGAGGACAGAAGCCACGAGTGAAAATACACAATTTCGGAATTCACGATTGAAATATATGTCTATATTTATTGGAAAAACAAATTTTTCTTTTTATTTTAAGCTTTTAATAGGAAATTGTGTGAATTTGACAGAAAAAATACATGAAATGGCACCAAAACGTTTGTGTATGAGATTACGTCATGACCCAAACTTTAACCCGTTTTCTAAACGTTCTCGCTCGGAACGTTATGTAAGTTTGGGTACCAACGCGGAAAAAAACTTAAAATGAAAATAACACTCTACTGATTGAAAACATTTAAATACCACTTTATTTCACTGAGAAAATGATATAATTCGCTGGAAAGCATAAAATGTATAAAAAAAATTAGCTGTAAGTCCCGTGTTATAATCAAGACAATTGAGTGTTATAAATATAGATAAAGATTGAACTAAACGTAAAATATTATACACAAAGACGGAATAAATTACAAACTCGTAACTAGCAAAACTGATTGTAGATCGAGCAGCAAACCCTAAAGAAAGAAGGCTTAATTAATATACACATGAATAATATAGCAGAGTACAGCGTGTATCCGAAAGATTGGTACAACGAATTAGATAAGAAAATCCGTATCCCGGCACATATCGAACACCAATAAGAAATTTCCGTCACAGATTAACAACTACATTGTATTAGATATTCCTACGCCATTAATAAATTTTCTACGGTATTCATAAAATTACTATTGCGTTACTTTTTCCTGTTATGTAAACCACGTTGTTGAATACAATTTTGTTTTTAAGTGTTTTTAAATTTGTTTTGAGCAATAAAGGAACATTATGACAGTTTGTCGGCTGTGGGTTCATATTATTTCTCGCTGCGTATGTAAACAACATCAATCTCGACCTTCGGCCTCGCATGAGTTTTGTTTGCATACCCAACTCGACAAATACAAACCTACAGACTGAAGGGGAAGCATCTTTAAGAACGTTTCCATGATGAATATGTATTAAACTTTGTGAGAAGACACTTACCTCGTTTAGCCTTCATTTGAGCGAGTTTTGCCTGAATTCTGGCGCGAAGATCTGCGCTCGGTGCACAAGACACAAGCCCAACCACAACGGCCACTAAAACAAACATAAACCCAGCCCGCATCATTGAAGAATTCCTGTAAACTGTTTGGTAAAGTAATTCGCACGAGAGGTTCAAGGCGAGTATTGAGTTACCATGCAGCGTTGTGTTGCTTATATACCCTTATGGTAATAGGAGGTTCGTGACGAAATCAAAGTTTTAAAGGTCGGTAAATATGATAGAAAAGAGGCCCGAGTGAAACCTTAAGGTTTTCGTCTTGGAATTTTTCGCAAGTGTTTTTTATAAAGAGTAAAGGAAATTATTACAGGATCTATTTTTAGATGAGTCAATGTGATGTTTTAAATATGTTCTCTTAAGCTCGGGTTAGAACACTCTTACACACATATTTGAAAAAGAAAATATAACTAAAAGATCTTAAAGATTCTTCCATTCATTGATTGCAATATTTTAAAAGTAGTCAAGATGCGTCCAGAAAAAAAACTACCAGGAGAATTGTGTTGTGCATTCTATACTTTGTTTTTTGCCTATAAAGGCAAAAGATTTCTCTCTTATCGTCGAAGGTTCTGTCACGTATATTTCGAGGTGGCATTTTCGGTCACGTATCGTAAAACTGTCCGTGGTATAGTATAGCAACCAGTCGCCATTTCAGCCAATCAGATCCTTGAGATTTAAGACCGGTTTTCATTTTCAGCTTTAACCTTGGGTCTGTTTATAAGTTTTATTTTTCAAACGTTATTATTTTTGTGAACGGTGTCATAAAATTAATTCAAACTGTTATATACATAAGCGAGGTTTTAAAGTTGGGGCCTTAAAAATCAACACCCACATTTGAAGTAGGCTGATGACCTCAACAAGATCGTTAATTATGATTGTAGGATTTCGAAATTTTCGAAATCAACTATTTATCCATAATAAGAGTACATGTACTCAATTGTTGTGTGTTTGAAATGACAGAAATTTTAGAAGGTTACATTGTAGTCCAAGGCTTACAATACTCAAGTATTGTATTGCTCTATTTTAATTAACATGAGAATACAGAAATCGTTTTTAAACTCAAATCAAAATATTTAACAAATGTTTTTTATCCTTTCAAAATCACCAATGACAACCAACAATTAAAATACGGATCTTTTTTTATTCAAAAGGTTATTTAAATGTATTGTGTTCTAGTTAACACTTGTGGTGCTTCAGGGGGCTAACTTCATTCGTTAAATACGCCAATTTGTATTGTTATGACTGTGCTCTTATGATAACCAAGGCCTTATATCAGATTTTCTGGGGTTTAAAACAGGCTCTAGGGTGCATCTAAGAAATCTATAGTAGAAATCTTTTTAAAGAACATATTGAAGCTAAGGCTGATAATGTTTAGAACAATATGTATTTCCCGTAACTAAATACAATCAAAATAATGCTAAGATATTATTTGTTTGTGCATTAATTTTGTTATTTTTTGGCAGATAATAAAAAATTAAAAATCTATGTAACAATTAAAAGATCGGTAAAAATTCACTGAAGATTGCTTGACTTAATTAATTTATAAACTAACGAAAATAAAAGGTAATTTGAATTTTACCACGTTATTCGTCAAAACCATCTGTAGAAGAAAGGTTATCTACATGATATTCTACAACGATCTGCATGCCTGATGATTAACCCATCTACAGTTGATCGTTAAGCTTAACTCTTTGATTTCACCATGGTGGAAGGGATTTTTTAAGAGTTTATGAAGGTTTATAAGGAAATCTAAAAAAAACACTAGAAGCTCTAACTGTTTCTTTTATCCCTGTCATCGTGTTCTTGCTGATTTGACTCCTGGGGCACTGGTTTCGGAATGGTCATCGAGTTCCCGCCCTTTTGCTCGACTATGTTATATATATATGTGCGCTTTTTTCATGAAACATTGTCGGGATGTGATGTTGGTGCACCAATGAACCTGGTTTAACCCCATACCTCCAGTGACGAATTGTTTTGCCACTGACCGTTCCAAGGCCATTGGGTTCTCTTTTTCTCTATTTGTGACGTCTCTTTTGAAATTGATTTTATGGCTGTGTGGGAAGGCTGTGTCTGCTGGATGTGCCATTCCTGATATGCATATTCACTTTTTTGTGGAAACTCTCAGTTTGATGAAATGTTATCTTTTCTATCCAGGATCATCCAGACTATGTCTGAAGATGTATGTTTCTCCGTTGAATCTCCGAAATATTTAAGTATAAAAACGTGATAAAAAACATGTATTTTCAGAATATTGTATTTGTACACTCGTACTTCATGTACTTATGATTTGAGTGAATAAAGTTCTGTTCTGTTCTGTTCTGCAAGCGTATGATCAATGTGTTTTATCATGTTTATACCTACGATCATTTTCGTTTGGGCATTTATGATTATGAAAGGGCTGCGTCTCAAAATAGCTTAATAATACATTATTATTTTTGGCTAGATTCAATTTATTAGTAAAAACTAGAAGCTAGTAAGATGGCAATAGAAAAATTATGAGCACTGAAAAATATATAAAACGAAAAAAAAGCTATTAAATAGGAAACGTTCTCTAGAAGTCTCTCTCATGATCTTAAGGCCTTATGCCATAACTATTCCAATATTTTACCTTAAAAAAACTCGATCTCCCCTAAAACCAGCTCGGACCTAAGGAATGGCATGGCTCCTGTGTTAAATCGAGCCAGAAACTGAGCAGGACCTAAGCAGGGACAATCTAGTATTAGATCGACATTCGGCAAATATGTTTTGCTTGGAATCAATTGCTCATCATCTACTTTTTTTATAAATAACAACAACAAAAAAAACTATCTATAGTTATTTGATAAAAGTAAACGTCCAACTGCATACTTCAACCGTTAGTTTATGTAAAAATAATTATAGAATAATGTTGGATGAAGTGAAACATGGAACACTCCTTCGGATAAGTGAATGAGGGTTGACATTTTCTAAGGAAAATAACTGACTAAGATATCTTTACTGAAAAAGTAACATCGCTGATAAGGTTAACCGATCAATTGGCACTTTATAGTGATAATGTCCTCTTATAAGATAATAGTGTTTTGCGGATCAACAAGTGAAATAATGAATAAATTTCATGTTGCATGTCATAATTAATCTTCTGTTGATAATAATTTGTTCATTGATATTTTGTTTCATTTTTGTTGCGTTATTTTCCCATGTAAAGATTTTAAAATACATTTATGTGCTATTCGTTTAATATTTTAACAAACTATGTATCCGGTTTTCACTTAGTTATAAATGAAAGAGATTTCATTTATAAAGCAGTTGTTTATATACCTTAGAACTCTACAACCTGGTTTAGAGCTCAGTGGAAAATGTTCGTGATGTCTTCTTTGAAACTGATCATTTTATAAACCATGCTCTCTTTTCCTCTTTGCTTTCAGACTGCGTGTGGAGGCTGTGTCTTCTTGGTGTTGCTAGTTTCCTCTTTGCTTTCAGACTGCGTGTAGAGGCTGTGTCTTCTTGGTGTTGCTAGTTTCCTCTCTGCTTTCAGAGTGTGTGTGGAGGCTGTGTCTTCTTGGTGTTGCTAGTTTCCTCTCTGCTTTCAGACTGCGTGTGGAGGCTGTGTCTTCTTGGTGTTGCTAGTTTCCTCTTTGCTTTCAGACTGCGTGTGGAGGCTGTGTCTTCTTGGTGTTGCTAGTTTCCTCTTTGCTTTCAGACTGCGTGTGGAGGCTGTGTCTTCTTGGTGTTAATATTCCTGATATGAATATTTCATTTTTTTAGAAAATAAATAATAAGTCTTCAAGAGATATTGCTTAATTACCATTTGATCAGTTTGCCACTTTGCCGGGGCTAGGCGGCGTCAGCAGTAATATGCACTTCCGTTACTGCTCATGAACAGGCTCAGCCAAACAGAGCCTGTAGTATTTTGACATGTGTCGTTGTTCTCTGGTATTTCAAAAGTTACGTTTTCATCTAAGTATCAAAGCAGCGTTGTTTGTGCCATACAATTCTCCCCTTGCATTCTATCAGTGCTGTTATCAATTATATTGCCCCTTGACGTGCATTATTTTCGATACTTGTATTTGTGAAAATATTGAGTTGCGCTCAACCCTGGGCAAGGCGGAGTGAGCAGTAATATTTTCTTTCATAACTTCTCATGAACAGGCTCAATCCGACCCAGTCTACATTATTTTGATATTTGTTGTGTTTAGTGGGTTTTAAATAGCTTTTTTGTCTATTTAGAAGTTTTAGAAAAGAAACTATTATCTTAAGAATTTTGATAAGCTTAAATCAACAAAATTAGAATGATACTCTCGGGCCTCCTTGTAAATCGAAGACGATTTCAAAATTAAAATTAATTACAGAACCAGTGTAAATAGATGTCGTTAATATAAAAGTACTTAATCATCGGTTCAGCGATTTCGCTTATAGTTGTTTTTCGAACTGGCTTTTTTTCATTTGCATAAAGTGAATGGGTCTTTGCTTCTTATCGAATATATTTTCAGTCGAAAATGGGCACGTTATAAAATATCGTGTTTTTTCATAAATGATAATAGATTATTAAAGAGGCATGTCTTATATCTTTGTGTTTTATTTTGGGATATTACCTAAAAGCAGCCTTAAAACAAATAAGATTGTTAACATAAATTTATGATGTCACTGGTCACATGATACTTAACGCAACTTTACCGTTTTTACAAAATATCAGCATACCTGTACAGTTTAAATAATGATTCATTTCTGAACTCGTTTTTTTAATGTTTTGCAACGGTTTCAAGCAAATGTGAAAAAATAAAACTAAATAGTATTCCGGAATTTTACGCGGAAATCTAATTAAATTGAGATTTATAACAAACCAGGTTCTCAGGTGCACTAACGTTACATTTGTCCCAACAGGTTCAATATAAACAACAGGTACATGTTGACTTGTGAATAGGCTCCAACCCACCAGGTCAATTCGACAGTAATGCTTGCAAAAAAAGCACATAACGTATAAAAACATTTAAAGCTAATAGCATTGTAAAGAAAAATGGTAGGTCCTCAATGACTTTACTGATACTAGAGCACGAGTTCGATGGGATGAATAAAAAATGAAAAATGCATAACAGGAATTACCACAACCTAAAAGTCTATCTATAAGAGAATTAATTTTAAATTAGACCAAAACAAGCAATTAATGATAAAGAAAACCATTAAGGTTACAGCCTTAAAGGTTGCTTTAAAATCAAAATTAAAATCCGTTGATCAAATAGTCTAGTTTGTGGAGATGTCAAGACCTAGTTCTTTCAATTTATGTACTACATCCATCTCATGAAAAAAGGTATTGTCAATGAACTTGTTGTTCCCCTTTTTCCAAAGGTAATTTAATCTTTAATTATGCTCTCCTTTATGTATTTTTTCAATACTTCAATACAAAATCCAGTTTGCTTGAGTAATTATATCCAGCAATTAGATTTCGAAATCTAACTTCTTTTCAACTAGATCAAGTTCAAACCACAGAAATAAATATTGTGTTGATTATAATATCTATAGAATCAGAATCTTTTAAAGCATTCAGTTGAAGAGTGTCATACATTGCTCCCCAAGTGAGACTTCATAATGGGGAATTATTTGTTGGATTAGTGAAACTGCTGTTGTTTAAAGGGGCATATGAAAACGCCTTGCAATATTTGAAGAAAAGAGCGAATTATTTATCATTAGACTCAGGAAAAACAACAGCGATTTGTCTAGACACTCGCATCTTTCATATCGACATTCTAAAAGTAATTCATGTATCATTTATATTGCTTGTGTCAAGTGACCTACATTGGCTGGTTTTCGATATTATCCTAAACACTTCACTGACATTAACCGTTAATTGTTCGCAACACTTACAAAGCACAGCCTCCCCACGCAGCGAAGAAGAAGAGAGGAAGAGAGAGCATATTTGTTATAAGTATGTCAATTCTAATAAGACGTCACTAACAATTAACGAAAAAAGAGAACCTTAGGGTTACAGCAAAAAAAACAAATTGCCACTTGGGGTCTAAACCCGGTTCTAGTGTGCAACAAACAGGTTCTCATATCACAAAACAGTACAGGTTGTCTTAGTGAAATAACTCCAACCCTCCCATCAGCTTAACAATGTTGAATGCAAAAGCACACAAACATACAAAACATATGAAGCTTAATTGCATTGAAAAGCCAAAGGGGCGGGTACTCAATGACCTTACCGAGACCAGAGCACCTGGAGACAAGTCATCAAGAACACGATGATAGGGATAAAAGAAACAAATCGAGCTTCTATGTTCTTTTAAATAGATGAATAGGGAACTTTGAATGCCACCGATTACGACTAATATGAAAATACTGCATGCTCGGTTTGATTTCAAGCCTGTTTATTGGATTGTTCAAAAAGATTTTCCTATAAACCTTCATAAACTCGTAAACCCCTGCCCCCGTCGTGCAACCAAAGAGGTAAGCATAATGATCAACTGTATACGGGTTAATATCCAGGCCTGCAGAGAGACAACATAAAATCTCTTTTATAACAGTATACAAACAGATCAGCAACAAGGGGTGCACAATTAGTACCCATTGGAAACGCCTGAAATAATTATTTTAATTTTGGGATTGGTCAAAATATTATTGTGTTATTCAGCTTTATTTATGCTCAGAGAAATAGTTTAGATAATAAGTATTTATAGCAAATAAACACGCTGCTACTTTGGTAATTCAGAGCTAAATCGTAGTTTTTAGCATTTCTGAGTATATTTAGTGAAATAATAATGTAATCATTATTTTAAAACTATTTAAATAAACTTTAGGTATGTCCCTTTAAGAAAATAAATATAAATCATTTCTATCAATGGACAACTGCCATTTCTCAATATTGCTTACCTATTCAAAAATAATTGTAAATGGTGGTAGTTTCAGCTATTTGAATGGTCTAATTATTTTCGTTTTCCTTTGTCATTGAAAGTACATATAAGCACAGTTCAGTATTCAGTACCATACTTTCTCAATAACACCGCCACCCGCGGAAAAAAGTGTTTCGAACTAATGCAATCTCACTGAAGTTAGATCTAACAAAATGTTGATAGCAAAGAGGTTTTTCAGAAGATGATTTTAATCAAATATCGAAGTAATACATAATGACGCTAACATATTGATATTGATGAAATGACGTTAATCAATTAATGTATGGCCTTCACAGTAAACAAATTTAGCTATAATTTATAAAATTACTACGATACTACACACATAGAATAAACGCGGCGACATAGCCAAACACCATGTCACAAACTGTGTCAAATTGTCTTTTTTTTCCATTTGTTTTTAATTATCATGCTGTGTTTTACCTTACCAGATATGATACCTGGAAATTCCTTGAAATGCCTCAGTTATAAAAATATTAACATTTCAATGTCTCGTCTAGCTAGCTTAGACTATTTCTGAATCATCATTACTTTGCTTGGTGATGTATCACATACAAATACTAAGTAAATTTCAGCTTCATTGCTAGCTTCACGTAAACTTCCACTAGTTCCAAAAGCGGTATCCCTAAAGGTTCTCTTTTTTGTAAATTGTCTGCGGCGTCTTATTTGAATTGACATACTTATAACAAACATGCTCTCTCTTCCTCTCTTCTTTTTCGCTGCGTGGGGAGGCTGTGTTTTGTAAGTGTGGCGATTCCTGATATGCATTCTTCACCTTTTTTCGTAAACACACAACATTCAAATTAACAAATACGAACGCCAAAATATTTCTGTTTCAATCAACGGTTGAAAGGAATAATTATTTTAAAAATTGCGTTGTAGCATCTTAATCCGATGTAACAAGTGGAAGTGAATACTGATTGAAACAAACCGTTCTGACTGTTTGCCTTAGGTTTGCACTATACAGTAGAAATATTAACACGAACTAAAGGTTTGCATTTGTTTTGTTACATAATAGCAGAACTGAATACTCAAAATGGATGGAAATCTCAGGAGACACTGCAATACTAAGACCGCAATGGAAATAAGAGTCAATTCTATCTTTTTTGCGTTATCCTTGACATATAAAGTTAATTGCCTTTGATTTCTTTATACTTACATAGTGTTATTGTTGGTTGAATGTTTAATATCATATGGCACGCTATCATGCATTTTATATTAAAATTAATCTATCTAGCAATGCGACCCGTAAGTGAGAGTAGAATCTCAATGACTTTATTGATCTCCTCTACGATATCAGTAAAGATTTCAATGTCAAAAATCCCCCTGATTTATCTTTTCTCACAAGTGAAACACATGGACTCTTAATAGGACAAATTTGTATAACCATTGCCCAGTGACCATGCCTTTGTACCTATTAATACAACCAACTCCATTAGTAGTATCCAACCATAACCTCATAGAGAAATTCTTATTTATAAGAAGACCGATTGGGAGCAAGATTGGCTCTTCTTAATACCAGGGTATTGCAGCCTCCGTTTTATTGAACCTGTTCATGGGAAGTGATCGAAATGCATAATATGCTCAATCCACCTAACTTTCAAAACACTGCCATGATTTTTGTGCTTGTAAAATGTTCTATTTCGAATAAGACACCACAAACAATTCACGAAAGCGAGTACCTGGGGTTTTCGTCTATGTACTGTCAGTGGCAAAAGTTTTTTTTCATGTGCGGTTTAGACCAGGTTCCAAGGTGCATCAACTCCACACATGCCCCAACAGGTTCTCATTTCAAGATCACCCCTATGAAAAAAATCATTAGTTCTCATCTGCGCTGACAACGAAGTCTTCTAGTTCTCTTATGACCTTTCGCCGTTGTAATTGTATGGCTTTGGGTTATCGATATATATTATATATAACTACAGCAGATGATATGTGCCGTGTTGCGGTTGTAAAAAGTCTCCCCGTACTTCCCTTCACTTCAGAGTAGTTATCAGTTTCAATTACCTCCCGTGATGGTTTTTTGCTAATTTCAAACCATGCAGAATGTCAAGGATTGTGGGTGGCAGTGTAAAGGCATAATTGAACCATCCTATTTTGGGGATACGGATAGTATGTACTGTGTCTGTCTCTTGCTTGATTGGCTATGCGCTGCCGCCGCAGTTGCGTGGCCTTGGGGTTATCTATACATCCAAGAAAATCCAATATGCATTCAAGATGCAGACGACTCGACATTAAACCTGTCAAATCACCAACAGCCATAGGTCCTTCATGCCTATTTGCCAGACTTTTATATTTTTACCAATGGTCTTGTAGATTGCTAACATAAGGCAGACAATGATTATAATCCAGAAGAATTGCTCTTCTAAGAAAAAAAACTGATTATCAAATTGGTTTTATCTGGAATAATATTTGATCAATGAAACAAGAAATTGTCACCACCTTATATAAGAAAAGTGAAATAAGCATATCAGGAACCCCCACATCCAGAAAACACCGCCTCTCCGCGCACCCAACACCCAAAATATAAAGAGAAGAGAGCATGGGTTTAAAAGGGCAAAAGACAGACCCAGGATATTGTGCTGTGACTTCGTTTGAAGGATCAACATAGGTTTGATCATGTTTTGGCAACTCATGCCGATTATAGATTTTAGCCTGTTTTGAGATTTATGAGATTTATATCAATGATTCTAAGTTTGATGCGATGGTGTGACTTCAGTAACAAGTTTTAGTTTTGACCCTGTTACGGGACAAATGTTATTTGAACCTATGGTGAGAATATTGCCAAGGCTTGTTTGATCTTGTTTTCGGACGAATTCTACGGGCTGTAGATTTGAGCATGTCAGTGCTTGTAAGTTTGATCCTCTCGCTATACCGTTATTAATAATGTTTTTGTATCTCAAATTTGACTACTGATCAATGTTGTAGGTTTCATTATGTGGTTAAACGACTGACATTAGTAACAGATTTGATCCGAATGGTAAACTTATATATAGCTTGTGCATTTTATCATGTATTATAAGACGACAGCCTATAGTTCGAGGTGTAATCATTTGATGAAACTTGATCAAGGGATAACTGTGTTCCTTCCATATTTGATTTAGTTAAGTCAATAAGTTAACACACGAAGATTTGCTGAAATGTTTGCATTACTGTCAAGGGACGAATATTTGATCCTGTTGTGAGACTTACGCAAAACATGTTCAGATTTGATCTGGCGAGACAGCTGGTAAAACTCTTACTGTGTATTATAACATTTACATGCTATGGTTATGTCTCAATGTGTCCTGCTTTAGTCATTTAGTTGACTCACATTTATCGCTGTCTGTTAACCCAATACAAATATGTTTGAAGAAAAGCCCTCCTAGGAGGTATTGCTATGCTAATACTATTTGTGAATATAAGTGCCTATAAGTCATTCAGAAAATAAAGACATTGCAAGATAATTTTACACTAGGCGGTGTGGACAGTAATTTGTATTTTAATTACTATCAATGAACATGCTCAATCAAACTGAGCCTGTATTATTTTAATTTTTGTCGTGTTCGGTGGCTGTCTAAGTTTCCGTTTCATCTATTAGGAATTTTGGTGGCACATCCTCTATGCGTAGAAATTAAGTGTTTTTGGTCATGCAAATCCGCAGTGTCTGGTGCTTAGTGCCCAAGGTTATAAAACTGAGCATGGAAACCAGTCTCAAATCTCAAGTATCTGATTGGCTGAAATGGCGACCAGTCAGTGATGCTGACAAAAAAGACTGTTTCATTGACGTCTGAGGCTATTTATTTAACTTTTTTACAACGTTTTTAGTTAAGCTGTGTATTAGATGGGAGACATTCATACGATTATTTTTAAAGTGTCAATATTAAACATAAAGGTTCGTGTCACAAAGAATAATATCTAAACGGATATATACTCGGTGTAATGTTTATAGACTATAGACTAAGGGCCTTAACAAAGCATCAGTGAACAACAAGTGTAAAAACTGGTGTGTCTGTACTATAAATCTTTATTTATACATGTGTTAAACACTTACAAAGTATGTACTAAAAGTATCTGCAAAAGTAAATGCTGTGTACTAAAAGAGTGATTAAATGTTTTAACAGACTTAGTTTCTTTTCTGGGCGAAACAGACCCCTTTTATAATGACCTAGCGAATTAATTTAGGTGACTCATTCATTTAAATCCATTTTATAATCATTTTTGCTCACTCTTTGACCTAACTTTGACTTATTACAAGTATATATCTCACGGAACACACTAATTGTGGTATCTAGCTGTTAAACATAAGTCCCTGTGATTCATCATATCTGTATTATATATTCTCTCTCTCATATCTGTTGTATGTCTCATTATGATAGTAGACTAGGCTAAAGCAGCATAGTAATATAAATAAACACGGGTAGTTGTTAGAATATTACACTAACAGCTTGTTATTGTTACGGCTTTCTTTTCAGTCATAAATGATATTGCCTCTATCTGGGAGCGAATCCGCACCTTCGCGGCAATAGCGCAATAGCGCCTAGCCCTGCAATTCCGACGACGCAACCAATTGAGCTAACCGGGACAACCGCCAAAAAGGTTGATCGGATAGCCCTGATATACGTCAATGCACGACATCGGTAACGGGTTATTTTATTGATAACGGTACAGACTATATCTACGGGGAGACATTTTACGGCCGCCATACTGCACAGATAGCGCTACTGTGAATTTCACATGATATTGCCTCTAGCTGGGAGCGAACCCGCATCGTAACGGCGATAATGTCTAGCCCTGCAATTCCGACGACGCAACTAATTAAGCGAACCGGGACAACCACCGAAAAGGTTGATCGTATAGCCCTTGTATACGATTTCGTCATTGCACGATATCGGTAACTGGTTATTTTATTGATAAGAGTACTGGCTATATGTACGGGAAGACTTTTTCGGCCGCCATACTGCACAAATAGCGCTACTGTGAATTTCAAATGGTATTGCCTCTAGCTGGGAGCGAACCCGCATAGTAACGGCCGACAGCGCCTAGCCCTGCAATTCCGACGACGCAACCAATTGAGCTAACCGGGACAACCCCCCCCCCCCCCCCAGCAAGTTGATCGAAAGAGTGTTTCACGTAAAGCATATGTTTGCTTTCTGCATCATCGCTAAATAATATACCAGCTTGATATCAGCAGCTTCGCAAGGGGAAGAAAATGAAAGTGGCTTTAATTTTTTCATAATAGCCAAAGGAAGACCACCACATGAACAAATCCAAAGAGTTATTATTTATGGGTACATCGTTTAGGCTATTTGGAAAATAGTCTAGAATCGGCCCTGGTTCTTATAAAAGCCCATTGTTAAGCGGTACTACACTGTACCATGGCTAAAAGTCTCATCTTAAAGATGTCAGTAACTTTAAATGAGAGTAGAGGGAATTGAAACAGTGATCCCAATTTGGAAAGCTAAAACTTGTAATTATACTTTCCTCTGCCGGTACTACTAGATACTAAAAGTAGTATATTTTCACAAAAATTTACGATGCCTGGGCTCTTTTCTATCTAGAAAAAGTAACGATTTACCCGTACGAAAAAGCAATTTCAACATTTTATGCCCGAGTACATTTATAATGAAGGTAGAATTCAGCATAAATTCCTGATATGAATATTTCACTTTTTTATCTTGGACCAACAATTATTTGTTAGGGAGAGACCCAGTCTCCTCGACCGGCTGCCGGTCGAAGAGACTATACGGGTAGGACTGTCTCCTCGACTGGCTCCGGCCGAAGAGACCATACGGGTACTATTTCTCTCCCTGACCGGCTCCTGATAGGATTACGTATAACGACAAAGCAGCTATGCGTAAAACATTTCAGTAGACAGTTACTGTATATTTTAAAATATACAAAGTGACACCTAATAATTTCGTTTTATGTTACTTTATCAATTTTCTCAGTTAAAATTGTGATTATGGCATTAGCCTCATGTCATTACCACCACGTGTCATTGATAAGTAAAACTATTGTTTAGAGTACAGAAATAGATTGTATTATAAAGTAAAAATTTGAAAAAAAATCAGCCTGCAAATGAGCATTTTAATAGTCATTCGTGGTCCCCGCGACGCATATGACAAAATTTTATATGGTACATACCTCATTTGATTTTTTCCATCGCCACGTACGATTTAACTTTCCTGCCCCCGTGTATACAACTCGCTAAACTTAATATGCTTGAAATAAAAATTTTCTTTGGTGCTCGCGCTTTGGCTGCAACAACTGATCTAGTCTTTTGTAAAATTGCACTTTTTTATTTTCGTATTTCAAAATTTTGACTTTTAAATTGTCAAGAGTTTCTCCAATTTGAAATTGATAGACATTTTGAAAACTAGATAATGCACATTCTGGGGGAAAAAACTTTAGCACATACATACTATTCCGACATACATGTTTATTATCAACTTAAAATACAATTCAAATATAGAATCAACGTAAAACCATCAACACGGAATAATTGTGCCAATATGAAAATGTTCTATAATTTTAAAAAGGACCAAATGATAGAGACGTTCTGATGTAATTTATTGAGTAACAACAAACAATATGTTAATTACCAACCCTGTAATTGGCGGCGTTTAACAAAACTGCTAGGGCATATTTCGCGACAGCAAACTGAGTTGATCGCTTAGTATTGATAGTTTTAACAAGTTTTAATTATTGCCGAAACATCAGACGACAAGCAATTGGTGCTATTATTATTTCACATGTGAAAACACCTTTACATAAAAGAAACAAACCTTTTTACAAACATTTAATTGAATTCCCGATTGCGTTCGATGTTAAAGTTTAAACACAATTTATGACTTGAACGGGCCAATATAGTATCAAACATCAATTCTGGAACCGGTCGAGGAGACAAAAGTACACGTAATCTCCTCGTCCGGAGCCGGTCGAGGAGACAGTACTACCTGTATAGTCTCCTCGACCGGCAGCCGGACGAAGAGACTCTGGGTCTGAAGAATTTTATTTTCTGAAAAGCAAAGAGTGTAGACCCTAATACACTCAACACAAGTTCTAATGCTAGTATGCACATTCAATTCACATGAAGTTTTAGGATTTTAAAACCTATATAGTCAACTTACAATTTGAAAATAAAGGACTTCATTGGAATCTGCGTGCTACGTCAGATATTTAAGTTTAACATTAAGCCGTCAAAGTATTAAATCAGATCAGTAAATAGTTCTGTATCTGTATCTGGTCTCTGGAGATTTAAAAAAAATGTTAATGGAAACCAGTCTCAAATCTGTTCTATTTTAGCAAATCAGACCCTTGAGATTTGAGACTGGTTTCTTATCACAGTATGTTTTTTTTATTTTCAGCTCTGGTGGTCCAATGTACAGTTTTTTAAATGCTTTCATTGAATTCTGCTAAAGAAAATTTTTATTAATGCTTAAGGATTGAAGTTCTGATGAAGTTCATCATGAATTGTAGCATATTAAGTGAAATTAAAATGATAAGCCACCGTTTGGAAACTACAGAATATCAATTTCATGTTCTGAATAATTATTTTCTTTGCTGGTACATGATTTATTTCCCCATTGGTATATTAGAAAAAGGGCTGAAGTTTTCGTAACTGTACTGTGATGTCATGACATAAACATTTTTTTGCCACTTCATGCAATAGTTCTGTTGAAATCATGTAAAATTGTCTTACAAGCAAATCTGATTTTATGATAAGACAGTCTGGGGTGCAGGTACGGTGACTGACATCCTGACTAGCCACAGTGAATGGTGTAATGATCGTGTATAAGGAGTACAGGTATTCGATTTTTATATACACCCATGAAATGGAAATTTGTAGCAGACAATCCTTTGGAATTATATTATAGATTTTACTTTACTTAGTATATTATATAGTTATTTGGTTTTTTTGACAGGGAATGTGAGGATATATTGCCGGTCTGGGTGTCATATTACCCGAGCCGCAGGCGAGGGATAATATGACACCCAGACCGGCAATATATCCTCACATACCCTTTCAAGGAACCAAATAATTGTTTTATTATACTGCAAAGACTTTTTCAGACAAAATTAATAAGAAAACATCGATTTTTCGATTATTTCGCTTATTTAATGCCGAACGGCTTAATTCCCCTCTGAGAACCTCAATAATTACATGTCTGACGTCATTAATTTACCTGCATGACGTCACTTCTATAGAAATTGAATGGACTATCCATTTGATTTTTATTCACAAAATTTGAGAATAATCTGATCGTTTTCAACGTTAAAAACATAACATAAATATTTTCTGTAACAATTTTAGTAATTCCTAAGCATACCGCTTTATAATTTACAAGATCGGCTTCAAATTATGCACTTTTACGGAAATTCAAAACAAAATGGCGGACGACAACAAAAGGTGGGAGGCCAGACGGGGAAATTAAGGCACGTGCAGTTCATATCTACGGCCGATCCGTAAATACGGATATACATCAGCGGCAAATTATCCAATCAAATTCAAGGAAATTTCTTTGCAGTATAATAAATGGTTTTATCACAACTGCAAATAATGTTGATCCAAATAGTCACATCTGGGCTGAAGGTTATAAAGCTGAGCATGGAAACCAGTCTGGTTGCCATTTCAGCCAGTCAGATGATTGAGATTTGAGACTGGTTTCCATGCTCAGTTTTATAATCTTGGGCACTGTGCCATCTGACCAGTATCTTTACTGTTTACTCCTAGTCAATAACAACCATATGATTCAAAACAGAGAACAGTGTAGATCCTGATCAAATGGCACATATGTGACAGCTAAGGCAATAGAAAATTAATTCCTAAGTTCTCATCCAAATTTTAGGGAAAAATGGGGCGGGTGGGCGGGTTTTATTTTTTTATTCATCATTCTCACTGTTTCTATTGATGCTTGTGTAGTGCAACAATAAGCGTCTAGCCGATTACGAATAGCCGCTTCGCACTTAAATGTTTCATACTGCATTTTCATACTCTACCTATTGGTACTCGTTATGAAAATTCTGATGTACTCATTTTTTTTTCAAAATAAAAAACGTTCAGGTGGAGTGATTTTCGAGGGACGGGCGGAGATGAGAATCTAGGAATTAATTTTCTGTTGCCTTGTCTGGATCCACACTGTTTACCCAAGCCGTAAAAGCTGCATCTATGGAGTAAAGGATTAATTCCTACACTCACAGTGGATTTCTGATTCCATATCATTGCAGTTGGCTGTGTTCAAAACACAAGCTAGACAACTTCTGTGTAATCTGATTGTTATACTTAACAGCATTTACATCCGAAATAGTATAAGACTATTCTGACACGATTCTTTCATTATACTATGTATATTGTATTTATATGCCATTTATAAAACACAGAAAGCAAAGATGTGCCACCAGATCCAGGTCTAAACTGGAAGCACAAGTGTTAAAATACAAATATATGAAGTATATGGAGTAACCCATTGCCTCTGCATTTCAATGTTTTAAAAAATTATCTGTTTTGATTAACAGAAATAACATGAGAGATTAATATATAGGAAAAGACTTGCCACTGTGCAAGTTACAATATGAAACCAACATTTGTTTTCAAAAATAATTTCATTTCACATATTATTTGATTATTGTAGTATAGCTTATATCCCATTGCCCAAGATCATAAAACTAAGATTGAAGACCTGTCTCAAGTCTCAAGCATCAGACTGGTATCCAATCTCAGTTTTATGATCTTGGGCCATGATCAGCCGGCATAGTGCACAGTTATGATCTACACTATTCATAATTTAGCTTATTTCTGAACAAGAATCTGACAGTATAGATTCTGATGTGCAGATCCGGATCTACACCAGCAAAATATGGGATAAAAACCATAACCATCAACAGGCTGTCAACCAGGTCATCTGCCAAATATAGGAAAAATATAGGAACATTTTGCAACAAATATAGGAGTTTTTGGATGATTTTGAAGCAAAATTTAGGAGTTTGGAACTGAAAATAGATTTATTTACTAGCACTTATGCAAATGATTTTCACCTGTGCATTTACTGTTTCTACAATAATCAATGTCCAAAATGTCTGCTGTAAAAATGAATGAAACCATTTACTTTAACATCAGTACCATCAAGCACATCACCAGCATCTGAATGACCATTCAAACAAGGGGGAAATGCAGAAACCTCATTAAAGTAAGATTTTTCAGTTTTTGTTTGTTTTTATGATATATAGAGATATAGATAGTCTTCTATATATGCTGTACACAGCAACGACCCATCTACTCATAGTCAAATTGCTTTGTGTGTAAAAATCTGGGTTACAATGTCCAAAAGGATTTAGTCAAAAGTGACCCCAAGGCCTTACTTTGGACAAACTCTATTGAGAACCTGTAGGCAATACATAATGATATGCCCGTCACTATCCTAGAAGTTCAGAATAAATGATTTTTAACACGATTCCATTTATTTATTACGGTAATTCTGCATGGAACAGTACTACAGTCAAATAAGTTAGTTACCGTTAATACAAGGAATATGGCTACAAGTTTCAAGAGAAATGATAAAAACTTATCAAGTTATTACCATAACTTAACTTAAATTCAAACTGCCATTGAATTTCTATACAAAAGCAATAATTTTCAAAAGCAAAAGCCTTCTTGGGAATAGATGGACATTATACCTTTCAGGTTCATTGAAGTTTAACAGTAATTTAACTTTTATCCATTATGTGGTTCTATAAAAAAAACAATAATTTTAGAAAACTATGCAAATATTTTGCAGATTATCCTAAAAAAATTCTAAAGTTATCTCATTTTATTGAGAAAAAAAAACACAGGTACATGACACATACACTACCCTCTTATATATAGAGGCAAAGTCAAATAAAGGGAGGTAATAAAACAGTATTATATATACAAGAAATCTAATATAATATATCGAGAAGGTCTGCAATAAGCAGTTTTTCAGGTTTCATATTTCAAACCTTCTCAATATCGTCAACATTAAATTGACTTCATACCCCTGATGAAGTCAATTTAATGTTGACGAAAACGTTCGGGTAGATTTAACAAATTAGCACTGTAAGAACAAAACACTTTTCCCATATTTTATAATTAGCTTATTTGTTCGTGTAACCTTTCGGGGATCCAGTTTTTCTGAAAGATTTTGTGGGTAAGGTATGTAGGGTATGTATCATGTACCTGTGGAACAAACAGCTGTTGCAAATTATCAAACAATACTGTTTTATTACCTCCCATTATTTGACTTTGCCTTTTGAACTTTATGTTTTTGTAAAGACACCTTTTTTTTGCATACACTCTTTTCCAAAAGACTTTGAAGACCCTCTTTTCAAACTGGAAAACTGACCACAAAAGTCAGCTGAAGATTTCTTGTTCACAGTCAAGCATGTTGTTCCCGGAGGGTCCATCTTGACGTTTTAGACGACCACATACACCATACCAAATATAAGCCCTCTGGTCCTTGCAGTTGGTGAATAGAATTTACGGTAATGATCTTTAACATTTTTTGCGTTTGGTTGCAACTGCAACAAGAATTCTGCATGGAAGTGAAAATTTGTTTTTGTTAGGTAAGCCTTAATACAAAGAACACTGCTACAAAGTTGTTAGAGAATCGGATAAAAAAATAATTAGTTAAATGCCAGCTGCCAAGATTTCACCAATCTATACGCCTTTCCAATAATTCGATGAATTTTTTGGGTACCTACCTCTTTCAATTTCAAATTGGAGAAACTTTTGACAATTTAAAAGTCAAAATTTTGAAATACCAAAATAAAAAAGTGCAATTTTACAAAAGACTAGATCAGTTGTTGCAGCCAAAGTGCGAGCACCAAAGAAAATTTTTAATGAACATATTCAGTTTAGCGAGTTGTATACACGGGGGCAGGAAAGTTAAATCGTACGTGGCGACGGAAAAAATGAAATGAGGTATGTACCTTACAAAATTTTGTCATATGCGTCGCGGGGACCACGAATGACTATTAAAATGCTCATTTGCAGGCTGATTTTTTTTCAAATTTTTACTTTAATACAATCTATTTCTGTACTCTAAACGATAGTTTTACTTACCACACTTACGAGGTGGTACTGACATGAGGCTAATGCCGTAATCACAATTTTTAACTGAGAATGGTGTCACTTTTTATATTTTAAAATATACAGTAACTGTCTACTGAAATGTTTTACGCATATCTGCTTTGTCGTTATACGTACGCGTAAACCCTTGCCGATTGTACGAAGTACCGACTTCCTTTGTTTAGACACTTATATCGAAATAATCAACATTAAACAGCGATATTAATTATAAGGAACCTAATTATAATGCTATCAGGAAACGGTCAGGGAGAAAAATAGTACTCGTATGGTCTCTTCGGCCGGAGCCGGTCGAGAAGATAGTCCTACCCGTAAAGTCTCTTCGACCATCAGCCGGTCGAGGAGACACTTTCTGGAATATTTGTTAAGCAACAAAAAAGAAACCAAATAATTTATTCAAATATTTTATTAAAAAAAAATAACAAAAATATCTGCCTTAGCAAATATACTTGATAATTTTCATTACCAGTTAACAAAATTATATTTTGAGGCTCCATTCGATCCCTTAGGGTTATTTTCGCGAAAAGATACTATTTTCGCTATATAGCGGTACCCATTCCACCCAGGCGCTTAAACATTAAAGTCAAGCGTTTCAAAAAAAACATTTTGTCACATAACCGCGCCAAAGTCTTATACGTAAAAAAACAACGATGACAGACAAAATTCCAAAGTGTCCGGCCTGTAATAGTGTTTACGTTGCAAAAGGTGATAATCAAATAATTGTTTTACTATATTTTTATAGCAAATTGCTTCTGAATAAATGATTGGAACACGGACAAACACAAGTTTCGGAGGTATCTGGTCAACTCGTACCTAAGTTAACTCGTACCTTAGTCAACTCGTACCCTTTTTTGGTCAACTCGTACCTGATCTTTGGTCAACTCGTACCTACCAAAGTCAACTCGTACCCTTTTTGACATAAATCGACGTTATCACGGAACGTATACGTATCGACCTTTATATATCGTAATACGAAATCAATAAAATGATTTATTTCTGTGCCAAAACCTGTCGAGCATTTTTTTAATAAAGTGGTTATTGACATTCCGTTTAGCTCTTTGCATTTTTTTTTGATGACACACACTTTCCAACTTGAAACAGGTGGCCTAATCGGGACGTTTTCACACATTTATCGGTCATAGGAAATACTGTTTTGATAAGAATTAATTTCAATACTTAGGACTGACACTTGCCTCTGGCTATTATCTGCACCTGCATAAACAATTAAGCGTGTTATTAACAATAAACAGATCGTAAAACAAGAGTAAATTACTTTGAATACACGTATATAATTAATTAAAATGAAAACGATACCCGTTATTATTACAGAGGAGCCAGGCGCGTAGGAGCAATTTTTAACATTGGAGCCTCGGAAGTGATGATGCTTGCTGCAAAAATGCAAAGTGGTATATCGACAAAATACCGTCACAAACTGTTTGAACGTTGCTTTTAAAGTTCCCTTTTCATCTATTTTAAAATATGCGAAATAAAGATGCACTAATAGCATGTATTTGTGCAAAGTTCTATTGAACTGCATTTGCTGTTCAAGAGATTATGGTAATTTTCTTGTTACAGATGAATGTGCGATGATTGTAGAAGGCTATTACGCCGCGTGTTTTCACACTTGAAGTCTTCAGCTACGTTTACGCTATTTATCGCTTATCACAGCTGCTCAATATAGCTCGTGATTTTAATTTACATATAAATTAGTTTCAATTCATTTAAAACTTACTTATAATTCATTTAGATTGTCGTGTTGGGAATATATTTGAAATGTCGATTTTGAAATATTTCATCCTATTACTAAATATAGAAAATTCAAGCTTACGGCAGGATTAGCACATTCAAATAGTTTACCGAAATGATAAACATAAATTAAATGTTGTTTTTTTTCTGCAGTTTAGAGACGTGACTTAATTTGTATGTTTTTGTTTTTCTGCATGTAAAGCTTTAATTTTGTACATGTATATGAGGACAGCAAATAAGAATCAGTTTGTGTATTTTTGTCTTTTTCACATGTATGCACAGTCCATTGTATGTTTGCAATAAATTCCGACCAATCTGCGCAAACGTGTACTGGCAAATCATCGTACGTGAAAAAGAAAGTGTCTGTGGTCAATTTTCGCCGCTCGATGATAAATGACGAAAATTTAACTGGCGAAAATAAGACTTAAACAGTTTGTGCCAAAATTGCGAAAATATCACGAAATGTCCCAATTGAATTTATTTTATACAAACCAGCGGTACGCTGAGTTTTCAGATATAACACATTCAGAATCAGATGAACATACTTCAAACCCTTGTACCTCTGCCACAGCTCGACATTGTATATTTTGTATATGTGTATATAAATGTGTGTGTGTGTGTGTCTTATAACTAAAGTTTTGTATTTATGTTGAAAAGTCTTACTTGTTACCCTTGTTATATTATGCTTTTTATACTTATATGTTCACTTTACATACTCAGTTGCATTAAATTTTTAATCTGATTACCTTTGTATTTTATTACCGACTCAATCGGATATATTTTTAAAAAGTGGGTACGAGTTGACTAAGGTACGAGTTTACTAAGGTACGAGTTGACCAAAAAAGGTTACGAGTTGACTAAGGTACGAGTTGACTCAGGTACGAGTTGACCAGAAACCGTTTCGGATACAGTTGTTCAGGCAGTAACGGATTTCAGGGTATAGCGGATAGCGTGTCCGTTTTCTTGCTCATCTCCATTTTATTTTATATTTAGAAAAATAAACAATTACCCTGTCATGAAGAGTGAACTATCCCCTTTACATACATGTATCTTTTCTCGATTTTGTCTTTTGCATGGAGTGTAAATGATATAACAAACGGGAACAGGTAAACCGGAAGTTTACAACTACACGGTGTTTTGAACAGTGAACAAAAAATAGAACGACAAAGAATCATACCAATAGCTGGTAAAGTATCATTTTTTGGGATTTGATTTGTGTATAAATAATCCCGCTATCACTATCATAAAGCATTTGTTTACAATTCCTATAGTGTCGGCGAACAGAGGTATAAATTATTACCATGTGCTTCAGGTAGTAACGGATTGCGTACATGTACATACGGGGGCATCTCAAAGTAGACATGATCTGTCAAATTGCTGTCAAAGTTAGGTTTAAAAGGGAGATATGATATTTTGTAATGATAAATGTATGTTAAAATGTAGATATGATACCTTGAGAAAATTATTAGTTTATTATACTGATACTGGGGAAGATCCAGTTTGGGTTATTTGATGTTGCTCAAATTTCCTTTTGGGATCCAGTTTTTAATTTTCACATGGTTTTTGGCCAGAAAGTTGTTGAATAAAATGTAACTAACCTAAGACTGCTCTTTATGGAAAAATTGCACTGGACTATGTGCAATCAAAAATCATAGAATGTGATAAATAGAATTCAGGGTTGGATGAAAGATTTCTAGAAAGGAGATTCATGTGGGCACTCTCTGGGAAGTCTTCATGACAATTAATTTTTTCTGCCCCCCCCCCCCCCCCCCCCCCCCCCCCCCCCCTCCATCCCCCCCAAAAGGGTTCGAGCGAACCCACAGAACCCCCTCTGGATCCACCCCTGTTATTTATCAGCCAATGAGTCTGACTTAAGTCTTGGGTGAACACTAGCAGAATTTGTTTATGCATTTGTTTTTTTTATTTTATTTTAAATGATCTAGTCAGAAGATCTTTATTAAATATACTCATTACTATTTCTCAGGTTAACATTTTTATAACCTTAATTCAAAGATATTTCAGTTTTTGCATATGTGTTGTTATATTTTGTTTTTATATTTGCAGCCATGTTCAGTTTATTTTATTATGATCAGTATATATGCAACTTTTATATGAAAACATGTTAACTAAATGTTTATACTGTTTGGTGTGATTATACTGTTAATTCCATTTAATTTCTCTGTGATCTGTTTGATTTAAAAATGCCAATAATTTTTCTTAATAAAAAATTTAATGACCTGTTGTGTAAGGATTTTCTTCTGTTACTGTTAACAAAATGTTTCAGGTTTAATTTCAATCAGATGGGATTTTTTTTATTTGATAAACCTTTGAATGTGTTTCAATACATGTTCATCAACAATACACAATGTTTGAGCTGGTTTGAGACGCCCCCCAGTGAGTGTCATTTACCTATCCCATACTGCCCGAAGCTATCCGCTATTGGCTGATTCGACGAGGTAATATAAACAAAGATTAGTGCGTGACCGATATGGCAGAATGTTTAAAAATGACTTGTTTTGAAGTGTGTACACTTTTCTCTGCCGGAAAGTATCAATTTGTTGGTGAAATTTCTACTTTTAAAGACCTGTGCAGCGGTAATCTGCTTAGCTATCCGTTACTGCCTGAACAACTGTAGCCGAACGTTACCGTTTCCACTGCATACTTTAGAGCGGTAGTATACCAATAATTGTGACATTGGTCGCTAGTGGCACCACCGATAATTGAAAAAGAAATCCAATTAAAAAGTAGACCATTTCATTTTGAAAGTCAAAACACTTATCATCGTCATTTTTTGCATGATGTGTCATTTTTTGCATGATATCTGGCTATTCCTCTTCAAAATAACATCATAAATATTCACGACAGAACGAAAGTGAAAAGATTCTGGATGATGATTGTCTAGTTGCATACCTGTGAACTCTCCCGACTTAGGCGGGAGACTCCCGATTTTTAAGTCCAATCTCCTGTCTCCCGCATATTATGCTATTTCTCCCGACTTTTAACATTTCCATGTAACATTTACGAAATCTCCCCATTAAAACACATTTACGATCATGCTTTCATCACGCGAGTACAAATTAGACTGGTTTAGGATATTTTGGCGCCTTTTTTAATGACTGGAAGTCGTAAATGGATTACCGGTCAATGAAATGTCATGCATGGCCTTGAACTTCAGACAGGTTGATGTTTTGATAACAATTATTGATTTTCTCACCTAACATGTGCACAAATGAAATTACCGAGTTGGTCATTAGCATAAGGGTACTGGTGGACATCAAAGACACCACATGCACTTTAGTTTGATGCTCGTGATAAATTTCAAAGTGCTGCTGTACTAAGAAAGCGTGTGTACTTTACAAATAAACTGTTAAAGCTATTGAAGATGTTTAACAGTAATGGTCACTAAGGAATACACTGTTTGATATGACAAATAAAAGGGGTAGATCTAGAGGGGGTTCAGTGGGGTTGATTGACCCCACTTCTTGGGCCAGAATGTATGAAATCATCATATGACTGACACAAACAACCCCTTTCCTGGAAATCTTCTGTCCAATCCTGAGTAAGATAGTGATTGTTTAACTTTTTGGCTGTTGATTCTTTATGACAAATAAATTATTTATTAAAAAAATATTTTATTTATGTTTAGTAGTGTTTGTAAACTAGAGGTCTCTGAATAAAAGTATATCTGACAAGAAAAACAAGAGTAAGTTTGATATATTCTCACTATCCAGAGCTAAAAATGTTCCACAGTTTACCATAAAACAACGCTTCGTAAAATCTCCCACTTTTTTACCCTGATCTCCCACTTTTTTGGAGTCAATCTCCCACCTGAGCACGAATAAAGGTTCACAGGTATGTAGTTGCCGTGTACTTTCCCAATCTGAATGCAAATACAACAACCCAGCAATGTAACTGGTGAAATACTTTTTGCGAGAAACAGGGCTTTTCTTCCTTATATAACAGAGGCCTATAACAGGCCTCTTCCCAATCCAAAAATATAGTATTTTTTCCCAATTGTGGCAGAAACTCTTCCTAAAATGCTAGATAAGATGTCCAAAAATGGTTAAAACTCCTGGGAGGAATGTTTGAAAATTGAAGTCTGGAAAATAAAGTGCATAATAAATAAGATTTAAGTTAAAAATACCTATTACTATTTAATTTCATAAAGTAGAACCCGTCTTTCAATTAATTTTGTTTTCCCAAAATAAACAATTATTGCGCATAAATTTCCCGATTGGAAAGACCAGGGCCTCTTCCCAATTTTCTGATAAAAAGCCCTGAGAAAAGCTTTTTGCCTTAGATTTAGTCACTGGAAAGCAGGACAGGGGACTTAATATTTTCTACCAGACCTAATCAAACTCTATTGGACATGTCTGACAGTCAGATGATTTAGTGTGTGTCTGTGTTGCCATTATTTCAGATATGTCATCTATGACTCATATAATAAATATGAGGGAAATAACTTAGGACAGTGTAAAGCCTATAATAAGCCTGATCTAGCTAACAGGGAAGTCACTTCTGTTTACGTAAACCATTACAAGCTAAAACTTAAAGGGCTGTTTTTATGCATTTATTAAGTTGTCCTTTTGGAACTTATTTATCAGTCTTTTCCACTTAATGCTTTACTGAAGTTGAAAACAAGCCTTTTTCTTATTCAACGAATTCACTTCACTTTCTATTTAGATAGCTGCAGAGTGCATAAAAGACCTTTGGTGTTGCAATGTGGGCATACATTCTGTGAGTCATGTATTCTACAAATGGCTAGAGAGAGAAAAGTCAGCATAATCTGTCCTACTTGCAAGGTAGCTTTAAATGATATATTCTTTGTATAAACACTTGGACTGTATCTATTTTCAGATGTTTTTTTCTTTGGAATTTATTTTTGCTTTCCTCAAATCAGTCACAGGATTTGATGATAATTTTTTAATCCATATCATCAAACTCCTGTCTTGTAATCCCTTAGAAAACATGAACTTCTTAAAAACTTAGTTAAGAACAGGAAGAAACAACAGTACAAAAAGAAATTGTATTCTAGATATGCATAGAAATAAGAAAAATGGGAGAATAAAAAATACAGTCCTGAATCAAAAATGAATTGGAAGAAGAAAATCTTTAAGATATTAAAACAGGGGTTAAGCTAGGACTTAATCTGAGGGAGATGTTTGCAGAAAAAGGGAGAAGTAACAGTGGCAGTCTGTCGGTTCATTAATGAATGCTATTAAGCTGCTATATAGACAATCAAACAAAAGAAAGCTAGTTGGCTTGTTAATCTTACCCATTTCCTTCTCAAATAAATAAACACCAAACATCCACAACAATCATAAATATTCAGTGAAAACCCATTACATGTTAAATTACATGTATATATGGTGAAAATTAGCATACAGTTTAAATTATGCCCACTTGCCTGAGCACGAAATACACAATAAATTAACCATAAGCAAAATAAAATGATACTAAAGTACACAAAGTAGTTTTCTAGGAACTTTTTTATTGCAATACTGTTAGAGATTTCCCAAACCTGAAAACTGTTTCGCAGCAAGATATACACACAGTGCATAACATATTCAAATAATGATTCTTCTTTTAGGGAGAAACTACTCTAGCCTCTGGTGAAAGCAGTGTAAAACTGCTGTGTCCAGATAGGTATATAATGGGGACAGTTCTACAAAACCAGAAAACTCTACTTGAGCTGTAAGACATGATTTTTCTTTTAATTTTGATCATTTTATAACACTAGTTTAAAAAGAATGTACAGGTCATTCAGTAAATTGAATATTTTGTGAAATTCCATTTCGTGTGATAAAACAATTTCTATAATTAATTATTAAGAATGTAATTTTTATGCCCCCCTTCGAAGAAGCGGGGGTATATTGCTTTGCACATGTCGGTCGGTCGGTCGGTCGGTATGTCGGTCGGTATGTCGGTCCGTAGACCACATCTTGTCCGATCAATAACTAGACAACGCTTTGTGATACAGTCCTTATATTTGGTGTGGAGGTTGGTCATGACCAGTAGAAGACCCCTATTGATTTTGGGGTCAGTAGGTCAAAGGTCAAGGTCACAGTGGCCTTGACCACAAAAACCTTGTCCGATCAATAACTAGACAACGCTTTGTGATACAGTCCTCATATTTGGTGTGGAGGTTGGTCATGACCAGTAGAAGACCCCTATTGATTTTGGGGTCAGTAGGTCAAAGGTCAAGGTCACAGTGGCCTTGACCACAAAAACCTTGTCTGATCAATAACTAGACAACGCTTTGTGATACAGTCCTCATATTTGGTGTGGAGGTTGGTCATGACCAGTAGAAGACCCCTATTGATTTTGGGGTCAGTAGGTCAAAGGTCAAGGTCACAGTGGCCTTGACCACAAAAACCTTGTCCGATCAATAACTAGACAACGCTTTGTGATACAGTCCTCATATTTGGTGTGGAGGTTGGTCATGACCAGTAGAAGACCCCTATTGATTTTGGGGTCAGTAGGTCAAAGGTCAAGGTCACAGTGGCCTTGACCACAAAAACCTTGTCCGATCAATAACTAGACAACGCTTTGTGATACAGTCCTCATATTTGGTGTGGAGGTTGGTCATGACCAGTAGAAGACCCCTATTGATTTTGGGGTCAGTAGGTCAAAGGTCAAGGTCACAGTGGCCTTGACCACAAAAACCTTGTCCGATCAATAACTAGACAACGCTTTGTGATACAGTCCTCATATTTGGTGTGGAGGTTGGTCATGACCAGTAGAAGACCCCTATTGATTTTGGGGTCAGTAGGTCAAAGGTCAAGGTCACAGTGGCCTTGACCACAAAAACCTTGTCCGATCAATAACTAGACAACGCTTTGTGATACAGTCCTCATATTTGGTGTGGAGGTTGGTCATGACCAGTAGAAGACCCCTATTGATTTTGGGGTCAGTAGGTCAAAGGTCAAGGTCACAGTGGCCTTGACCACAAAAACCTTGTCCGATCAATAACTAGACAACGCTTTGTGATACAGTCCTCATATTTGGTGTGGAGGTTGGTCATGACCAATAGAAGAACCCTATTGATTTTAGGATCAGTAGGTGAAAGGTCAAGGTCACAGTGGCCTTTGCATACAAAAACGTTGTCCGATCAATAACTAGACAACGCTTTGTGATACAGACCTCATATTAAACGATTGTTGGATGTGTCTCTTCAAAAGTTATATAAATGGTTCCGGTCCGCTGCCTAATTAGGTCATGACAGCTAAAAATAGATTTTTGACTTTGTCAATCTTTGAACGACATCTCCTCCTATATTACTGGGTCAATTTTGATGAAACTTCACACAAATGATCATTTGATGAGTCTCTTCAAAAGTTATATAAATGGTTCCGGTCCGCTGCCTAATTAGGTCGCGTCAGCTAAAAATAGATTTTTGACTTTGTCAGTCTTTAAACAACATCTCCACCCAAACCGCTAACCCAATTTCAACCAAACTTGACACAATTGATCATTGGATGAGTCTCTTCAAAAGTTATATAAATGGTTCCGGTCCGCTGCCTAATTAGGTCACAACAGCTAAAAATAGATTTTTGACTTTGTTGATATATAGGAGTTCCACCGTCTTGTAAATTGCTTTCATGACTGGTACCCTTCATTGCTAAAGCTTACAAAAGTCTCTAAATTTCCAAAAATTTAAATTCAATGCTAATAGATATCACTTGCACGTCAGGGGGGGCATTTGTGTTTGACAAACACCTCTTGTTATTTCATGGCCATATGGTGCATTAATAAAAAGAAAATATGAAAATCATTAAGATGAAGCTTCCTTATTTAACCCTTTTCTCCATATATACGCATTTTTACGCATAAAAGGCGGCATCCATGCCATCTGATCAGGTGCACTGGTCGCATTTTGGTTAGAAATAACCTAATAATCAAAAAGCGGATGTTCTGGATCTAAACAGTTCGCCCATGCAATAAAGGTGTATCCATGGAGGAAAGGGTTAAATATAATCTTTCTTTTATTAGGGCTGTTCCAGGATAAAAGGAGTGGGGGGTACCACCAACACAATTATACTTATTTTCAAACAATACATTTGCTTCCATGAATCACCCCCCACCCCCCACCCATCAAATTTTAATTAATTTCAGTTCCACCCCCCTCACTCCTTTTTTCCTGGAACAGCCCTTATTTAAATGCCAACTTGAAGGTGACATTTGTATTTTACCAAGTTGCCTTATATAACTGTCTTTATGTCCTGTGATTTGGTAGGTAGGGTTTTATTTTCACTTATGTTTTTAGAAGAAATAAATAAAAACACCCAAAACACTAGTTTTCATGAATGGATTGTGCTACTGCAAACAAACAATTTTTGTTAAGTATTGACCCCGAAACTTAACAAATAATTTATGAGCGCTGACACCAAGGTTAATATAACTTAAATTGAAGCCAGTCTCAGATTCCAGCAATCTGATTGGTTAAAATTGAGTAAAGTCTCAAGACTGACTTATGAGAAGCTCAAGATCTAAGACTGGTTCAGGTTTATAACCTTGGAGCCTGTTGAGGAAGCACAATGAAATTGTAGAGCAAAATACATGCCCAAGGTTAGAAAACTGAGCATGGAAACCAGTCTCAAATTTCAAGCATCTGATTGGCTGAAATCGCGACCAGTCTCCATTTCAGCCAATCAGATGCTTGAGATTTGAGACTGGTTTCCAAACTCAGTTTTATAACCTTCAACCACAGTCAAGACAAGTTTGTTTTTGAGATAAACTAAAACATGTATATATTCAGAGAGCTGACAAAGCTGAAGGAGGCCAGTCAGGAGACGGGACAAAGACAACACACTGTTTCAGGTTGTTCTGATAGTTCGCAAATGTTCACTGAACTTGATTCAGGTAGTTAATGTTCTTTACAGTTCAACAGGGGTGTGATCTCTCCCATCAATTTTACACAGATCCAAACTGAAAACAAGATCATGTTACAAATGTGACCACAAGCTTTGGTCTCTGTAGATTCTATATTTTTAGCTCGACTATTCGAAGAATAGGGGAGCTATCCTACTCGCCCCGGTGTCGGCGTCGGCGTTCCCGTCGGCGTCCGTTAAACAAATGCGTTAAACAAAAAATGCACTTTGGTCCATCACTTGAAAACTACTTACGATATCAACTTGAAACTTGAAATATATATTCACCATCAAATTCTACATCATTACCAACAACACCCATAACTCTGCTACAAATACTTTTTAAGTTATGCCCCTTTTTTACTTAAATTTTGCGTTAAGCAAAATATGCACTTGGTCCATAACTTGTAAACTACTTGAGATATCAACTTGAAACTTGGAATATATATTCACCATCAAATTCTACATCATTACCAACAAGACCCACAACTCTGCTGTCAATATGTTTCAAGTTATGCCCCTTTATCTTATATTTTGTGTTAAGCAATTTGCCCATAACTTTAATACTACTTAAGATATTGCCTTGAAACTTGAAATATATTTTCACTATCAAAATCTACATCATAACCAACAAGACCCATAACCCTGCATCCAATATTTTTTAAATTATGCCCCTTTTTCACTTACATTTTGTGTAAAGCAAAATATACACTTGGGCCTTAACTTCATTATGAATGGAGGGATTTCAAAATAACTTGGCATAAATGTTTACCTTGACAAGGCGGTGTGTCGCGTACAATATCCATGCTTGTAGGTCCAAGGTCAAGGTCACTGTTACTAAAAATAGAATTTTCTTGCAAAATCGTGTCCGCTCTGTAACTTTGTTGTTTTCTATTGGATTTTTTAATAACTTAGTATTATTGTTCACCATATCAAGACGGTGTGTCACGTACATGCCCAGGCCTGTAGGTCCAAGGTAAAGGTCACTGTTACTAAAAATAGAATTCTCTTGTCCGAGCTGTTACTTCGTTATGAATGGAGGGATTTCAAAATAACTTGGCACAAAGGTTCACTATGACAAGGCGGTATGTCCACGCTATACCCATTTCTGTAGATCCAAGGTCAAGGTCACTGTTACTAAAAATAGAATTTTCTTGTCCAGGCTGTAACTTTGTTATGAATGGAGGGATTTCAAAATAACTTTACACAAATGTTAACTATGACAGGGCAGTGTGTCACATACCATGCCTGTAGGTCAAAGGTCAAGGTCACTTTTACTAAAAATAGAATTCTCTTGTCTGGGCTGTTACTTTGTTATGAATGGAGAGATTTCAAAATAACTTTACACAAAGGTTCACTATGACAAGGCAGTGTGTCTGCACATACCCAGGCCTGAAGGTCCAAGGTCAAGGTCACTGTTACTAAAAATAGAATTTTCTTGTCTGGGCTATAACTTTATTAAAAATGGAAGGGATTTCAAAATAACTTGACACAAAAGTTAACCATGACAGGGTGGTGTATTGCGTACCATGCCCATGCCTGTAGGTCAAGGTCACTGTTACTAAAAATAGAATTCTCTTGTCAGGGCTGTAACTTCATTAGGAATAGAGTGATTTCAAAATGACTTGACACAAATGTTCATCATGACAATGTGGTGTGTTGCTTACCATGCCCATGCCTGTAGGTCCAATGTCAAGGTCACTAAAACTAAAAATAGAATTTTCTTGTCCGGGCTATAACTTTGTTTTGAATGGAGGGTTTTCAAAATAACTTGGCACAAATGTTCACCATGACAATGCAGTGTGTTGGGTATATTACCCATGCCAGTATGTCCAAGGTCAAGGTCACAGAAATTATTTCTGTTATTTGAAATGAATTTCTCTCTTACCATTCACTTGTTAATATTTTTGCTAATTGAACATGAATGTATGGCCATAGTTGTTATTGTTTTAATCTTTAAATTGCATTTGTTTCAAATGATTCGAATAGTCGAGCACGCTGTCTCCTCTGACAGCTCTTGTTTTCAGATATAGTTCATTTAAAAAAAAACTACACTATGTAACATATGTGCAGATCCAGATCAACAGATCACATTTCTGTGCAGATCATGATCAACTGGCGCATCTGTGTCATCTGATCAGGATCTACACTGCTCGCTTTTAGATCTCTGAAGTTATTTCTGACCTAAAAGAGAACAATTCAGATCCTGAGCAGACAGCATGGATGTTCCTACTTATCTGGATCTACACTGTTCTCCCACATAAAGGTGTATCTTAAGAGTAAAAAGTTGTAATGAGATCACATCCCGAATTCTAACTGTTTTGCTGACATGCACACTCTAAAGGGCTGGGTTAAATGTGTGCCAAAATTGCATTTTGTTATTTTTTAACTGCTTCTGCACACTTTTTAATCCTTTACTCCATATATAAGAGATTTGTTACATGTGTGACCTGTATAGATCCAGATAAGCTGGCACATTTTTCAGAAATATCTTAAACATCTCAAAGAATCTAAAAGCAAACGGGTTATAAACTTTAGATCCTGATCAGATGGCACAGATATGCTTACACTGTTAGCCCCTGGATATCAGCCATATCCCATAGAATAAAGGGTTCATAATATTGACACACTTCTGGCATTGGTCTGCTACATTAAGCGTCATTCCTTTAAATGTAGTTAGGCATAACCTAACAATACTTAACCCTTTACACCATGGATAAGGCTTGTATTCCATTGCTGACCAGTTTAGGTTTGGATCAGCCTGGCCTGGATCTTTAGTGTTTGCCTCTTGGGAAGAAAAGAAATAAGTAATGAAATTAAAATCGACTTGTGTAGATCCAGATCAGATTGCACAGAGCAAAAAGTTAAATTAACAAATAAATTGTAGATTGTTTTTATAAATAAACAAAGTTTGCATGCTTTTTATAATTTTGATATTTTGGTGTGTTTTTAATCTAGGGCTCTCCACAGCAAAATTTGATGTTTTTGTCAATCTTATTACTATACTTTGCAAAAGATCTATATTGCTCCTGGAAGCATTTTGAATTGCAACAGAAATTAAAAAGTAAATATTTAAAAACTATTTTAGACATTTTTTAAGTTGAAATATGATAAAATATTTTTATTTAGCTGATTTAAGGATTGACTTGATCATTTATTTTGCTTTTTCAATGTTACATGTGGCAAAATGCATGGAATCATTAGTCAAACATCAGTTCAGGGCTTTTTTTCACTACCAGGGGAAGGGGCCCAGGCCTTTTAATTTTGGGGAAAATAGCGTCATTTTTACTTAGAAGGGAATGAAAACATCCTGAGGTAAAGTCACTTTTTGGGGAAAACTGGATAATTTCAAAGAAATTTTCTTAGGGAAAAAATGGCCCCTACTGAAGAGGGAAAAAAGCCCTGCAAATGATTGTGCAGTCAAGTATTATTGTAGCACCACCCAAGAGCAATAGGTCACAAAGTAGCTTAATCACAGTATAATTAAAGATCTTTATAAATACTTCTTGGTTTTATTTTTTATCATGTTGTACAGAAAATTTCTGAAATATTTAATTTGATGAGAGCTGTGGAGGGCCTTCTTTTTAAAACTTAAAGCATGAATTGACTTTTCAGTTTCCTTTTTATAGTTAAATATTTAACAAAACTTACCAAAATGTGATGTTTTTAATAATTTTCATAATAACATAATAATGAAAATGTTTTTGATACATTTAGGCAGATAAGAGAATAACATTAAATTGATGTATCATCAGTTAACAGTTTACTCTGTATATACACCTTTTAATGTGTGCAGTCAGTGTAGATCCAGATCAGCTGGCACATCTGAATCTTCAGTGAATCTAAAGTTTAGATCATGTGGCATGGATGAGCCGGCTGATCTGGATATTGCTTACTCAATATATGATGTAGCTGTGGAGGAAAGGGTTAATGTGTAAGATTTGCAACACAGCTATTACTAGTGATGAGAATCGGACGGCTGAAGTGGAATCGATTAATCGGTCCGATTCTGATACCTGTCCGATCCGATTAATCGGAAAGAATCGGAATCAGACGTACTGTAGTGTACATTTTGTACCAAAAGCACACCTGTCTCAATCATATTATTATAGGACTACTTTTATTATTTTAGTTTACAAGATTAATAACACAACTGCTTTTTGTACTGCATTGACATTTTTTTGTTCAGGCAATAAGAGCCTTCAAACATTTTTTCAATTTCGAAGATGTGAACATTATTATTATTTAGCTCGTCAAAATTAAATCCGAAAATTATTCACAATTCTAAAATGTGGGTGGGGTACCTTTGTTGCTGTAATAAGTCTTGAAGCATATTCTACAGGTAGCTTTGGATGTGTCGAGGTTTTCCTTAATGGGCGCCAAACCCTGACACCCTGGTTTCATATAAAAACCAAAATATCGACATACCTTTGATGTTGTATTACCAGGGCATTTGTAAAGTTGATTATTATTTCGATCACGGACAGGCCAGGTATTCTCCATGTTTAAGAGCAGTTATATTTAAAAGTAACACAAAGACGATTAAAGCGCGAAAAGATATACACTGGACTGTCGCCGTGTCGGAGACAACGGTCAATTGTCTTCAAAGTGGGGTTTACCTATTTAAAGAATTAGCGACTAGAATCGATTCTTTGTAGTCAGAATCGATGTCGCCGACTTTGAAACTTCAGCGACAATTACTCGATTATCGGCGACAATCGGAACATCACTAGCTATTACTAAATTCGAGGTATAAATTGCACCTTAAACTAGAACTTAAAAAAAAGGTTTGTCCTTCATGATTTAATAGTCAATTGATCTTTTTGTCAGTGGCCATTGAGATGTTTATATCTTGTTCAATAATTACACCAGTTTAAAACAACTGATTTTGAAGAAAACGATGACAGAGATTCTTGGAATATGGGTTTTATACCTTGTCATAAACGATTGTTTGCAGAAACTGCCTGCAGAGAGTGTTCCAAGAGACAATCAACCAGCTATTGTCAGAAGTGTGACTGTAACATGTGTACCATCTGCTTTCAAAGAGTAAGTTAACCCTTTACTAAATTGATATGGCTTTTATTGCATGGGTGAATAGTTTAGATCCTGATCAGCTGACACTTCAGTGCCATCTAATCTGGATCTAAACATTTTACATTCATTAGGTTATTTATGAACAAGAAGCAAACATTGTAGGTCCAGGTTAGATGTAACGATGGAGTCCTCTCCAATTTTCCTGTGGCTAAATCCATAATACGTTAGATTTTTTGGTGTTTTTTTTTCTTAAAAAATCTTGTGGTAAAATCTGCTTCTACTGTTTTGAAGATTTTGAATTAAAAATTTTGAAGTTACCATCAACATCAAGAGAAGATAATTTTGACACAATTATCATATGATAGCTCTAGTTTTTTACAAGAACAGTAAAAGGACATTTTGTAATTATTACTTAACCTTACAGGTTCACAGTCTATCCAAGTCACTTCAGTTACATGTACCAATTCCTATAGGAGAGGAAGGGTAAGTACAGTACCAGAGACCAGGATCATGAAACTAAGAATGGAGACCAGTATCAGATCGCAAGCAACTGATTGGCCTAGTTGTTTGCTTAAGATTTGAGACTGGTTTCCAAACTAGGATTTATGATCTTCGGTGCAGATCATTATAAAAGTTCAAGAAAAAATTGCTTTTTACACCATATATATGCCTTTTATGACATTGGTGAACGGCAGATCAGCAGGCACATCCATGCCATTTAATCAGGATCTGCACCATTTGCATTTTGATCAGAAATAAAATAATAAATAAAAAAACCTTAACAGAGCTGATTAAGATCAGTTAGCTGGATCTAAGCTGTTTGTCCATGTAATAAAAGGTATATGTATGGAAGAAAAGGTTTACTGATAAATGTGCCTGCTGAATGGTCAGTAAGTTGAGAGCAAAGCATAGATATTTTGTGGGTAGTAATTTCTTCGGGCAAGCATTAAATGCCCATCATAGTATTTTTGTTGGGTTTTTTTTCGATATTACAAGTATATGGGGAAAAACATGTCCAACTGAATACCCATCAAGATCTTATACAAGTCTACAATCTTGTGTACTATTTTTATGCCCCCACAAAATGGCACGCATATAGGTTTGCACTTGTCTGTACATACATCCTGTGGCATCGACTCCTCATTAACTATCAGGCAGATTTCTTTTAAACTGGCACAGATGATTGAGCAAGATGTGTAGATGATCGTACAGAAAAGATTTTTTTCTGCTACCAATTTTTACCAGAAATGTTGTTTTAGCAGTGGGGGCATCAGTGCCCGAGGACACATTCTAGTTTTTAGAGAGCTTTTACTGCATGAACAAGTATTTTGTTGAAGTTTACAAACTTAGAAGGTTTTGATGTTTTGTAGACACATAGAAAAGTCGCAGATGTGTAAACTACATGAGAACAGACCTCTAGAATACTACTGTGACGATGATAGCGCTGTGATATGTTCACGCTGTGTGATTGTCGGCACTCACAAAGGCCATAATATCTGTTCTATTGAAGATAAGGTAAGTGGAACTAATATGCTTGGTAAGTTACCTGGGCCCAAGATTATAAAACTAAGTTTGGAGATCAGTCTCAAATCTCAAGCATCTGATTGGCTGAAATGGCAACCAGTGGCCATTTCAGCCAATCAGATGCTTGAGATTTGAGACTGATCTCCTGATTAAGTTTAATGATCTTGGGCCCTGTTCCCCAGAGGATGTAATGGCTATGGTTTTCTCACATATGATGCACTGAGCAAGAGTTCTCCAATTCATGAAAAATGCAACACTGATCCTATATAGAACTTGGAATAAACACTGTAGCAATGGAAAACTTACAGGAGATTTATATTTTGTCATTGTTTTAAAGTAGAATAAAGTTGTTTGATAGTTTGATATTATTAAAGTAAAATGGTTATAAAAGCTTGGTTTGGATTGGACATCCCCAGGAAAACCATGGTTATTAGATTGGGTTTTGTCATTGGGCAGGCAGACAAGTTTTTTGTTGGTGCTCTTTTATTCAGTAACTATTTAAGGAGCTTTGAACCACAGTTGTCTGACATCACAACAGCAATTTAATATAATCATAACAAGTTTCATTGCTCTTGACTCTATTTTGTCATAGTAATGCCTCCTTTTCACTAAAATTTAAGAAGAAAACCTGGTTATGTTGCATGGAGGTGTCTTATCTCAAATTTTCATTTAGAAAATGGTGAACTATCAAAAGTGATGACTCTGGTATATTAAATGAAAGAAACTACCAAATATGACAACAAGATGCTAATAAATTAAAATATTTTAGAAAAATGTCTAACTTTTGACGTGCTCTGGGTTCACCAATGCGCGTTGCCATGGACACAGAATATTTAGCGAATAATATAAAATTAATATGTTTTGCTAATGAATGTTTGTAAGAAAATGTTAATCAATGTTTATTTAAAGTTTCATAGTAATGCGACAAAACTGAAGCTATACTAAAAGTCTACTAACTTCCCAATCAACCCTCGTACTGTGACAAAATGTTTATGAATGTATTTCAGAATCGCACCATTGTATCGGAGATGGAGCCTAATTTACAAATGGCAAACCATGTCTTCAGAAGACTGAAAAAAATTGACAAGGTAAGTGTGTCAACATTGTTGCTGAAAGAAAGCAAGAAGTTTCTGATTGATTGGAGTTAAATTTTCTACTAAAGTAATTTAGGGCTACCTTGTTAGGCCTGGGAAAATGAAGAGTATATAGTCAAGATATTTATGAAAGATGTTGAATTTGTACTCAGTAATATATTCTCAGTTACAAGTATTAAATTTGAGCTGCTCACCCATGCCCTTTTTAAAAAAAATCCCTTATCATCATTCATTAATGCTCCTCAAAATGTGGCAGAAAAAAACGACATATCTTCTAAACAACTTTGGAGTCAGTAACCTCAAATTTTATTTAATGCATGTCCTCATTTGTCTACAAAAATCTTTTGTAGGAGCTTCCACTGCTGGTACCAGACTTCAGAAAAGAGATCACGCCGGTTCTGTCCGAGGTACAAGCGCACTTCAATCATCTACATGGTATCCTACAGATTCGAGAGTATAATCTCCAGCAGCAAATAGTACAGGTGGTCAGAGATGGACTACAGCCAATTGAAAATATGGTAATTTATGCTTTACAATAATGCCATGTACACCAGCAATATTTGAGATATTGTTACCATTATATACCTCTCACAGTGTGGTAGGTATTTCTCTGAGATCTTAATGCAGAACCAGGGCCCAAGATCATAAAACAAAGTTTTGAGATCAGTCTCAAATCTCAAGGATCTGATTGGCTGAAATGGCGACTGGTCGCCATTTCAGCCAATCAGATGCTTGAGATTTGAGACTGATCTCCAGATTTAGTTTTTATGATCTTGGGCACAGTCTTTCTTCTTCATGATTATATAATAGAATATTATGACATGATCTTGCGATTTTAACCCTGTACTCCGTATATATGACTTTAATCACATTGGTGAATGGTGTTGATCCAGATCAGCAGGCATATCCATGCTGTGATCAGGATCTACACTTTTAGCTTTATCATTCATTTGTTAAACAGTGTAGATACAGATCAGCCAGTACATCCAAGCCATCTGATCAGGATCTGCACTGTTTGCATTTTGATTTATTAGGTTATTTCTGACCTAGTTGCGACCTGTGCAAATCCAGATCAGATGGCAGTAAAGGTTTAAAAGCTACAATGTTAATGTTTTCTATTTCAGAGAAAAGACTTGCAGGCAGAGTTCAAACAACTGGACCAAACAATCAAAGGTCAGAATTTAAATGCTTTTCTAATACAGTCGAATTGCGATAACTCGAAGTCCCAAGGGACCGACGATTTACTTCGAGTTATCGCGAACTTCGAGTTATCGCGACTTTGACTTTTCCAGAATACCATGCGAGTATTTAGAAAGTAACGACGTGCAACTATTACGACACCATACGGTACGTACGTAACAAATGTTTGTCGTAAAGTTTGCTCAATAAAACAAGATAATTATGTTTTAAATTCTTTTATTACTCAAGTTTTATTTACATGATTATATACAAAAAGATCGACGAAGAAACAACATTTTAACAAATGTTAACAAATATCATTGTGCCAACACGAGACATACATGTATACAGCGCATCATCATTCAAATACACACAATAGCGTTACGACCTACATGCAGACATATTCACAATAAATTATGAATAAAAACAACCAGTACACATTTATTTAAGAGCAACAACAGATCATGACATGCTACAATAGAAATAGAAAGATTAGTTGTTTTCCGATCCAGGTATCCTCCCAGTTACCCGGGCCCTTCGCTGGATTACTCGGAAAAATGTATTAATAACTTTATTATTTTTCGTTATGCCGTCGTTTACTGATTGATACAAGCTGTAGAATACATAATTCAGAAAATTAAAGGACGTTTTATAGAAAGAAAAAATAACAACTCCAAATGTTTGCTTTACACTAATTTGAGACAAATCACTCTTATTGTTTGCTTCACACTCAAATCATTACAATGACGTGCCACTAACAACTCTTGTTGACAAGTTGGCAATAAACAAAATACTTCGAACAACCTCGCGGGAGGTGTGAAAAACCGTGTCAGTAAATGTACTTCGAGTTATCGCGATTAAATTGTTCTTAATTCCTATTCAAGGGACTTATTAATATGTTCGAGATATCGCGAATTTCGAATTATCGCGTTTCGAGTTATCGCAACTTTTTTTAGTTGAATATATAAGGAAAATTGACGGGACCGGCGGCCGACTTCGAGTTAAACCGTCATTTTGAGTTATCGGGTTTCGAGTTATCGCGATTCCACTGTATAAGTTTTGCCCAGTCAGTGATAAGTAATGGGCCCAGATTGTACAGCAGTTTTGTGTTGAGGTTGCATGGGCATCTTTGTGTGTTAGGTTATAATGTCATTTCCAAAGCCTGTTAGGTTAAAACTGGCAGATAGTTGTTGTGTCCTAGTGTAAAGCTCAGAGAGTGCCAGAGATTCCTTAAGATGCTGGAGTTATAGAAAGAAGTTAAAAACCTATAAAAAAATCAAATTGTGAAGCAAATTAACCCTAAACTCCTTATATAGAATTATGTTTTTACACATGCAGGGTTCTAAATAAGAGGTTGAAATTCCCAAACATTAAAAAATCAATCGTCCATGCATGTGTTTTTGCCAGTGTTGATCCTTTTTGGCACTTTGCTGATTCATTTGGTTAACAGTGTTATCGCCATGTAGACTCGTTAAATTTTTCTAATAATTTGTGATAGTTTGATTGTTCTGTGTTGCAAATAAGGGAACACAGTCCAATATGGTCTGTCAAAATGAAAAAGAGAAAGTTGGACAGCCAGTCGAATTTGTTTTAATATTTTGTGGCCAGTAGTGAGTTTCAGCGTTGATGTATTTGTTCCCAAGTTGCTTGTTCTTGTTTGCATGCTAAGAGCATGCAGCTTTAACATTTTACAGTAAAAAATTGGTTGCTGTGCATTTTTTTAATTTTAAACAAACCGCTCGCACTTGTCGTTTTTGCTTGGATTTTGTAGGACATATCAAAGTTCCTTGTTTTGTATGAATAATTTGATGAAAAAGAAAAAAAAAGACTATTCTGTTGCCTTAATGCAATAATTGTATATCTCCTTCATATTTTACTGGTACTTGTAATGTTATTGCACTAAGGTGATGATTTTCCTATGGTAAGTACTTAAAGTTATTCTTTAGAATTATTGATGAATTCTTAGTCAATAACATGATGATGAGTATCCATTTTAATGTTCAGTGCAAAAATGTGTTTAAAGTATCCATATTGCATGGTAGTATCATACTGCCATGTAATAAATGAACTTTTAACACTTGTTTGCATTAAAGTAAGCCACCAAATGGCTTTCAGATAGTGCTATTGAATAGTATAGATATCGCCCAAAATGCAGGAAATAAAGTGCTCAATTTCAAAATTTTATGGGGTGGGTGGGGGAGCAGGCCTACTAGATTGTTTATTGGGCCAGCTGGACTGAAAAAGTTATTGAGAATCCTTCACATGTGCAACCAGTGTATCTCCAGATCAACTGGCACATCCTTCTCCCATGAAACAGTGTAGATCCTGATTAAGACTGCATAGATGTGCCTGCTGATCTGGATCTACTCTGTTCTGCCATGTTATACAATAGATGTCATAAACACAGACACAGTTACTTCCCCTTGCTTTCAGCTGCACAGAGGATCATCAATAACAATGATGAGATCATACTGAATGCCAAAGAGATCCTTGACAAACTGGTTCACGCCAAAGACATTCCGTGTATCATAGAACTCGGCAACACAACTGAGAGTACACAAAACATCCAGTAAGTTATTGTCAACATTTGCTGGGCAACAGTATATTAACCCTTTCCTGTATAGATACACCTTTATTGCTAGGGTGAACAGTTTAGATCCAGATCAGCTGTCACATCCGTGCTGTCTGATCAGGATCTAAACTGTTCACTTTTTGATTCATTAGGTTATTTCTGACCAAAATGCGACCAGTGCAGATCCTGATCAGACGGATGTGCCGGCTGATCTGGATCTAAACTGGTCACACATGCGTAAAAATGGGTATATATCAAGGAAAGGGTTAATATAATGGTTAGATCAATGCTGTTGTACTTGTGACATTTTTTCCAGCTTTATTACTCATTTTGCATTTGATTCATTTTAGCGCTCTGGAAAATGCATAATGGGGTCCTACCGATATACGGAGTTATCTCAATATTCTGTCTTAAGTTACCTCCCTTTGCAACGCGCACCTGTTACTGGGTAGTTCCGGTCTGAGAATGAGAATTAAAACATAATAGCAGAGTAGTAATCCATGGTCCTTTTAAATACGTTTTAATAGGTTAGAGATCAGCAATATGCCTAATAACGTTTGATTATTATCACTGAATTGAAAACTAGATAGTTTTAAATGGGCACCACATAGTATTTTTCTTCAAACCATTATAGTAAGCTTGAGCGGTTTGTGTTCAACATCGTTATGTTTGACCCCGTAACTAATTAGAGTTTACGCATTTCTTATGCTCAAAAAGGCAGGTTTGAGAAAGATAAAAGTTAGTAAACATTAGAAAAGGTAGTTAATTAAAGTTATAATACTCGTATATGATTTAAGTTTAAGTTTGTCTGATGATACATTTTTAAAGGAATTAAAAGATTATTAATTACTGAGCCTTTTCCTACAAATTTAATCCACGTCATTTGGTTCACAGATTTGTGCCCTCTTCGTATTTTTTAATGTGCTGCTCTCTTTCTAAAAAAACAGTTCTTGTTTATATCATTTAGAACATATTCAAACATGGTTTCATAATGTTTTCACGTTTTCCTCTTTATTTCTGAATTTTTAGCTTAGTTAGTTTTACAATCAATTTTATTTCATAAAATAAATATATTTTTGAGTAAATTCTTCCCGAGGGCTTTTTTAAAATTCAGTTTGGAGCACTTTAAGTTGCAAAAATCAAATAAACATGTCTCTGGTCTCAAACAACATTGCGACAATTATTTAGCATATTTAATCCCTAGTCAATTTCTTAAAACAACACTTGTACCCCCAACATCCAACTTTTTCAACCTCTTACAGTGTCAACATATAAACTTCAAAAGGCCTTTATCACACCTCCAGCTGGTAAGACCCCTGTCTTGCTAATTAGATTACGTAATATAGTCATAAAACACCACGCCCTTTACTTAATTAGCCATTGTTTGCAAGACTTAACGGTGACTGGCCGGATACTTTAGTGCATGTTTGAAAAAGTTATAATTTCCATGCCAGCCAATAAATCAAATTTGGTAACGTAAATAAGTAAAATTGTATTAAGTTGTTAACCGAAAATCATTTTTCAAAGATAATTTAATTCCAGATATACCGGTTTCACTTTCTTTGTTTATTCGACAATGCATTTAAACTTCGGAAGCATTTTGAGACTTTTTATATACACTTCTGACGCTATTCTTATTAGCGCTTCTAAACCGGAACAACCCAATCGGCAAGGGAAACCACTCTCAATGGGAGATTACTATGTATATCGGTAGGCCCCCATTGTCCACAAAACTCTTTGGGTAGTTCAAGTTGTACAATGTTATCCTCATGTGAAAAGAGTGATTGGAGGCTTACATGTGAACATATATCTGTGGCAAACACAATTATACCACAATAATATCTGGCCCCATGATCATAATATGGCCACTGGTCGCCATTTCAGCCAATCAGATGTTTGAGATATGATACTGGTCTACAATTTAAGTTTTATGATCTTGGGCCCTGGCTTCTGTGGTCTAGTAGTTAAGGTCTGTGAATGAATCACAGACCTTTTCAGTCTGAGGAGGCTAGCAAATGAAAGGTCCAAGCTTCTTGACCCTGTGTTAACCTGTCATGATATGGGATCTTACTGCATGAGAAAAGTTTGCATTTATAAGGGCAAGCTGTATGTTTTTTGTCTTATTCTTTGTTTGCAAATGTGCTGGAACCAAATAAACATATTTAATTAAGAATAAAAAATAAAAATAAGATGAAATTATTGTATCTCATTTGCAGTATCAGTAGAAGGCATATTCATGAATAACAGTTTTATGTAATAAAATATTGAAATAGGATTTGTTTGATTGTAGGTTTATAGGTGGTTCATCAATTGATACGTTGCTGCTAGAATATGGTGCTATATCTGGTTCAGTGCCACAGAGGTAAGCGAATGTCCTAAGCAAAATATCAAGACTAATACCTTGTGCTAAGAGTATGATTCTATCTTGGAATCATTGCCACAGAAATAATTAAGTTACCTAATTTTACTTAATTTGAATAAATTTATCAATTCTTTAATTGTGAAATAATTGGATTTGATTTTTCTAAAAGGATGCTTGCTTAAGATAGCTTAAATGTGTTACTGTCAAATGCAATATTAAATAAAGTTTAGCTTTACCTTTACATTATCTGTTCATGTTTGTGTGCAGATTCACCATGCATACACTAAGGGAAATGCCAGAGAAGTTCTCTGAGGATGCTGATAGTTGCTTGACAACGCCAGCTAGTTCTGAGTGTCAGAGTGTCACATCTGAGACAACTTCACAATCGGACGACGTCATCATTGAAGGTAAACAGTGTGCTGATTTATTTTCCCTGTATATCCCAATCATTGTGTCGCTATGACTGAAACAAAGACAGTCCAGGTGACCTTATTTACAAATAATATTGCCCTTATTGGGGGGAAATCCATATGGCAACAGCCCCTAGGCATGCAATGCCAATTACATTACCTACTATGCTAACCGGGACAACCCCAAAAAAGATTTATCGAATAACCCCCGATAAATGTAATCATCTCTGCATGACACTGGAAACCTATTATTTACTGATAACAAGTACAAGTGAGAGTTACAGAACGTTTTGCCACTAACCAATAACATGTAGTTTTAGCTTTAACCCTTTACTCCATAAAAACAAGTTTTATTGCATATGTGGCCATTGTAGATCCAGATCAACTGGCACATCTGTTCAGTTCTTGACAGGATATATCCTAATGAATAAAAAAAAGCTCAAAGTAGATCCAGATCAGCCCATTCATCTGTGCAGTGTTATCAACATCTACACTGTGCCCAAGGTTATAAAACTGAGCATGGAAACCAGTCTCAAATCTCAAGCATCTGATTGGCTGAAATGGCGATAAGTCGCCATTTCAGCCAATCAGATGCTTGAGATTTGAGACTGGTTTCCAATCTCAGTTTTATAACCTTCAACCCTGGATTACAAGTAGACTGTGTTGTTTCAGAGGAGCAGGAGATCTTGCTGGATGAAGCTGGAACTGCCAGACATACTGAACATGTGGCACGAGGAGAACATGTGCCCCGAGAAAAACATGTGCCCAGAAAACAACCTGCCCCACCCAAACAGAAATCTCTACCTCAAAAAACGAAATTCACAGGTTGGCATGTTTCTATAACCAGAGCATTTTTACCCTTATTTAGCAGGGGCTAAACAAAGGCAACACTCCCTCGCCAATTATTTTAAATACTGCATTTTCCCCAAAATTAGTTCATTTTTCTTTGAGGCAATATGATTTGTTTTCCTTTTTCATGGAAAGTAACATGCACTAGGGTGTTCTAGAATTCACAAGGTCAAAATTAGATCCTAATCTGAATTAGTCACTGAATTGACCCACTAAATTATTGTAATGGACACACCTTTTAATCAGTTCCAGCTGGACTGGATTAGCTAACTGAAGATTCAGATTGAACGGAGTACATAAACACCCTTATCTGGGTCTGCACTGCACTTAAATGATTGATGTTTAACTGTCTGCCACAGGCTAATCAAAGACATGGGTTCAAGTCCTTCCAAAATCAGAATCTATCATTTGAGGAATCTATCCAGCTGGCTTTAGGAAGACAAATGGTTCTACCCAGGTTTGGCTGGTGCCTGAAGTAATAATACCTGAAGATCACCTTGGGTCTTCCTCTACTAGAAAAAATAACAGTGTATGAATGACAGCAATGAATTCAGAGATAGTGCTGCAAAATTTAATACCAGTCACGTCACACTTCGGTTCTTACACACAGAAAGTAACTTCCTAATTTTGTATGTACATGTACCAGTATTCAAACTTGCAATTTTGGTTTTCAGCCCAGAATGAGAAAGTGACGGTGACACACATTGGTAGCCCACACAAGTTCATGGTCCAACTGAAGAAGGATTGTAGCAAGTTGGCTGTGTTGTCTCATAGCATACAGCTGTTCTGTAACAGCCCAGCCGCTAAAAACCACATGGTCACTGGGGTTGATGTTGGTAGGTAAACAATTAAATATTTTGTCTCCATAATGCAAAAAAAGTTAACTTCTGATTACATTTGTTATTGTACTGTGTTAACCCTTGTCCCCATAGAAACAGCTTTATCATGAGGGGCAAAATGTAGATCCAGATCAGCCAGCACATTTGTGCCATCTGATTAGGATCTAGATTCATTAGATTTTTTCTGACCGAGAGGTTAAGATTGTAGATCCTGAACAGATTGCATGGATGTGCTGGCTGATCTGGATTTAAAATAGTCACTCACCTGATAAAAAGTGTATATACTAGTGTCCAAAAGAAACAATACCAAACTTTCAATAAAATGTTTGTTTTAGACCTCAATTAAATTCTGTTTATGCTTGCACAGGATTGATGAAATAATGCTGTTAAAAGGTCTCTCGAATGAATTAGACCAATCCAAATGTTTTTAGCTGTTTGGTTTTATTGTATGCCCTTGCAAACAAGTGGTATCGTTTCTTTTGGACACTAGTATATATATATATATGGAGTAAAGGGTTAAGAATGTATACATTTTTTGTATCTTTTTCTAATCAATGTGTCACATTATCCTTTCATATATGTATTATTTTCATGTCTAGTATATTTTCTGGTTTTCTTCAAATGATCATTTTTATAGGGACTTAATCTTTTTATTTGTCCGGCCCTCACTTTTACTTACGTTAATATTGCAGATTATCCACAAAACACATTAACAGCATTTCCACAAAGACCAGCTAGAAAATACAGATTTATATAATAACCCTTTACTCCAAATGAGTAGATCCTAATTAGTGCCCAAGGTTATAAAACTGAGCATGGAAACCATTCTCAAATCTCGAGCATCTGATTGGCTGAAATGGCAACTGGTCGCCATTTCAGTCAATCAGATGCTTGAGATTTGAGACTGGTTTCCAATCTCAGCTTTATAACCTTCAGCCCAGCTGGCACATTCATGCTATCTGAATCTGTACAATTTGCTACTTGGTCAGAAATTACCTAATGAATTAAAAGCTTACAGTGCAGATCCTGTTCAAATTGGAAAGATTTGCTGGCTGATCTAGATCTACACTTTTGGCCATGGGGTAATTGCCATATGGGACAACCATGAACCAGCTTTAGCTGGTTTTGATAGCTTTTACCACCTCCCACCCTCTCTTCATTCACACACAGAAAAATAACACATAAATACAGAGAATACAATTTCTACACTGATTTTTTTTAATGAACTTCTAATCTTTTGCTCCATAGATACCCCCATTATTTTATGTGCAAACAGTGTAGACACCGAATGAGATCAGCAGCCTGGCACATTCTTTTTAAAATTTATTAGGTTATTTCTGACCAAGATGTACCAGTGTAGATCCAAAAGAAATGACACAAATGTGCTTGCTGATTTGGATCTACACTGGTCTCACACATGTTAAAAGGCCAGACTTCCTGAAAGTTGCCAGACTGTTGATAGACCTGAAAAAATCTCTTTATTGCCTCATTGTGTTAAATCATATTTTCTAATTCTATTTTTTTCTTGGTATAAGTTCAAGACTAAAATAAAATTCTTTTTATGGACAAATTATCCAGGATATTACATGTATCACACCGTCATGACTTACTTCTTGTTTTTCAGATGACTTGGTTTTGGCCAAATATTCTCTTGACAATACATGGTACCGGGGGCGGGTGAAACACGTCATCGAGTCAGAAGATGGAGATTTTGAAAAAACCAATGTTGAGATACTGTACATTGATTTTGGCAATACAGAACTAGTCAATGTTTTAATGTAAGTTTTATTTTTCTTTGCCACACTGTTTTAAAATAACAAAGCTAATCCACATGTGAGTACAGACATAGGACAGCAGTAGATTTATCAGGACTCAAGTTGCATTGTAAAATACTCTGCTGGTGAAAAATAGTCTCAATTTTAAAGAAGTGGTAAAGAAGAAATTTGTTCATTATTTTTTGTAAGCACTTGCATAAAACTGTGTTTCTGATAATAGTATATGTATGCATGAAATTCTAACAGTCTTGGTCTCCTAGTGTACTTGTTACATCTTGAGTCACATTGAGACCAGAGTAGACCTTCATCAGCCTGCACATTGGCAAATGTTATAATAAATATTGCCGGGATGAATTTTCATGGAAGAGCCGCAAAGATAATTCATGGGGGCATAAACTTGTGAAACCGTGTTTCTAATAAGACATTTTATTAGGCAATAGAAAATTAATTCCTAGATTCTCATCCGGACTTTGGGAAAAAATGGGGCGGGTTTTATTCTTTATTTTTTATTTATCATTCTCACTTTTTTATAATGAGGCTTGTGTAGTTAGTGAATAGATAAATAATCATCAAGCTGACTATGAATTGCCAATTCACACTTAAATGTTACATACTGCGTTTTCTTACTCTACTGATTTGTACTCGTAATGTAAATTTTGATGCACGCATTTTTTTTTTAGAATAAAAAATGTTGGGGCGGAGTGATTTTCGAGGGGCGGGCGGGGATGAGAATCTAGGAATTAATTTTCTATTGCCTTACATGGTTTATTTTTGCTGAGGTTAAAATTCGCACATTGACCCTAGCACAAAATAGGCAAGATTTAAAACTGTGCAAAATAAAATGATACAACAGTATCTGGGTCTACACTATAATGTCCCTGCAGATGCACTCATATTCTAGGGGATAACATTTCGTGGTTTTCAGTAAGACATTATTTTTGTTGGTTCTTAAATTTGTGGATTTCAGTTTTCTAAGCTATGTTCAAGTTCAAATCCTTATTTCTTGGTGGTTAAAATATTCATGGACCATTCTGCCTACAAAATGTGCGGAAATTAGTACCCCGAAATGTTAATGTTGTATTATTTAATTAGACTGTTTCCTTAACAAATATGTGTTGATTCAGAATAAAGAAGTAGTCTGCCAGAAAAGCTAATGGAAGTTTATGAGTTAAGTAATAAAATGTTTATGGAGACCAAAGTTGTAGAATGCATCCCTTTAGTTTCTTCTGATGGAGACCAACACTGATAAATAAACAATGTTTTCAGGCTTAGGAATATGCAGGCTAAATTTATGAAGCACCCAGAGTTTGCCATTGAATGTTGTTTGTTCAACATATCACCCAAGGATAAGGTAAACTTTACAGAGTCCTCTTCCCTCACAACCTGAACAGAACATAGCTTTTATTACTACCAGTGTAGATCCAGATCAGATAACAAAGATGTGCAAGTTGATCATGATTTACACTGGTTGCTCATGGAATAAAATCTGTTTACATGAAGTAAAGAATTAAATTTAAATTAATGTAACTGTAGCATTTATAACATTTACATTGTATTTCACATAGCTAGATCATTTCCTGAAAAGTTATCTGTAACATTTGCAAAATTGCATTTCAAAGGGTCCAGCACGTATTTCTATCACAGATAAACAGGTAACATACATGTAGAATTTAAGGTTAATTTGTTTTCATTAATTTTGTTTTTGTGTCGCCCTTTCGAACAACAGGCGATACATAGAGATCGCTTTGTCAGTTCATCACAAAAATATAACTTGGCTATTTCTCAATATTTCTTCATCAAACTTTTAAATTATATTGCTTATGACAACACGGTCATAATGATGCCAAATTTCTTTAAGTAAAGGTCACATTTGATGAAGTTATGTCCCTTTTTCTACTTGCATTTTTATTCCAACAAAGCACCAGAGAGCGACACATGTGTTCAACTGAACACCCATCTAGTTATTTATTTGTAAACTAAATTGGAATTTGACTGCTTAGTAGTGGTTGCTCAATTGATCACAAAGTTGATGATTCATGATGAAACCCGTAATCAACCTCTGATCATCATCAACAATTGGTTCGGTGATTAAAAATGAATGACAAAACTTATTGAAATCTTCAGATCTTTTTACCACATGGCAATTTATTAAAACCCACAATTAAATTGGTGATTTGGGATCAACATTGACCAATCATTTGCATTACCAATAAATCACTCTGTAGTTGCAAAATGTCGGTTTAGGTTGAAATTTTTCCAGCCATGAAAAACATGAAGTATTTTGTGAAGTGACTGGCTCTTTATTCTGTGTGCCTTGACACAGACTCTTTATTCTGTGTGCTTTGACACATTCTGTGTTATTAATTGCCTTTTAGTTTAGGCTGTTGTTAAGCAGTCTTGTTCAAATGCAGTTTGTTTAAATTAATATGTTCAGTTGGTATTCATGCATAATTTCTAACTAGACCTAATTATAGCAGCATTTCAGGGATAACTGTTAGCTTGACTAATGTTAACTAACTATCTGATTATACTAATTAATTAGTATAGTTATTAGTTTTGCCCCTTTCAAATGACTTAAAATTGAAACTTTTATTACTTAAAAGGTACTTCTAGGCTTAATAATCTGCATGAACAAAGGTATCTGTGACTATATCAATGATAACATTTTCATATATTATAAAACATTGGCAACTTTTCCACTTTTTGCAACCAGGCAATACATGTGTTTTGTGGAATGCCAAATTCTAGTGTTCTTAATAGGCTCTCTTTTGAAATTTAAACACAAACACCTGTATATTTCAGGAAGGAACATGGAACATGGAGACAATCAACACCTTTGCCAGAATGGTAGAGAATAAAGTCATGCTGCTCTCCGTAAGTGACAGGCACTTAAAACTTACAGACTCAGTGTTTTACTGAATGTTCCTTTTCAGTTGAGAAGATAAGTATAACAAATCTGAAAATTTGAAAAATAAGGTAGCAGTTATTTTGATTATGAATAACTTTTCAGCTCTTGAAGGTGCTTAGAGAGAGGGAAGGGAGGGGATCAAGCAGGCCGTTTACATGTTATGTAGAGTTGCGTATTTGCTTAAAGTTAATCACAAACCTATTGAATAAATATCCAGGTTTACACTAAACTCAGTAAATTTTGCACCATACAAAAACTTAATGAAAACCTGAAATAACCAGATGTACCACTGTTCGTACTTCATACATTTTGTACTGTGGTTGAAAGTATAACAGGTTTAACCGCACACATAATATAATCTAGTAGATGTTGTATTTGTCCTGTGTGAAGAACTTTAACATCTTCAGTTCTATTTACTATTGATAATGTCAGAATTTTCAGTAGAAATAGTATCCTTAAAATAGAGCCCAAATCTGTTGTTCTTTATCCTGTTGCTTATTAATGCAGGGGCAGATCTAGAGGGGGTTCAGTGGGGTTGCTCTAACCCACATTTAGGCTAGCAATATTTAGTTTTCATGCAAAAATCAACCTCTTCCTTTAAGATCTAAAAATGATATAACACCTTATTTTACTGCAAATAAATTTCCTTGAATTTCATTGGATAATTTGTCATTGATGTATATCCATATTTATAAATCAGCCATAGACCTGAATGCAGTAATTTCTGTAATTTCCTTCTCAGGCCTCACACTTTTTGTATGTGAGAATATATTGCCGGTCTGGGTATCATAGTATCCCTTGCCTACAGCTCAGGTAATATGTCACCCAGACCAGCAATATCTCCTCACACACCCTGTCAAAAAGCCAAATAACTATATAATATCTGGTGTCTTCAGGTTGTGAGAGAAGAGAACAATGTAATGTTGGTTGACTTGAGTAAGCCACCAGATGAGGATATCACAGATGACCGACCCATGTCTGTCCGAGATGCTCTTGTATTCCTGGAACTTGCTAAGCTCGAGTCACCATACAGTCTGCCAGAACCAGGAAGTGAGTATTTATTAAGATAACTTAACCCTCCTCCATATATACCTGTATTCAACGTGTGTACGACCAGTGTAGCTCCAAAATATCTGGCACAATTGTGCCATCTGATCTGGATCTGCAATGGTGGCATCTTAGTCAGAAATAACCTTATGAATCAAAATGCAAACATTGTAGATCCTGATCAGATGGCACAAATATGCCAGCTGATCTGGATCTACACCATTTTCCCATGGATAACAGCCTTCACCAATGGATAACAGCGTTGCCCATTGATAATAGCTATATAATATGGAGTAATGGATTAACAGAATATCATAGAGAATTGTATATTTTGCATTTCAGTTGCTCCAGCTCCAAGAAGGAACTTCCTGACTCCCTCCCCTAAGGAAGAGGGCCAGATCTACTGTGTGATAGTCAGCTATGCTGGAACACCAGAGTGCTTCTATGTTCAGGAGGTATGCACCAAAAGGACTGAACTTCCTTCATAAAAGCAAGCTTGAGTCAGGAATGGTTGTTGCCATTGAATTGTAACTGTCAGAGAACTTAAAAGCACCCTCACCCTCTACTGGGTTTTGAAATATCTCCTATTAAAATTTCATTATTTTGAGAGTAATTTGACCATGAAGTAATCTTCCATATTTACCAATGTAACTTTTTTAGATTTGTTTTGAAATTTAGATCGAGATTTGTGGTTTGCTATTATATTGCCAGATGTGCCATCTGATCAGGACTACTTGCTTTTTGATTAATTTGCTTATTTCTGTCCAAAACGCAAACAGTTCAGATCCTGATTAGATTGCATGGAAGTGCTGGCTGATCTGGATCTATACTGATATATGGAAGAAGGGGTTTAAGTTATAATTTGCAGGAAGAATTCTTACAACATGTGTTTGTTTATAGCTTGGAGATGAGACAAGTTACCTGGCTCAGATGATGGCTCATCTACAAGACACTTACATGAAACAGATGAAAGATACCTGGCAGATCATCTGTCCAACTATTGGTATGTATTTACTGGTGTTCTAGACACTGTTGATTTACAGTTTGAAGTAAAATAAGTTGTAGTATAATCCTATGTTTTTTCCCCAAAATCCATGCATTTGATTATTTTTAGCAGGAATTTTAACAGAACATAATTGTTAAACTAAAAAATCTAAATGATGACCATTTTGTTTCAGTTTATAATTGTTTGAAATTTTAACAGAAGTACAGTGGATAGTATACAGTGGATAGGCATTTACATGCATATTCAAACAGTACATTGAAATAACTAGAACCAGGATTCCAATGTCATAAAACTAAAACTGTAGACCAGTCTCAAATCTTGCATATCTTGAACTAGAGACATGAGAATATGTAATTTTGTTACAGGTATGATCTGTGTGTCACAGTTCAGTGGGGATGGTCTGTGGTACCGGGCTCGGATTGTAGACCTGCCGGGCCACCAGGAGATAGTGGTTCAGTATGTGGACTATGGTAACAAAGAGACCGTGAATGTCTTCAGTCTAAGGAAAATCATAGACTCCTTCCTTATTTTACCAGCACAGGTAAGTTCATTGTTTAAATTTCTGTTATGTTTGCTATGGGCTAAGTTAACCCATTACTCCATGGGATTCGGCTGTTATTTCATGGCTAACAGTAAAGTTCCTGATGCTCTCTAATCAGGATCTACACTTTTAGATTCATTTTGGACCAATAAGTGACCAGTTTAGATCCAGATCAGACAGCGCAGTTGTGCCAGCTGATCTTGATGTACACTGGCTGCATATGCAATAAAACACATATGGAGTAAAGGGATAATAGAGAGAGTCCATGCCCCTGGTTAAAATATGTCCATACATGAGAAAGTTTAACCTACACTAGCAACAGTGCATAGTGATGATACATAAACTCAGAAGCTTGACCTTGGAGGTATAGACACAGGTGTGGCATGTGTCACATCGTCTTAATATGTCAACGAAATGTGACAAGTTATTTTGATACTGGTCCGCACATAAAAGGACATGACCGCCTAAACTCTGTGTCCTTATATGCATCACTGCACTTCTATGGCTTGTGTATTCCATTTCAAGTTGATTTTTAAAGCACACTTGCACTACCTGGGATATAAGTCACTTACAGTGACTTGTTGTTTTTGATGAGCAGCTGGATGGTAAGGATAACTTAAGTAAACCAATGCAGGAATAAACGTAGGTGTTACTGATAGCTTTCAGAACAACTTGATTTAATCCTTTACTTCATATACGTATGTGCATTTTTACGTGTGCGACCAGTGTTGATCCAGATCACCCAGCAAATACATGCCATGTGATCTGGATCTGCAGTGTTTAGATCTTGGTCAGAAATAACCTGATGAATCTAAAAAGTGAACGGTGCAGATCTTGATCAGATGATACGATGTGTTGGCTGATCTGGATCTACACTGTTCGCCCAAGCAATATCTATGGAGAAAAGTGTTAATAGTATCTTACTTTTATTGTTTTGTTAATGGAGAAATATTTCTCTATGTGCTTTTCTTACATTATTAACATCTCTTGCTTATTTAGGCTATCTGCTGTTCACTGACTGATGTAGAACCATTAAACATCAATGAAGGATGGACAGAAGAGGTATATTTTTGTTTGTTTTTCCATTTTAAAACATTCTTATTCATGGTAAAAAAAGTCAAGATGAAAGTGAGTGATTAGTAAAATTAGTAATAGTTAGGAAAAATAATGCAATGAGAATGATACTAAATATTACGGTGTTCCACATGGGGGCCATTGTTGTTGCACACTATTGACCTCTTGGGCAAGACCACAAAAACCCGATGCAAAATAATGAAAACAAGGGGGAGGTGGTGAAAGTAAGATGCAAGAATGCAATATTTATATGGCACCTGTGCATCATACTTTTGCTTTTATGAGGAGAGGAAAGTGCAAGATCTTCCGAGATACTTATGCCTAAAACTCAGTTGTTTAGTGTTAGTTGGAGGAGTGGGGAATTAAACTTGCTGTCCAAGACTCAAGAATCAGACATTCTAAACACTGAACTGTTCTTCTACTCTTTTATTCCCAAGATACCTTGATTTCAGTAAAAAACTTAAAACACAAGAATTGCATTTTAAATTTTGCTCAGGGTCAATCTGATTGAAATCATCTCCTGAAAGCTGCTATGCTATCGGGATCTGACGACGAGCAACTAAAACATGCTTTTATCACTAACCTTTTGAACCAATAAGATTGCCGAAAGTAGACATACCGTAAAAACCCTATGTTTTCGGTCACCCTATGTTTTCGGCCACGGTCTTTTTAAAAAAATATTAATTTTTTTATTGACCCTAAAAATTTGGCCACTAAAATTCGGCGATTTTTTCGCTAACCCTATGTTTTCGGCCAGCATTTTCAATTCTAAATTCGTCTGTTTTTATTAAATTAGTAATAAAAAATATGTTTGTAAACCTTGGTTTTGATTTTGATATCAAAAAAGAACTTGGAAATAACTGTATACATCATTGTCCGCCGATTGAGTTTGTTTCTGAACAATTATTTGTCATCATCTTATTAATCAATATTGTAACAACAAAGCGGTAAATAATAAAATCGTACCCTGGTCAATATAATGTTCTTTTTATTTAAAGCAATTATAATAATGATAATCTTCAGTTTGTAATCTGTCATCTCAAATCTGTAGACGTTGCTATGCAACTAGGCTATAAAGTGCGAAATATTGCGACTTTATGATTGCCGCGGGCAAACATCTATTGTACTTTTTACTTGATCATATGATCGGCACTTAATAATATCCAAACTGTTTTCAGTCAAATGATTTTTCGATAACTCAAATGTTTTTCCGAAGATAATATCATAACTCGTTTCTAGCCAATAATTTGTTATGAACAGAACTGATGTTTTTAAAACCGTTATTCAAAAGCGAGTTTAATTTTATTACGAGTAAGAAATAAAATGAACGATGTGTGTTTTTAATTAAGCGAATATACTTGCCCTAAAATATCCGAGAATTGTTACATGTACATTGACTAAAATCATCAAATTTACAATTGCTATGAACACCTGTTCATTGCCCTTTTTGATCTAAAATGTCAGCGATGCTTGTGTATTTAACATCAAAGACATCAAAGACGCCGACGTCAACTTGAAACGTTGCGCACCGCTCAAACATCTATCGACGGTGTATTACAAAAAATTGCAACCCGTCAACAAACTAGGTTCATTTCATTTCTAAATCAGTCGATTGTTTGATTGATAGTATTTGGTATAATTAATGCTAATTTCTGAATAGGTTGTGTTTGTATCTGCTGTACCGGCACTTTGCCGAATTAGCAGTTTGCAACTTATCTATTGCACTCCTATCTGCGACAGCCATCACAATTCTTTTGACAATGTTGATTATACAACAATAGGATGTTTATTTAGCAACTATGGACTTAATAACTTGACAATGGTAAGCAGAATTTTTCAAGGTAGAAACGTCTGGAATGTGTTGACTTATTCTAGGCTTACATTTATGGACGTGTCAATTAATGTACACGTGTCTGAATAATCGAACGATCTTTTTTTAAATGAAAATTCTCTTCTATAAATATTCGTTCAGCCAGAAATTTTTTTTTCCGTCCAAAGACTTAGACAAAATACGCTAAGTTACGTTACGCATTTCATAAAAAGACATGTATACTGTACCAGTATTCGGATAGTCGGCGAGGCGGACAAAATCCTAAGTTTTCGGACGCGATTTTTATAATTATTTTTTCGTGACCCTAAGATTTCGTCCAAGAAAAAAAATAATTATTTTAAGCTGCCCGAAAACATAGGGTTTTTACGGTAGTATTTTAAACCACGCAAAGTGTTGACAGCCTTCGTAAGACATATTTTACTGAAGATATAATGTGTTTATGTAGAATCGCATTCATTTCTGATGTAATGACATTTTCAGATCATTGTGTGAGCGTTATTAATTATGCTTCCTGTGTTGAAAATTTCTTAAAATAGTAATCGGGGAAAACCGCTATAGCTTATTACGGTGTCTGCAGGTGGTCATCAGATCTAACATTTGGTTAGATCTGACTTTAGTGAGATTGGCTCAGGGTATGACTGGAAATAATGTGTAAAACAAACTTTCAGCCCTGATAGAATTGTGTGTAATTTTACAGAACTTGCGAATGTTTCTGTGAGTACAGTAAAACTTGCTTCACTTCAGAGTTTACACTATTGGTCGGAGAAAGTGACCATGCAGAAATTCTACATGAAAGTTATCAGTGCATCGAACCGCCTTAATGTTGTTTTGCGTGATTTGTACTCGGACGATGACAGTGACCCTCTCAATGTCAAGGTCGTTGAACAAGGAATGGGCAGGAGTGTGGGTAGATGGTGAGTAGTGAAAACATTAGTTAATGAAACTGTTTGGGAAATGTTGCTTGTTAAAAAAGTAGTATTTTATTTGAATTCTTGTTTATGTGGAAAAGGGCAGTTTACTGTATTTTGTTAAAATTCTCGTTAATTTTACTTGGGCATAAGTGTATGGTAATATTCCAGAATGGACTATGGTTTTCTGCTTACTCTTTAATTTTAAATGAGGATTTTTGTTAACCCTTTACTACATAATAACTATTTGGTTTAATTGATGTATGACCGGAGGAAATCCAGATCATTTGGCACATCAGTGGCACTAGATCTACTCTGGTCACTTCTTGGTAAGAAATAACCTAATGAATCTAAAAGCAAACTGTGTAGATTCTGAGTTGAAGTATAAATAGGAATAGAATAATAATATAATATATATACTTAAAGAAATTAGAAACGCAACTTTTTTAAACACGAAATAAATTACATGTCTAAAGAAGTTGCGTTTTTAATTTTTTAAGTATAAAATACATACTAAAAGAAATTAAAAACGCAACTTTTTTAAACATGTAATATAATTCGTGTTAAAAGAAGTTGTGTTTCTAATTTCTTTAAGTATATAATCAGTATAATAATAACATGCTGCCTCTTGATCTTTCTGGATACAGGTCAGCACCTCTACATACTGTGGAGGTAGTGGATGAAATGAAACATGTTGTACCACGGCTCTCGTACACTGCCAGTGACTCCATGTTTCCAGAGCCCTGTGTAAGTATATCCCTAGTTACTACATCTTTATTCTCCCAGAGCCCTGTGTAAGTATATCCTTAGTTACTACATCTTTATTCTCCCAGAGCCCTGTGTAAGTATATCACTAGTTAGTATATCTTTATTCTCCCAGAGCCTTGTATAACTATGCACAGCTAGTTTCTTTAGTATGACGCAGCTAGTGACCTCACAATTCTAGAGCCCAGAATAAGTTCAATGTTGTAAAAATATTAGGCTTTCAAGAGCCATAATCATGTAAACTGGCACTACTTAGTCAGAGATTTCAATAGATGAGGATTCTTGCATTTTGATACAAGCAAATTTAGATGTCCCATTTTTGGCTCCACCCTGTTTTTAGCTTGTTGTCATTTTGATGAAGAAGAATTAAGGAAATGTCAAAATAAGAAAAAAAGATAAATTTAGTGTCTATTGCATTTTAAATATAAAGTAAATATTTATCTGACCCTTGAAAATAAATGAAAATGAAGTTAAAGCAACTTTATAAGTAGTAAAATACACTGAATACTAGATAATGACTTGTGACAATCTTATTATGACCCCTTCAAAATTGTAAATGTAGGTTAAATGACCCCTGCTTTACAAAAGAAATCCCTGTTAGTGTTAACTTTTGTGACTATCCTATGAAATCATTGTATGTTGAGAATCTCTTAAATGTAGGGTTACTGAATAAGATGAGACACATATCTGATAATTGGTTACTTTTAGTCATCTTTTAAACATTTGAAGCATTAAGCATTTCCTCCATATATACCCATTTTTACGCATGTGCACTCAGTGTAGATTCAGATCAGACAGTACATCTGTACCATCTGATCTGGATCTACACTGGTTGCAATTTAGTTAAAAATAACCGAACATATAAAAAAGCCAAAAGTTTAGATCCTGATCAGACCGCCGTCTGATCTGGATCTCAACTGTTCGCTAGCGCAGTAAAGTTGTATCTATGGAGGAAAGGGTTAATGTAAATTTAAACTATTCTTTTATTTACCTCTCAGGAGTTGGATCATCAGCCAGTGTACTGGAAGTCCAGGAATTCCAAACCAACTAGACGTTACGAGGAAACAGTGCTTACCCCACCCAGTTCCCCTAAACAGGACCGATCCAGCCAGTCACAGGAAGTGCAGCCTAGGCCAGTGCAGATGCAAGCCTCGGGAGGAGGTGATGCTGCGGCTAGACCTTTACTACAGAGCAGTCCTTCTAAGGTTTCATCTCGTAGTAGCAGTGTTGAGACAGTTAAATCCAATAATACCCCAGCAGTAAAAAAGTATGCTGAACAAGGGGGTAAGAAAAAGGACTCTTTGTCTTTTAATTATTTAAGAAATGACTGAGTCACCATATAAACTAACTTAAATTATAAGGAAATATTGTTCAGTTCTAATAACTTGTAATGCAAATTTTATAATTGATGGTTTTTAACTCGATTTCAAAAATGTGTGTATTTAAAAACTAAGGATTCAAAATGCAACTACCCATTAAATGAATTTACTTAAATAAATCTCTAAGTCCTCCTCGTTATATTAACCCTTTCCTCCATATATACGCATTTTTATGCATGTGCGACCAGTGTAGATCCAGATCAGCTGGCACATCCATGCCATCTGATCAGGATCTGCACTGGTCGCATTTTGTTCAGAAATAACCTAGTGAATAAAAAAGTGAACAGTTTAGATCCTGATTAGATGGCACGGATGTGCCGGCTGATCTGGATCTAAACTGTTTGCCCACGCAATAAAGGTGTGTCCATGGAGGAAAGGGTAAATATGAATTATTGTTATTAACTATCTCATATTTGCCCAGCAATTCTCATATTGGCCCAATTTATATTCATATGAATTGGATTTTTTTGTTCTGTTAATAAAATTGTCATTAATCAAGTGAATTCACATTCTCCATATTATTGGTCCTTGGGCAGCCATATTAGCCCTGGGGCTGATATAAATACCCTTGGCCCAAGAACAAGGCCAATATGAATTAACTTGATTTATAACATTATATTATTACCCAGCAATACCAAAGAAGTCACCTAAAACAAGCAAAGAGCGATCTCCAAAGGAAAAGAGCCCTAAAGATAAGACTGAGTTACAGATGAGCGTGAAACCGAGTGAACAAAAGAAAGTCAAGAAGTTTGAAGTGGAGGTGAAAGTCAGCCATTTTGTGTCACCGTTTGAGTTCTACCTACAGCTTGCCACAGCCAAAGATGAGCTGGATGAGTAAGTCTTCGTAGGATTGAAATGTTAGCAATGTTATGCTTTATAGCTGAAAAAGGTAGTTCAGCTGATTTGGTTAACAAAGTTTTCCAAATAGGTTTGTTAAAGTGGTTTTTGGACTGTCCCTTTCACAAGAGTGGATACATAGGGATTTCTGTCAGTCTGTCCATCTAAAAAACTAATTAGGAAGAGAGTTTGCTGCATGAACTCCTCAAATTCATTGTCCCAAAGTCAGCATTAAAACAATGGAAAAATGCTTAAAGATAATATCATACTGAAAATTCTAAAAAGCCCACAATATAACCTGAAATGCCAGTGTATCAAAAAACAAACATAAATTGTCTATTCATAATGTTTGTTAATATTGTAATCTAGTTCTTTATGCCCCCACGAAGTGCGAGGCATATAGAGTGGCACTCATATGTCCGTCCATGCGTACATCCCCCAAATCTTGTGGCATCAACTCCCCATTAACCATCTGGCAGATTTCTTTCAAACTTGCACATATGATCAAGCAGGATTTATGAACGATGAGGTTTTCAATGAAAATTGGTTATTACCAGAGTTGTGGCCCTTTGTTACAAATGTTGTTATAGAAGTGAGGGCATTAGTGTCTGAGGACACATTCTAGTTTATATGGGTTTTGTTGGTGTTCTTGTTTCACTGAGTTACATGTATAACATTATTAAACATAAATTTCAGACTGATGTCGACCATTGATAAGAGCTATCATAATAGTGTCATGACGATGGTGAACTGGACGGCAGGGAACTATTGTGTGGCGTACTGGCCATCTGCTGGCAGATGGTATCGTGCCAAGGTTACCAAAGTCATACAGAAAAGTCTCATGGAGGTATGAATGATTTCTGTTTACTGTGGAGGGATGTACAAAAACAAAATTGTTTTTGTGGAAAGTATGTTTCAGGCATTCTTCAGTAATAATGCCCCCTCGAACTGGGAGGCATAAAGAGTTGCACTTGTCTGTCTGTTTGTCTCCCAAATCTTGTGGCATCAGCTTCTCATTAACTATCAGGCAGATTTCTTTCAAACTTTCACAGATGATCAAGCACAATATGTAGATGATCATAAAGAAAATAATTTTCTCAGCAACCATTTTTACCAGAGTTATGGCCCTTTGTCACAAACGTTGTAGCAGTGGTGTTGTCAGTGTCTGAGGACACATTCTAGTTTTCTATTAAATCTTAAAGATGTTCTTAAAATAAAGAAATTTGGAATTAGAAAACTTAGAAATTTAACAAACTTTTTTAACAGATATTTAAAAGGAATAAATAATGTATCATTTACAAATGCAATTATTGAAGTTTCATTTTATTTATAAACAGTAAACCATCCCAACTAATAATTTAAAAACCAGTTATGAGCTGAAGAGCATCTCAAATGGTCTAACCCCAAAAATAAGACCACCCTGCCAATAAGACCACTTTTATGCAGACCCAAAAGTGGCCTTAATAGCGGGGTTTTACTAAATATTGAAATTTGCAATATATGTGATCACAGTGTAGCAAAGCTCTACTGTATACAGGTTTTAAGGTGTGTGCGACCATTGTAGATCCAGATCACATCTGTGCTGTCTAATCAGGATCAACATAGTTCGCTTTGTTTGGGAAAAAAACTAATGAATTAAAAGGTGAACAATGTAGCTCCTGATCAGACGACATGGATGTGCATCTGTGCCATCTGATCAGGATCTAAACGGTTCACTTTTTGATTCTTTAGGTTATTCCTGACCAAAGTGCACCAGTGCAGATCCTGATCAGACAGCACGGATGTGCCGGCTATTCTGTATCTACACTGGTCACACATGCGTAAAAAGGCATATATATTGAGGAAAGGGTTTAACAGGGTAATTCATTTAGTATCAGACCAATCTACCAGATGGTCCTCTAAAACTTTTCAATTGGAAATAATGATGCATGTAGCAGTACTTTTAAACCACACAATAACTTAGGTCAGCTTACATAAACTTTTGGACAAAATGACAAGAAGTGTAGCTTTATTACACATGTTAACTAAAAGATCATCATAAAATTTAACTTAAGTTGTCAAAATTATAAGAATCTATTCAGGACTTTTTTGGAGTCTGTTTTATTAGCTCGACTATTCGAAGAATATGTCGAGCTATTGTACTCACTTGGGCGTCGGCGTCCCGCTTTGGTTAAAGTTTACGTGCAACCTACCTATATCTTAAAAACTACTATAGCTACAGCTTTTAAACTTGGCACACTTGTTCGTCATCATGTCCCGAGTGTGTATGCCAAGAACCATAACTCTAACTTTCATTTTGATCAAATTATGGCCCTTTTTTGACTTAGAATTTCAGGTTAAAGTTTGCGTGCAAGCTACTGTACAAACTAATAACTTCAATACTACTTATACTACAGCTTTAAAACTTGGCACACTTGTTCATCATCATGTCCCGAGTGTGTATACCAAGAACCATAACTCTGACTTTCATTTTGTTCAAATTATGGCCCTTTTTCGGCTTAGAATTTCAGGTTAAAGTTTGCGTGCAAGCTACTATACAAACTAATAACTTCAATACTACTTATACTACAGCTTTGAAACTTTCAACACTTGTTCATCATCATATCCCAAGTGTGTATGCCAAGAACCATAACTCTAACTCTCATTTTTATCAAATTATGCCCCTTTTTCGACTTAGAATTTCAGGTTAAAGTTTGCGTGCAAGCTACTGTACAAATCCATAACTTCCATACTACTTATACTACAGCTTTGAAACTTTCAACAATTGTTCATCATCATATTTCAAGTTTGTATGCCAAGAACCATAACTCTAACTTCCATTTTGTTCAAATTATGGCCCTTTTTCGACTTAGAATTTCAGGTTAAAGTTTGCGTGCAAGCTAGTTACTTTCATACTTCTTGTACTATAGCTTTGAAACTTAAGACACTTGTTTACCATCATGACCCTGACTATTTATACCAAGAACCATAACTCTTTCTTTCATTTTTAATCAAATTATGGCCCTTTTGCAACTTAGAATTTCAGGTTAAAGTTTGCGTGCAAGCTAGTTACTTTCATACTTCTTGTACTATAGCTTTGAGACTTAAGACACTTGTTTACCATCATGACCCTGACTATGTATGCCAAGAACCATAACTCTTTCTTTCATTTTTAATCAAATTACGGCCCTTTTTTGACTTAGAATTTCAGGTTAAAGATTGCATGCAAGCTAGTTACTTTCATACTTCTTGTACTATAGCTTTGAAACTTATTCACCATCATGACCCTGACTATGTATGCCAAGAACCATAACTCTTTGATTTTTTTCAAATTACTGCCCTTTTTAGACTTAAAAATTAAGGTTTAAAACTTTGTATACCTTTATTTTATCTTACATCAGGTTTATTTTCAAAGGCCCATAACTCATCCTTGCTTTTTTTTTATATTTGATTTTTGCCCCTTTTCACTTGAAATTATAATTAAGACTTGTAAATAATTGTTAAAGTTTCAGTGTTAGTGTTTTTCATATGTACAGCTATATAAAAGGTTTAAAACAGATGTCCTTAACATACTTTGGTTGAAAGTGTTGAGTAATTGTGGGGTGGGTGGGTGCATAGACTATACTATACTATACTATACTACACTACACTACACTACACTACACCACACCACACCACACCACACCACACCACACCATACCATACCACTGTACTGTACCCCCACCACCCACCACCACCTCCACATACCACCACCACCAACTACAACAACACAAACACAAACAACAACACCACCAACAACAACAACACCAACAACAACACCACCACCACCAACAACACCACCACCACTAACAACAACAACACCACCACCAACAACACCACCAGCACCACCACCAACAACACCACCACCACCAACAACACCACCACCATTAACAACACCAACACCTCCACCACCAACAACAACTACAGCACCACCATTAACAACAACAACACCACCACCAACAACAACAACAACACCAACACCACCACCAACAACAACACCAACAACAATATCAATACCACCACCACCAACAACAACACCACCACTAACAACAACACCATCACCACCACCAACAACACTCCACCAACAACACCAACAACAACAACACCACCTCCAACAACACCACCACCAATAACACCAACACCACCACCACCAACATCAACAACACCACCAACAACAACACCAACACAAACAACTACACCACCAACAACAACACCACCAACAACAACACCATCGACAACAACACCACCACCAACAACACCAACACCACCAACAACAACACCACCACCAACAACACCACCACCAACAACAACAACATCATCACCACCACCACCACCACCAACAACACCACTACCAACAACAACAACACCACCACCAACAACAACATCAACACCACCAACAACACCAACAATGCCAACACCAACAACACCACCACCAACAACAACACCAACAACAGCAACAACACCACCACCACCAACAACAACACCACCACCAACAACAGCAACCAGCATACCATACTGTACTTCACCACGCCACACAACTATAGGTGGGCAAAGATAGTGGGTTGATGGGTGTGGGATCAGGGGTTTATGGGCTGGGTTGTGTAAACCCTAAAAAAAATCTACAAGAATAAATTAAGTGTTATTTATTGATTTATGCATTAAGAAACTTTTGTTCATGTGTGTTTGTTGGGGGTGTCATAAACTCCTGAATCACTCCCCAGTTTAAATGAAGCCCAGTTACAATGTGCTTAATAATTCTGACTTTTCGAATAGTCGAGCGTGCAGTCGTTTCCGACTGGCTCTTGTATTTTTATAATTTTATATTTGGTAATGTTCCCAATGGCAAAACATGTACTTTTTTCCAAATAAGAGAAGAAAAATTCCTAATGGAATCAATACAAAAACTTCTGATGAAAAAGTATGCTTTGCTATGTTATTTCATAAATAAAATATTACAGCTTGTTAGTTAATCAGGCATCATTTGTTTCTTTAACCCAGAAACTTTTAATACAGTAAAACTTTTAATTGCCAAAAGATGCAAAAAAGTCCTGATTTCTGGCAAAAAGACATGAAATATTCCAATGCCAGGGGTATGGGTCATATTCCCAAAATGGTGGAAAAAAGCCCTGTGCCCAAGATCATAAAACTAAATCTGGAGATCAGTCTCAAATCTAAGTTTTATGATCTGTGCTATTGTATATTTACAGGTGTACATGTTAGACTATGGTTTCTCTGAGATGGTCAGCACAAGCAACCTACGACCAGTAATGAAGCAGTTCAGAAAGAATAGAGCCTTCTGTTTCAAGTGTAAACTGGCGGGAGTTACCCCAGCAGGCGGGATGAAAGAATGGTCCAAAACAGCCTGTGAATATATGGAGGACCAAATCACTAACAAGAAACTCTTCTTGAATCAAAGGGTACCACAGTTGATCACTAAACCTGGATTTTTAAGGAATTGGCTTAGGGTGTCAAAAGAGGGGGAAGTTTTTTCTAATTTTAGGGAGAAGTAAATCAGGATTTTTGCTTTCTCTGTGAAAAAAACAGGGAATAACAAGTTGAGTTTAAGGTGCCTGCAAGCTACTTTTATGCATATTGCTCAGTAACTTTATATGAAAATGATTTTTAACTTTATTAATTTAGCAATTTGTGCATAGGACGCAAGTGACAATACAGGCTTAAACTCAATACTCCATGGATAAAACTTCTATCCCATGTATGAACAGTGTAGAACCAGAAGCTACACAGTCTGCGTCTCAATCAGAAATAACCAACTTTAACTACAAGCAATTAATGTAGAGATGAACAGGCTGATATGGATCACCAAAAGTACATTTCTATAATTAAAAAAAAAGTTCAATGTTGTCAATAAATAAATTGAAAACAAGACACATGTTCTTCCTACCAGGGGTTTCTTGCATGGAAAGTTGTGTAAACCTTTTTTCAAGTATGATGACAGGTAAACAGATAATGAATGTTTCACTGCTAACAAACTGGCAGTTATACAAAAATTATATGTTGTCAGGGTGCACCCCAGGAGACCAAGTTACTATGTGACTTGATCATGGAAGAGTATATAGAAGAGACTGCCCTGGAACCTGGTCGTAAAACATTCCATTCTCTGATAGACCGCATGAAGGAGAAGGGGCTGGCTATACCTCTACCCAAGTAAGTAACTTAAAACAGAACACATGAGCTTCCTTCTGGAAAAATGGGTCTTTGGTGATAAAGTTTGAGCATATTTTAGTTTTTGCTAGAAAAATTTCTAATCATGTACGGTACCCCTTTTGAAGAAAAGGCATTGCATTATTGGTACTTCACGAAACCTTAACATTTGTTAAAACTTCACCATTTATCAATAATTCTTTTTAAACTTTCAAATTGTATTGCTTATGACAACAGGGTCATGATGATGTAGAAAAATTTAAGTCAAGGTCACATTTTTGTACTGATTCTAGATTATTTTAACGAAAATTCGATGTTGGCTATAACTTTGCCATTTCCTAATATTTTTTCATTAAACTGTCAGTGTTTTTTTTTATTCTGACAAAATACTGGAGGATGACAAATGTTAAATGAAAATCCATTTTGTTTATATTTCCATTATTCTACCAAGTGTTGCATAATATTGTTACCAGTTTTGATTGCATTATATATTATTTCCATGATAATAATCAATATCCACTGCTCTCTGCTGAACTCTTCAACATCATTTGAATGTATTGACCCTTTCCTCCACATATATATATATATATATATATATATATATATATATATATATATATATATATATATATATATATGTGAGGCGTGACGTGAGAAAACCGGTCTTATGGACAAATTTTTGAAATTTGGTATCAAACGAAAGATCACTTCCTTCTGCATACAAATCTGAAAACAGTTTTAAAATCGGCTTTAAACTCGCGAAGATATAAAGGATCAAGTCACGCCATGGTAAAAGACTTGCTTCATGCTTGACTTCGCGAAATAAGACGTCGCGAAATAACGACTTTATCGTTATAATCTGTCTGTGTTTATATTGTCGACGTACTATAACCTATTAAGGCATATTTATCAATAATAAATCAATACATATCATGTGCACATCTGTGCTTTCTGATCAGGATCTATACTGGTCGCATTTTGGTCAGCAATAATGTAACATATCAAAAATGAACAGTTTAGATCCTGATCAGATGGCAAGGGTGTGCTAGTGATCTGGATCTAAACTGTATAATTGCTGGCTGATCTGGATCTACACTGTTCGTCCATGCAATTAAGGTGTATCTATGGAGGAAAGGGTTAAATTAGCTTCATGAAGATAAATTTTTTTACATTGCACCACTCAAATCTTTCAAAACAATAAAGAAACCTAAATACACTCACACTACTTTATTGATCTTACCAAAAATAAAAAACTGTTCTTTGATTTATCATATTGTCACTATCATAGGAAGCGCAACGAGGAACAGCTTGAGGAACAGAAAGTGTTCCCTGTGTTCTACTACAAGAAAGCAGAGGCAGAAGTGAAAACTGGTGACAAAGTGATGCCTGTTTATGTGGACTATGATGCCGTTATACATTGTTATACCATGGAAGGGGGTAAGGGAACATTTTCTCAAAGTTTAAACAGTTAGCCAATATCTGGATAAAAACAAAACATTTCATATTAGACTAAATGATGCCATGGAAGAAACAATTTATTTCAGGAACTGTTTGCATAACTGTAATTCATCTTTTTTAATACAAGTTTATAAATAAACATAAGACTGGTCTGTCTACACTAGTCAAAAGTTCTAAGTGCACACTTGATAAATGTTGATTTTTCAAATTATTTGATTCAATCTTTCAAAATAGTGTAAATTACAATGAAGAAGAATCAATATTCTGATAAAGCACACCAAAATATTTATGTCTGCTTAACCAGATTAAAAAATAATAACATTTTAGCTCACTAATACTCAGAAAGCAATTCTCAAGTTAAATATCACTGCATCAGGCCATCATTTTTGATCGTTTTCTCATCTCTGTATAATTTAAATTTCATGCAAATTTAAAGGAAATACTGTAGTTTGCCATTCCATTGCACTTAAAAAGCTTCCTGTAGCTTTGTAATGGTCTGCTGGGCACGATGAGCCAACGCACTCTTCTCTATTTTATCCATAACGTTTTTACAGGATTTCAAGGAGGAAATTCCATTTTTTTAAACAATGTTTTGTGCCAAAAGTTTTTAAATTGTCTAGCAGTTTAGGATGATGCAATTCTCTATGATATATGTGTAACAGCCTTTCCAAATGAAAAAATGTATTCATTTTGATAAAACTGACCAGTTTTCGGACACGCTTTTTGACCAAATGAACGTCATTTTCGAATCATTCGATTTTAAAGTTTATTGAATTTCTATAAATTTTAGTTTTAAATTTTTATTTATTGGACACTTATCCAACAAATGCTAAACTAATATTTTCGAGTTTGCGTTGTTTTACATAAATATTGAATGACGTAATTGAGTAGCGTCAGCGTTCAACGTAAGCAACGTTATCAATCTAGAAAATAATATCGTTTGATTTTCTTCTTAAATTAAATATGCAAAAATATGGTATTTCTTTTGCATTTACAAAAACCGTCAAAATTTTTTACAACAAATTTGAAGTTATGCCAGTGAAAAGAATTTTGACGGCAATGTCGTTGTCTGCTGACGTCAACCGTTCCATAGTTACAATTTGTTGGTGAGTTTTTCGTGTTTGTCTGGAGTCGGTGAACATGTGAAAAACAAAAACGATTGTAAAAAAATATTTTTGTATTGCCGCACGGGGATTACGCATAAATAGCGTATGCCGACGTGGATGACGTAATATGTAAACCATGTGCACGGTTTTCAAAAAAATATTATTGTTTGATCCAGGGATTCTAAAATCGTCGGCAGGCTGGTCATTGACCGATTTTCGGGAAGAATGTCCGATTGAAATTTCAAAATTGGTAAAAAAATCGGTCATGAATAGTGGCCCATAAATTGTTAAAAAAAATTACCAAAATGTACATTTTTTACATCGGTCATGATTAGTGGCCCATAAATTGTTACAAAAATGACCAACATGTACATTTTTCACAGCTTAATCAGCTATTAACCTGTCAATTATCGAATTCACAACTCTGCTACCATGACTACCACGACTACACGTTCCGTGAAAAGCCTGCAGCATAGATGAAACGGGATGTGGTCGGTCTCACTTTAACAACGGGCGGGTTTGTTTAATTTGCAAATGAACTGCGCTAGTCCGGCTCAGATGTCAGAATTAAAAGTGGCAATACCCGTGATTGTATTAATTAACGTACAAAAATAAAACAGCATTTTATTGAAAGAAGTGTTAGTCCGATGTACGTTATTCTGAATGACCGCCGATCGAATAAAATAAAGTACGTTTAAAAATGTTGTTTCGCAAATTCAAGAAAACTTCTACAATGTGGATTTTAGTTAAATTGATTGCGATTCACAGCAAAGTTGAAAGGCTCAAATGAATAGATACTTAATGTGAAAACTAATCGAGTAACCGGCTTGCTTACTTAGGGCCATAACGATTCAAATGATTTTTAAATTTACAAAAATCTACGTACGCAACATTTATTTCCGACTCGGAAATAAATGTTGCATACACAGACTTGTGTAAGTTCTTATAGATTCAAGAATTACTAATTCATGACATAATCGATGTATATTTAGGTAAAGCGAATACTTGCCTCCCGTAATTCCGAGAGTTAATACATGTTCAATAAACTAAAAAATCCACTTCACAATCGCTATGAACACTGCTGTAGATTACTATTTTGAACTGTTACGTCACGTTTTCAATGCATGGGATTCTAGTGTATTACAACAAAGACGCCGTAAACTTCAAACGTCGCCTGCCGCTCTAATAAATCGATCAAAGAATTTTTTCCGTCTACAGAACGACAATCATGAAATTAATCTGTTGGAAGGTTGTAGGATATCGCCGACGAGAATTTATGTTGTAAGGGAGGAATGAACTGGGGTCGGGTGAGTTAAATGCACTGAACGCGGGGACCGGAAGTCGCAGTTCGTGCGGACCGGAAAGCGCTGTTCGTGCGAACCGGAAGTCGGGAAATAGTCAATTTTGGCGCGAATGTCCGATTGGGAATTTAAAATTTTAGAATCCCTGGTTTGATCATAATTAACATTGTGTCAAACTTTCATTCAATTAGAGTAAGCTTACTTTGAGATATTTAAAATTGAAAAGTGTGCACTTAGAACTTTTGAACAGTGTAGAAAGTTTTACATAAAGTACCTATTATGCATGAAGTATTTGTTTTAAAAAAGCTTTTTTTAATACCATACCCAATTTGGGACTGTTTCAAATGGTAGGGTATTTTGCTGAATATACTACTGTGGCAGCTTCTTTTTATACGCCCGTTTGAAAAACGGGAGGTATTATGGGAACACCTGCGGCGGGCAGCAGCATCCACATGGTTTCCGCTCTCTAAGTCAAAGAGTTTTCATCTGATCTTTATCAAACTTGGTGAATATGTTGGTGGGCATAATATCTCGACCAAGTTCTATAACCAGCCAAATCCCCCCCAGGCACTCCTGAATTATGGCCCTTGAATTGTCCAAAATTACTGTTTCCACTCTGTAAGTCAAAGAGTTTTCATCCGGTCTTTATCAAACTTGGTGAATATGTTGGTGGGCATAATATCTGGACCAAGTTCTATAACCAGCCAAATCCCCCACGCACTCCTGAATTATGGCCCTTGAATTGTCCAAAATTATTGTTTCTGCTCTCCAAGTCAAAGAGTTTTCATCCGGTCTTTATCAAACTTGGTTAATATGTTGGTGGGCATAATATCTGGACCAAGTTCTATAACCAGCCAAATCCCCCCAGGCACTCCTGAATTATGGCCCTTTAATTGTTTAAAATTTGGGTTTCCGCTCTCTTAAGTCAAAGAGTTTTTGTCCTGTCTTTATCAAACTTGGTGAATATGTTGGTGGGCATAATATCTGGACCAAGTTCTATAACCAGCCAAATCCCCCCCTGATCTCCTGAATTATGGCCCTTGAATTGTTTAAAATAAGGGTTTTACGCTCTCTAAGTCAAAGAGTTTTCATCCGGTCTTTATCAAACTTGGTGAAAATGTTGGTGGGCATAATATCTCGACCAAGTTCTATAACCAGCCAAATCCCCCCAGGCACTCCTGAATTATGGCCCTTGAATTGTCCAAAAACTGAATTAGCCGTATCTGCTCTCCAAGTCGAATAATTTTCATCGGATCGTTATGCAACTTTGATGATCAGCATTTGGACAGGCGTATTTTGTGTCAGTTTGGCACTCTTGTTAAACTTGTTGAATTGCTTCTATATGTTACTAGGAACTGATTATTTACTTGATAGACTTTGTTGTCATTTGTTTGGCAAACATGTACTCTGACAACCCATTTTCAGATTACCTGTATTTAGTTTTGCTTCATTTCACTATTGTTCATTAAAATGATGTAGGTCACAATCAATTACCTTCTAATTATAGTCCTTCTTTGTAAAAAAAAAAAGATGTTATCTTTGACATATTTTATAATGTCATTTGAAGTCAAAATCAAGGTCATCAGTAAAATCAAAGTACTTGATTTTAAACAAAATAATCACTCCATTTTCATTCAATTTCCATCAGATTTACATGATGGCATTTTTGACAAATTTCAAACTTGGTCTTGTGGGTCAAAATCAAGTTCAATTTAAGCAAGACATCTTTGTAAAAAAAAATAGAGGCAAAATGGTCCATCCAGTTGTCATAGAAATCTTTGTAATCCAGAAAAAAACTTATATTTTCATCTGATTATCACCAGACTTGAGAATGTATGTTGTGATATATTGATTATAATCTTCATAAATTTAAAATAGTCATATGCCGTCACAAACAATGTCATTATGTTAACCCTTTCCTTGATTTATAAGCATTTTTACGCGTGTGCGACCAGTGTAGATCCAGATCAGCCGGCACATCCGTGCCTTCTGATCAGGATCTGCACTGGTCACATTTCTTATAAATTATAACCTAATTAATCAAATACCGAACAGTTTAGATCCTGATCAGACGGCACGGATGTGCCGGCTGATCTGGATCTAAACTGTTCGCCCTAGCAATAAAGGTGTATCTATACAGGAAAGGTTAAATCAAAGGAAGATCTTGTTACCTCACCAGAGGTTGCATTTGTTCTTTCAGCAATCTCACTAAAGTCAGATCTAACCAAATGTTAGATCTGATGACGGCCCGCAGACACCGTACATAATTAAAAGCGGTTTTCTCGATTACTGTTTTTAGAAATTGTCAACAAAGGAAGCATGATTTATAACGCTCGCAAAATGATCTGAAAATGTCATTACATAAGAAATGAATGCAATACTATATAAACACATATATCTCCAGTAAAATATGTCTTATGCAGGTTGTCAACACTTTCCATGGTTTAAAATACTATTTTTACTTTCAATTTTGCGATTTTGTAGTCGACAATCTGATTGGTTCAAAGGGTTAGTGATAAAACCACGTTTTAATTACTCGTCTTCAGATCCTGATAGCGTAGCGGTTTCCAGGAGATATTTTAATCAGATTGTTCTTTCAGTTAACAATACTTTCATAGTGTCTTTTAAAGGAGATTTGATGAGGTCCTAGATGTTCATAGTGAAAGATTTAGAACTATCTATAATTCATTTAGCCATATTCATCTACATGTTTATCTGATTTCTACAGATGATCTGTTTCAAAGCATGTGTGATACATTACATCAGAAGTTCAACAACAGTCCGTTAACAAGTAGTCCTGACCAGACGTACATCAAGGGACAAGCTTGTGCTGCCTTCTATGACAAAGATCGGCAGTGGCACAGGGCCACAGTACTGGACATAGAACCTACTCGAGTGAAGGTTAACTGTCCTTTGTTGTTTGCAAAAACATTTGAACCTTTCAAAGATAAGGCAATACATAGGAACCACTTTGTCTGTCTATTGGTTTAATGCCTATGATAAAAGGGTTATGATGATGCTAAAATGTTTAGTTCAAGATCACTTTTGTCAGACTTTGCCCCTTTTCGCGCTTGGATTTTTAGGCCCCCATGAAGTGACGGGCATATAGAGTTGCACTGGTTCGTACGTCCATCCATCTGTATGTAAGTCCCACAAATCTTTTGGCATCAACTCCTTAATAACTATCATGCTGATTTCTTTCAAATTTGCACAGATGATCAAGCAGGATGAGTAGATGGTTTTAAAGAAAAGATTTTTTCCTGCAACCATTTTAACCAGAGGTATCGGAGTGGGAGCATCAGTGTTATTCTGGGAAAGTACCTGAGGGAGATACAAGTGTTTAACTGAACACCCATCTAGTTGAGAAAACTGGTCACATGATGGGTGGGGTTGAGTAATTTGGGGTAGGCCATTCAACGATATCACAAAATTAAGACACTTTCAGTAATAATGTAACATTTGGCTATTAAATTAATAGGATAAAACAATAGGAGTAATTTTGCTTAACTGCTTAATTAACTTTTGCCAAGAGGTATTATAAATGGGCTGAACTGAAAGAATCTCAGCCCAAATTGAAAGAAATGCAAACCATACCTTGGTTCTTGCTAATTGATATTCTGTGAGACAAGAACTAGTAATGGTGTGTCAGCTTTGTATTGTTTCAATCTCAGTAAATGGAAATACAGTTGAACCTGGTTTAGCCGTCACATGAATTCAGCAACCACCTGTCTAAAAGAGCAAGTTTGAATATGTACTAAGCTGACATTTTGTTCATTTTTTACCTGTACTAAACAGCCATCTTTGTTATGCAGCCACATTTTGTCACTTCCTTGATTGGCTGCTTAATACAGGTTTGACTGTAGTCACATTACTAGTATTCATTCTCCAACCTACTACCACCCCACTCCAACCCCAACTCCATTATTCCATCTACATGCACAGCTTTAGGAGAACAATATGAAAATTTTTAACTTCGATCATTAAGTTGATGTTGTGTAATGATTTTTGAAAAGCGTCTTAAGTAGAAATGTAGTGACTAAATAAGAAACCATGTAGACCCAGTTCAAACTGCTTTGTTTAGAAATGAGGGTGTTTTATGCAAATTTATTTCTTGTTGCATGATTTTTACATGAAAGTCATAATTTTAACAAATTTTAGCATGACCAATAGCTGGTTGATAGACAAGACATACACGATATAAGTTATTCTCAAATAGTATTTGTACTAAACTTCATCATAAAATCAGCCTGTTCAAGATACTAAGTGGAGTATATAGATGTATGTTACAGCTATTTTTTGTTGTTTACAGATCCACTTCATAGACTATGGTAACATGGAGTGGGTGGAGTATGAGAACCTGCGTGCTGATATAGAAGAGTTCACAGAGCTTCCACAGCAGACATTCCTCTGTACTCTACATGATGTTAGACCAGTAAGTACCATCACAAGGTTTGCTTATCTTTCCTTGAGCAAGAAAAGCTAGAAGTTCTCAAAGAATTTCATTAAAAAGTTGTTTGTATCATTATTCTTTCACATTGATTTTTGTAAAGCACCTTGAGGAAACTAGACTGATCGACATTGTGATAAGTATAGACCCTGATCAAATAGCCGACTAACACAGTCCAAAAAGGATGAAAACTGTTTAATTGACATATTAAAACTGCTACGCTGATCAGACTGCAGAAATAAACAGGCAGATCTGTGCCCAAGGTTATAAAACTGAGTTTGGAAACCAGTCTCAAATCTCACGCATCTGATTGGCTGAAATGACGACCAGTTGCCATTTCAGCCAATCATATGCTTGAGATTTGAGACTGGGTTTCCATGCTCAGTTTTATAACCTTGGGCACTGATTCAACACTATATTCAAATAGGCCATAAGCTCTATTTTGTCATGATTCAGCCAGTTTTATTTATGAACACACCTTTGTTTAAATTGAGCATGTTCACTTAGTGTTCTTACATATGTTTTGCTGAAATTTGTTGACTGAATAGTGATTCCATGCAGATGTGCTGCTCAGAGTTGTTTTCCGAGATTTGACAAGAAGAATGTACAGGATGCTTTCATAAAATCAAATAACATTGACATTTCTTCAAAATGCATTTTATAGTTGTAGATTTTTGTTAATTTCTTGAAAAAATACAACATTTCTGGAGATAACAGGATTTTTTTTTTGGTTGTAGGTGACGGAAGACGGGAAATGGGACATCGCAACCTTGGAGTTCATGCATAGAGAACTAGTCAACAAATACTGTATTGTCACTGTGATGGTGAGTTGCCTGTTCTATCGTTAAAACAGTCTTTGAACCAACCACTAAATCACAAGTGTAACCATTTACTTATGGCATACTGCTTACATCCCATGGGTGACCAGTGTAGATCCAGAATAGCCTGTGAATTTGTGATTTATTTGATTATTTCAGACTAACAAATGAACATTGTAGATCCAGATCAGAATGCATGGATGTGCAGGTTGATCTGGATCTATATTGGTTGCATATGAGATACATGTATAAGTAATATTATGGAGCAAAGGTAAGGGAACTTAAAGTAGTAGCCAGCTACTATTAGGGTCAGTTTCACACTACAGATCTCTGAGGACCATCTATATGATGGATCCCATTAAATTCTGTGGATGTGACCCTTTCCTCCATATAAATATACCTTTATGGTGTGGAAGAACAGTGTTGATCAGCTTGCACATCTGTGCCATCTGATGAGGATCTGCACTGTTCGCTTCTAGGTTAGAAATAACCTTGTGGGTCTAAAAGTGATGACACTGATGTGCCGGCCGATCTGAATCTACACGTTTTGCACATGCAATAAACTGTGTATATGTTAATCATTGTCAGATAATAAACATACATACTGAACTATTATTGTAGCCATGTCATACAGCAGTTTGTTGTCTATACAGGAGAAGAATGGTTATGAGAATGAGCATATGACTGTGAACTTGGAGATAAATGGCAAAGACTTTGGTTCCCTGCTTGTACAGTACGGTATGGCCCAGCGTGGAGAATACATCACGGACCAGGAGATGCAGAGCTTGCAGATTGAACACATTATAAATGTAACATGCTTATTCCATATCATTTTTTCATTGCAAAGTTTGATTGGAGTTATCATTTGTGAAGTATTTATAGAGAAATAAAGTACTGAGATATATTCTGTAGTGTTGAAATCAAACAGTCCTATAACACTTATCATCTGGGTTATTTAACTCACTTGTAAGACAGTGACATGGTGTTCCTAGTTAGGGATCATAAAACCTGGTCTGGTCTTTATGCTGATGCTTTCTGGTTGTAGAATAAAATGCCTTCAAGACAAATCACCTTTGCTGAATTTGACATCTGTCATTTCCCGGACAAAATCCCTTCCTTGAAATTTACAGTTAATTTTATTTTTAAAATTACAAGTAAGTTGTGTAGAATAAGGTCAGAAGAAATGTTTATTAAATATTCTGAGATTTCAAAACAGGTAAACCTTTGAGTAAAACGATTTGCAATGGAGTATATCCACTTAACACAAAAATTTGTACCTGTAGTTGGTGTTGGTATTTGATATTAATACTCCCCTTTATACCTTGCAGTTGTGGGAGAATAATAACTGTTTACATTGTGCCATTCAGTATGATATGAAAAGCTGAGAATAGCTGCTGTACCAATAACAAATCTGGTAAAAAGTTTGGATTGAATAATATGTGCTTAACCCTTTCATCCATAGACACACCTTTATTGCATGGGCAAACAGTGCAGATCCAGATCAGCCGCCACATCCGTGCTGTCTGATCAGGATCTGCTCTGTTTGCTGTATGATTCATTAGGTTATTTCTGACCAAAATGCATCCAGTGCAGATCCTGATCAGATGGCACAGATGTGCCGGCTGATCTGGATCTACACTATTTGCACATTCGTAAAAATGCTTTTATATGGAGAAAACGGTTAAGCAGTTAATATGCATTGCTGGTCTGTAAATCTATTTCAGAATATCAATCCCTTTACACCAATGTCTACACCAAAAGCTGGAATGTTGGTCCCAGTCCTAGTCTCCCATGTTGAACTTCCCAATGTTGTAAGTACACTGTTTAGATTTTGAGAATTTAGTCATCAATTACTAGAAACAGTGTGCTCAAAGTTATGTGTGGTAATATTTCAGATTGAAATCATTTTAAAATAATAGTGTTTTGTTTTGTTTTTTACATAAAAATATGATTTGATATCATAGGATTGTATTCATATTTTGTGTCCCTTCTTTTCAGGACACTTAACTTGATATCGAGCTCTAGCTCGGGTCGCGAAGCGACCCGAGCGTTAAGCTCGTCTTAAGGTCGCAGGAATGCCCATTCACTAACGAAAAAAAAACTTTGCCCTTCCGTTTGCGCTGGTTTCCGGTTGTGCACAGCATAAGGCAATGTAAACACGGGAAAAAAACTGACCGGTAAAAACTTACGGCAAAGTATTGTTTTTACAAATTTTGTTATTGGCTTTATTTTTGTAAATTGCTAATTGCAAAATATCTTTAAAAATTAAAACTTATTATTCGGTAGCATTGTTTTCGGACTAGCATTTTGGAAAGCTAAATAACTAAATCGTCAGTTTAGAGAGTAGGTTGTCGTTCGTTGTAACCAATAGCAATACTAGCAATCGGCCATTTTTAGAAACTAGACTGAAGAAATCAAGTTGAAAACTACTGAATGGTAGCTTGTCAGTGGATTATTTGGCCTTTAAATTCAAAGGAGCTTAAGGCCCAGCGACGGAACAATCAGATGCATGGAGTTTTTCTTGAAAACAAGATGTAAGGCTGGTGGGAACCAACTTTTATGTGAAGCTGAATTGTGAACTGGACCTCTCAATGTTCAGTCACTCAGTCACATTGTGAGACACACTGAGCTTAGGCTTAGCGTAGACCAGCGCCACAATTCAGTTTTGTATAAGAGTTTTTTGTCACTGGTCATGTTCGTCATTCAGACATGTGAGCTCACGGCAGTCGAAGATATTGTTTGTGAGAGTACTGAACACGAGGTAGATCTATGAGATTTCTTTTATTTATTCTTATAAAACACATGGAATAAGAGCAAATCTAATCCACAGGGGCGTTGAAGACTGACTCTGTTTTCTAAAAAAAAAAAGAATCTGGCCCCTTCCCCCTAAAAAATGAGGGTCTACACTGGGTCTACACTGCATAAACATAATGTTTATTGTTTTGGTTGATAGATTTGGATCGTTATCAGTCTTTTCCCACCAAATTTATGATCAAATACCATGGAATTGGTATATGGATTACAGTCAATAGGCCACAAACAAGTCAAATGAACCACACTTTATTTTGAAAAAGCTCAAATAGGCCTCAAAAATAGGCCACATTTTTATTTTATTTATAAAGTTTTTAGTATCATTGTGTTAATATGTTCTATGTCAGTTTATGATGTTTTATAAAATATTTTTCATGAACAAGTTGCTTCATAGATTGGACATTTTGTACAAAGCAACATGTCCTTTTTCCGGATTTTTGTCCAAGACTATCATGACTAAACAGGTGGGAAAACAATTAACAAAATGTTGCAACAAAAGAAAAGACATCATTTATATGTCAATATGCTCTTTTGATCAATGACCTACAAAAGTCACTAGGTCTACACTAGCACAGAATCAAATATTGATGGTTGCAACATAAGCTGTGTATTTTGCATTGTCCAACATGGAAATTGGTTTAGAAATAAATTTATTTATTTATTAAATATAACACCTTTGATTGCATTAGCACCTCTCACTTTTACTGCAAGTGTTGTAAATTTTGTATAATAGACTTACAAGTACTGCCTGAATTGACTTGTGGCCTATTTGACATGGTACCTCCAGAAACAATTTTTTTTTTTAATTTTTGGCCAAATACATGACAGATTGTCCTAAATGTATGAAATTTCAGGTTTTATAAATTGTATAGACAATAATTTTCTCAAAGTAACTACTGAGTATTACCTTTTTAATGTTAATACACAGTAATATGAGATTTTAAATAAAAGAGAAATTTACCCTTTTACTCTACAGACATGCCTTTTTACCTGTGTGAGACCGGTGTAGATTCAGATTAGCTGGCACATCTAATCAGGATCTGCACTGTTCACTTTTTGGTCAGAAATAACCTAATGATTTAAACAAGTGAACATTGCAGATCCTGATCAGACATCATGGATGTGCTGGCTGATCTGAATCTACACAGTTTTTCCATGCCATAAAGGTGTTTACATGGAGGAAAGGGTTAATCTCCAATTTATTATCATCAGTTGGGACCAAAAAGTTTGACCAGAAAGCAGAATACATGTGTACCAAGAATAGCATCAAATATCAAGTTAATGCTCATTTTGGGAATTAAAAGTGTTCTATTATTACCATATTTTCTGTCATGTGCACATTTCAACATGATTTCATAATCAAAATATGTATGTGAGAAACATGTATAATCAAATACACTATTTACAAGGTGTCTGTTTTGTTTTGTTTTATTTTTGCAAATTTTGTTAAATATTCATGGTGTCACTAAATTTGCTCAGCATTAAAAATTTGTGGTTTAGAAAATAAAAATAAATCAAAGCTTTCATAATCATTTAAATTGTTGAAAAAAAAGTAGATTGTTGTGAAGAGAAAGAAAAACATTTCTTGCCATGTCAGTGGGTTTTTGGCCTCTTTAAATACATGTAAAAATCTGAATATACCGATACTTTGATCTGCTTAAGCTGGACTTTAACACAGAAAACTGGAAATTGCACTCATAATAAAAACAATGATTTTTTTCTTTTGTATGTTTATGTTTTAGCAATGTTACAGAAAAGAAGTTTACATTTTTTAATATATGGTACTTTTTAAAGAGAAATTTACCTATTTTAAAGTTGTTATGCCTAAATTTCTGCAATGAAAAATACAAAATCAAGAAAATATCAACTGGAATGAGCTTCAGAATTTGAAATTCACATTTTCCAGTATATATATTACATTTTATAAAATACTTACCAGACAGAGGTCCAAAAGTGGTTATGAATAATGGCATTTTATATTGCTAATTGATGTGTTCATGGGTTTACATTTTTTTGCAAACAATCTCTTAAAAGTGTTATTATACATTTTAAAAAATGGACCAACAACATTTTTAATGCATGATTTGATTGGCAACTGCAATTCATTTATGTAATGAAAATAGATATAAAGAAGCATTTTGTTTGTGACATTGTACATGTTTATGTTTAATTGATTGAGATTATTTCATCTATTTTGGCCCAATAGCTGAACTATTTTTCAACTTAAATAAGTAATTCTATCATGCACATTTAAGTAACTTGGCTCAAATATGTACCTTATTGTCACCAAATATGTACCATATTGTCACAATATTTTTCACACGGCATCTATAGCTTCAAATTACTGTTGTTAATAACTGAAAATTCCTATGGCATTGTCATTCTTTGAGATATTTTCAAATGACTTTGCAAAAATATGCCCCAAAATCTAGGTGATGTATCACACTACATATTGAAGTCTCAATGTGGTGTTAATGTGATGTACATGTATATTAAAACAGTACTTTTTAGGTCTATATTATAACTTTATTCATATACATGCATATATATTTTTGTGAATAGCATGGAACAATTTTGTGCAATTGCAAGTTACAAAATGCAAGTGTAATCAAGGTAACATTTTAAAAAATAAAAAAAAATAAAATTTATTTTTCAGAGAATAATATATTAATTTTCATGCACATGTGACAATGTAATATTTTCATGTATCATTGATGAAGAATTTATCAATATTCAATATTGCATTAATTGAGGTAATGGAACACATTTGGGTTGTAAATTTAAGCAAGTAGCCTTTGTGTTTACACACTAAAAACCCAAATGTTTAGTAAAAGTCAGATCGCCAGTTGTTCAGCTGAATTAAGTTGATGTAGACTTAAATTCTTTCCAAAAATCACATAATTTTATCGTGCATGAGTAGGCTAACAAATGTTAGAAACAAATTATTTTTTAATATAAATCATTATCTGAGATGAATAAAGCTAGAGCTCGATAAGAGGCAGTGCCTTAGTTCATATTATTTGTTGTAAAGGCCTGTGAACAGCAGCATGGGATTGCATTTGGGGTCAAGGTCACTGTTACTAAAAAAAAAGAAATTCCTTGTCCATACAATCAATTGAAACTGGTTTGAGATACATGTATCAATTTAACTTAAAAGTTAAAGTGGAAAGGTAGGGGGTTCAGACATGATTCTAGTTCTTATCTTAATGAGTGTGTTTACTTCTTAATAAATCACAGATTTAAAATTATGTTTAAAAAGGCAGAGTTAAGCCCCATAAAAATTTATTAAATACTTAGATTTTAAAGAAAAGTTTTTACTAAAAATAAAATGAAATTTTTTTTTAAATATAAGTAATGAGTGTAAGAATACAAAACTTCATCATCCTTTTAATCCAGGGGATATGATTGTTATCCAATTGTGAACAACAGTGTAGATCCAGATCAGCTTGCACATCTGTTCCATCTGATCGCCATCTACAGTGTTCACTTTTAGATTTAATGGGTTATTTCTGACCAGAGGTCACCAGTGTAGATCCCATGGATGTGCTGGCTGGTCTTGATTTACTCTGGTCAAATATGTGTTAATAGGCATATAGGCGTACATATGGAGTTAAGGGTTAATATATAAATATCCCTTTTCAACTGCATTGTTAGAATTATAGAGATGTAAATGTCTCTTCAGGTATATATCCAGCCCATGAAAATTGAGATTACCCCCGAGATGGAACCTAGTCATAAAGTTGAGGTGGAGAGAAGAAATGCTGATCTCGCGGCACTGGAAAGATTGACTCCTGACTTGTACCATTCTGCACCTACCTTACCTGGAATACCTAATCCAAAGCCAGGTAATTTATGGCCGTAAAATGGAATACCTAATCTAAAGCTAAAAACAGGTATTACACTTCAACGACTTTCTCTATGATGAAGACTTATTCATCTAATGAACCATAATTTCTGATGGTATGCAGTGTTACGTAATTCTTTTTCAGGCGTGGTTACACTAAAAGGCTGAAACATTATATTGCACTGTGCACAATGTTTTGACCAATGGCATCGCCATGCATGCACATTGTGCCATAAGTTTGCTGCGAAATAGATTGCTGTCATTCATTATGTCGTCAATGTGACTGTTCCAACAGCCATTCAAAATGGCCATTAATATCACAAATTCTTCACACAATATCTGTATTAATAAGAGTATTTATCTGTGGAAATATAAGGATTGAATTGATATTTGAATGTTTTCATTTAAGTTTGAGTAAAACTTGGGTATGAACAATAGTTGGATTGTTTAAATTAAGTGTGAAGCCCTTCAGGCTAAACTACTCAACTAATTCAAAGCCTTATAATCTATAACCTTATTTGGAAAACAAAATCAAAATGTTTGATCATTGCAAACTGTTAGACAAGTGTAAATGTATTCGGATTCAGTTACATGCATATACATTACATGTATAAGGGCTGAAGGTTATAAAGCTGAGATTGGAAACCAGTCTCAAATCTCAAGTATCTGATTGGCTGAAATGGCCACCAGTCGCCATTTCAGCCAATCAGATGCTTGAGATTTGAAACTGGTTTCCATGCTCAGTTTTATAACCTTGGGCAATTTTCAATGTTCAGACATGTTGAGGCTGAATCTTTCTAGCTATTAAACTGATTATTCTCTGATAATAATCTTCTTGGATTCTTGATGTGTTGCAGGTTTGCCATGTTGTGCCCAGTTTGGCTTAGACCAGTGTTGGTACAGAGCTGTCATTATCACTGCCTAAAATTGTTGATGTATTGTTGTAGGCCTGCCATGTTGTGCCCAGTTTGGCTTAGACCAGTGTTAGTACAGAGCTGTCATTATCACTGTCTAATATTGTTGATGTATTGGTGTAGGTCTGCCATGTTGTGCCCAGTTTGGCTTAGACCAGTGTTAGTACAGAGCTGTCATTATCACTGTCTAATATTGTTGATGTATTGTTGTAGGTCTGCCATGTTGTGCCCAGTTTGGCTTAGACCAGTGTTGGTACAGAGCTGTCATTATCACTGTCTAAAATTGTTGATGTATTGTTGTAGGTCTGCTGTGTTGTGCACAGTTTGGCTAAGACCAGTGTTGGTACGGAGCTGTCATTATCACTGTCTAATATTGTTGATGTATTGTTGTACGTCTGCCGTGTTGTGCACAGTTTGGATTAGACCAGTGTTGGTACAGAGCCGTTATTATCACTGTCTAATATTGTTGATGTATTTTTGTAGGTCTGCCATGTTGTGCCCAGTTTGGCTTAGACCATTGTTGGTACAGAGCTGTCATTATCACTGTCTAATATTGTTGATGTATTGTTGTAGGTCTGCTGTGTTGTGCCCAGTTTGGCTTAGACCAGTGTTGGTACAGAGCTGTCATTATCACTGCCTAAAATTGTTGATGTATTGTTGTAGGTCTGCTGTGTTGTGCACAGTTTGGCTTAGACCAGTGTTGGTATAGAGCTGTCATTATCACTGTCTAAAATTGTTGATGTATTGTTATAGGTCTGCTGTGTTGTGCACAGTTTGGCTTAGACCAGTGTTGGTACGGAGCTGTCATTATCACTGTCTAATATTGTTGATGTATTGTTGTAGGTCTGCCGTGTAGTGCACAGTTTGGATTAGACCAGTGTTGGTACAGAGCCGTTATTATCACTGTCTAATATTGTTGATGTATTGTTGTAGGTATGCCATGTTGTGCCCAGTTTGGCTTAGACCATTGTTGGTACAGAGCTGTCATTATCACTGTCTAATATTGTTGATGTATTGTTGTAGGTCTGCTGTGTTGTGCCCAGTTTGGCTTAGACCAGTGTTGGTACAGAGCTGTCATTATCACTGTCTAAAATTGTTGATGTATTGTTGTAGGTCTGCTGTGTTGTGCACAGTTTGGCTTAGACCAGTGTTGGTACAGAGCTGTCATTATCACTGTCGAATATTGTTGATGTATTGTTGTAGGTCTGCTGTGTTGTGCCCAGTTTGGCAAAAACTGTGTTGGTACAGAGCTGTCATTATCACTGTCTAATATTGTTGATGTATTGTTGTAGGTCTGCTGTGTTGTGCACAGTTTGGCTTAGACCAATGTTGGTATATAGCTGTCATTATCACTGTCTTATATTGTAGATGTATTGTTGTTGGTCTGCCATGATGTGCCCAGTTTGGCTTAGACCAGTGTTGGTACAGAGCTGTCATTATCACTGTCTAATATTGTTGATGTATTGTTGTAGGTCTGCCGTGTTGTGCACAGTTTGGATTAGACCAGTGTTGGTACAGAGCCGTTATTATCACTGTGTATCCAGAGACGGAACAAATTCTGGTCCTGTTTGTTGACTATGGCAACTCGGAAATTATCACTATAAATAAGTACGCATTTTTTCTATGTTTTTTTTATGCCCCTGCCATGAAATGGCGAAGGGCATTAAGAGTAGCTCCTATCTGTCTGCACGTCCGTCCGTCCGTCCGATATTCTCGTGAACGCAACTCCTCCTACACTACTGGTGGGAATTTAATGAAACTTGACCACAATGCTTGGCCTGATATGTTGTTGTGCATAAAGGTGGGGTTTCGCTCTTACATGTTCCGTTCAGAAGTTATGGTCCTTTGATACTTCCATTTACATTAGTTTTAATAGGAGTATATCTCGTGAACGCAACTCCTCCTACACTACTGGTGGGAATTTAATGAAACTTGACCACAATGCTTGGCCTGATATGTTGTTGTGCATAAAGGTGGGGTTTTGCTCTTACATGTTCAGTTCAGAAGTTATGGCCCTTTGATACTTCCATTTACATTAGTTTTAAAAGGAGTATATCTCGTGAACGCAACTCCTCCTACACTACTGGTGGGAATTTAATGAAACTTGACCACAATGCTTGGCCTGATACATGTATGTTGTTTTGCATAAAGGTGGGGTTTTGCTCTTACATGTTCCGTTCAGAAGTTATGGCCCTTTATAATTCCATTTACATTAGTTTTAATAGGAATATATCTTGTGAACGCAACTCCTCCTACACCTCTGCTTGGAATTTGATGAAACTTTACCACAATGCTTGGCCTGATATGTTGTTGTGCATAAAGGTGGGGTTTTGTTCTTACATGTTCTGTTCAGAAGTTATGGCCCTTTGATACTTCCATTTACATTAGTTTTAATAGGAATATATCTTGTTTCTTATATTTTGTGTTAAGCAAAATATGCATTTTGCCCATAACTTTAAAACTACTTGAGATACTGCCTTGAAACTTGAAATATATTTTCACCATCAAAATCTACATCATAACCAACAAGACCCATAACTCTGCTTCCAACATTTTTCAAATCATGTCACTTTTCACTTACATTTTGTGTTAAGAAAAATATACACTTTGCCCTTAACTTCATTTGGAATGGAGGGATTTCAAAATAACTTGGCACAAATGTTCACCATAACAAGGCGGTGTGTCGTGACAATACCCATGCCTGTAGGTCCAAGGTCAAGGTCACTGTTACTAAAAATAGAATTTTCTTGCAAAATCTTGTCCGCTCTGTAACTTTGTTATTTCTTATTGGATTTTTAAATAACTTGGTATAATTGTTCACCATATCAAGACGGTATGTCACGTACATGCCCAAGCCTTTTGGTCGAAGGTCAAGGTCACTGTTACTAAAAATAGAATTTTCTTCTGGAGGGATTTCAGTGTATCGCGTACCATGCCCATGCCTGTAGGTCAAGGTCACTGTTACTAAATATAGAATTCTCTTGTCCGGGCTGTAACTTTGTTAGGAATAGATTGATTTCAAAATAACTTGACACAAATGTTCATCATGACAAGATGGTGTGTCCCGTACCATGCCCATGCCTGTAGGTCCAAGGTCAAGGTCACTGTTACTAAAATAGAAATTTCTTGTCAGGGTTGTAACTACGTTAGGAATAGAGTAATTTCAAAATAACTTGGCAGAAATGTTCACCATGACAAGGTGGTGAGTCGTGTACCATGTCCATGCCTGTAGGTCCAAGGTCAAGGTCACTGTTACTAAAAATAGAATTTCCTTGTCCGGGCTATAACTTTGTTTTGAATGAAGGGTTTTCAAAATAACTTGGCACAAATGTTCACCATGACAAGGCGGTGTGTTGCGTAGATTACCCATGCCTGTAAGTCCAAGGTCAAGGTCACAGTTACTAAAACTTGAATTTACTTGTTCGGGCTATAACTTCTTTATGAATGAAGGGATTTCAAAATAACTTGGCACAAATGTTCACTATGACAATGCATTGCATTACCACCAACTTCTTCACAGACATTTCTGTAATGAGAAGACAACACAAATACAAATAATTTACTTGATCATCAAGTTTATGCATATTCTTATAATTACTCGAACATCACTGTCCTTGAAATGCTATTATTCCCATCATTGCACTTTAGTATCTGAAAACGATGCATAGTGGGGGCATCCGTGTCCTATGGACACATTTCTAGTATGAAATATAACATCCCCCATTTCCTGCAACTTGCAGACAATCAGTTTTCTTGTTTTCTGTGAAAGTAAAAGATCTCCCTTAAACACAAATGTATGAACCATTAGCCTTGATCAAAAATAGTCTGATATATAGGATGTATGCCTTTAAACCTTTGCTCCATATAAACAACTTCTATAGCATGGGCTAACCGTGTAGATCCAGGTCAGACTGCACTTTGTACCTTCTGATGAGGATCTATACTGTTCTCTTCTTTGTCAGAAATGACTTAATTAATCAAAAAGTGAACAGTGTGCATCCTGATCAGACCATGCAGATATCCCGGCTGATCTGGATCTACACTGTTGGCTTATGGAGTAAAAGGTAATTTCTAGCCTGTTTTTTAATGCCCCTCCCCCCCCCAAGCCACCCCACAAATATTGACCACATACCCGAATTTTGTGGCCTCATCTTCTCATTACTTATGAGTGGATTTCTACCAAACTTGCACAGATGATCAAGCAGGATGTGTAGATGATCATACAAAAAAAGAGATTTTTTCCTGTGACCATTTTTACCAGAGTTATGGCCCTTTGTTACAAATGTTGTAGCAGTGGAGGCATCAGTGTCCTAAGGCACATTCTAGTTTTGATACATTTGACAAACACTGAAATCTTGAATGTGTGTATTTAGCATCAATGTTTTGAAGTTGTATAAAAATGCCACATGCCACTTCCATGAAATTCCTTAGATTTTCATCAAGAAAGATTTCTTTACATTTTTTGTGGATAGCTTGATTTTAACAAAATTATGAAATGCTCAGTGAAATAAATAATATTCTGTAAAATCCAGTCAGTAACAATCATATGAATAATATCCATACACTGTTGTAGGTTACGTGCCATACCCCCAAGTTTCCTCAAGTTACCATGCCAGTCACTGCGGTGTACCATAGCAGATTTGAAGCCTGCCAACATGGTGGTGTCCTGGACTAAGAACGCTCTGATGGAGATGATGTCAGTTATTGGCAGTAGACTGCTCCTTGCCAAGTTTGTGGTTAGTTTTGATTTGAATATTTATCCTTTTCCTCCATATAATATTTTATATGCATTTTACCGCATGTGTGACCAGTGCCATCTGATTAGGATCTAATAAATATGAGATTGTCAGTTTGGAGACTGGTCTCAGCCAGGGTTGGTCTCTGATTTCAGTTATAATATTGATTTTGTTCCATGATTCAGAAGTTGTTAAAAAGCCATCAAGAAGTGATTTTCTCCATCCTCGCATTTTAAGGATGTATTGTTTGTTTTAACAAAGGGATATGTTGTTTCACCTCTTTCATAAATAACACATTATGATAATTAACCCTTTCCTCCATAGATACGCATGTGCGACCAGTGTAGACCCAGATCAGGATCTGAACTGGTTGCATTTTGGTCAGAAATAACCTAACGAATAAAAAAGCAAATAGTGCATGGATGTGCCAGCAGATCTGGATCTACACTGTTTGCCCACACAATAAAGGTGTGTCTATGGAGGAAAGGGTTAATAAATACCAATTGGCTTTAGATACACTACTTTTTTATCTCAATGGTATTTGATATCTGACTGATAATTTGATAAAAATTCAGGGTCCTTTGTTATAATGGTACTAACCAAATTACAGGTGGTCTCTCAGTTTATAGCAATAAGATGTTTCACTAACCTTTTACTCCATGGGATATGGCTGTTATCCATGGGCGAATAGAGTAGATCCAGATCAACTGGCATATCCAAGACATTTGATCATGATCTACACAGTTTGCTTTCTAATTTGTAAGGTTTCAGCAGACGGCACAGGAGATAAAACATGATATATGGAGTAAAAGGTTAACAAAAGAAGTTTGATTTTTTATAATTACAGTAGTACAGGTAAATAATTGAAAATTGTAAATGCTAGCTAAGAGAATACATGTAATTCAATAAAAGGTCAGAAGAAATTATAATGTTAGAAAGATTATATTGCGATATTTTACCTTACAGAAATCTTGCCCTCTTACCATTGAGTTGCAACGTTTTACCTTACAGAAATCTCGACCTGTGACCATTGAGTTGCTATGTTTTACGTTACTGAAATCTCGACCTGTGACAATTAAGTTGCAATGTTTTACCTTACAGAAATCTCGCCCTGTGACCATAGAGTTGTATGAAGGTAGTGAGGACAATGGATTTGTGTACCAGTCTGTCATTGATGCTGGTTATGTTCAACTAGACACATCTACCAGGTGAGTACAACATTTCATAAAAAACACTTCAAGTCAATTTCATTAACCCTTTCCTCCATTTATGCCATATATATGCCTTTAATTACATGGGCAAATAGTGTAGATCGGGATTAGTTGGCACATCCATGCCATCTGATCAGAATCTTCACCGTTCGCTTTTTTATTTATTATGTTATTTCTGACCAAAAAATAAGCACTGCAGATCCTGATCAGACATCACAGTGTCTGGATCGATCCTGGTCACACATGAGTTAAAATCAGTAAATTTTTATGAAAGGGTTAATATTATGGACATATAAATCCAAGTCTTGTTGGATCATACACTTCTGTTTTTTGTGATAACCTACATCAGATATTGGTTAGTCTATGTAAAAGTATACAGTAAGACTTGATTGATTGAAAAGATAAGTAGCCTGTGACCAGACATCATTAGATAGTCAGGCTGATCTTGTTCTGCAATGGTTGCAGATGCAAGTATTATGAGGTTGTAGCACTACTTGAGTTAAATAACCCTTTCCTCCATATGTACGCCTTTTTATGCATGTGCGACCAGTGTAGATCCCGATCAGCAGGCACATCTGTGCTGTCTGATCAGGATCAGCACTGTTCTCTTTTTAGTCAGAAATGACCTGACAGAAAAAGCAAACAGTGCAAATACTGATCAGAAGGCACCAATGTGCCAGCTGACCTTGATCTAAACTGTTCACCCGCCCAATAAAGGCGTATAAATGAAGGAAAGGGTTAAACAAACAGTTGTCACCTATGTGTAAACTGTAAAAACCGGTAACTTACTGGTCCTGTACTACTTACTTGTCCAATACCCACTTGTTAGTCTTCCTGCCATCCAGACTTACTCAGTGATTTATTGGGTTTTTTTTAAAAATAATTTACCACAAATCATCTGTTAGAAGTGAGTGTCATGTATAAGATCTATGAATCTTCCTGAAAGGCCAAGGTCAAACACATTATTTTAGAAAAATATTTTTCTAAAATATTCTCGCTAATCCTGCTTCTTTTCATTGTGTTTGTTTGATTTACTTTTTTTTTAAAAAGAACTTAACTGTTTGGCAGGGAAAACATAGAGACAGATGATACGAAGGTCAATGGACATGTTCAAGTTAGGGGAGAGAAGGTCACTGTCAGCATGAATAAAGAGGTCAAGGTCACGGTGACCAGAGACGAGGTGAAGGTTACTGTCCCATCTGTAATGGTCACCGCATCAGAAAGTGCAGCAGAAGATAACACCAGTGAGGCTAGCTTTGCTTCCACAACAGTTTCCACAGCTTCCGTTTCCATGGCAACTACAGAGTCAGGAAGTAAATCAAGGACGAGTAAATCTTGGGCAGAAATGGCAGAAGAAGGATCAACTGTCGGCATAGAAGACCTTCCAGAATTTGAGGACTCTGATCAAGATCAGGCAAATAATGTAGATGAACGTGGGGCAGTGAGTAGTGGTGAGAAAATCGGTGCCAGTGATTATTCCAATAATGCCTCTGCTCAAGTTGAGACAAGCACAGCAGGGGCAGGTTACTCTGGGTATACCTCTCGGAAAGATAAGTTAACTCTTGAAGAGAAAAAGAAGATCAGAGAATCAAGAAGAGTGGAAGCAGTGCAGCATCATGATGAATGCTTTGATTGAAAGAAGAAAAGCTGCCATATTTCTTACTTGGAAAAAGTAAAAACTGTTCAGGGTACAAGATAGTTTAACTGAAACTAGAGATTGATTTCCAGTCTCTCATTGGTCTAAAGTCTTAAGACATAACTACATAGCAATAACTAAAAAAACGATGCTCAAAATAGTAGAAAATATATTGTTTAATGCAGTTTAAAGCAAAAAGGTTTTGTTGTTTTATTTGTTTTGTATATATATGGTAACTTTACTAAAGCAAGCAAAGTCACTTTTTATCCCCCACCGCATAGCGGCTGGGGGATATAGGAATGGTCTTCGTCTGTCCGTCTGTCCTTCCTTCCGTGCACGCACATTTCGTGTCTGATCCATAACTTTTCAACCCCAAAAAGGAATTTCATGAAACTTTAGGCAAATGTTCTCCCCATCAAGACGATGTGCAGAACCCATGTTCCAACATGGTCGGGTCAAGGTCACTAGGTCAGATGAAAGCAAAAATTTTGTTAACGCAATAGAGGTCACATTTTTTGTCCGATTGTCATCAAATTTGGTATGAGTATTGATATGGATGATCTCTACTCAAATTATTAAAATCATGTTCCTGAATTGCCCAGGGGCCTATCCCTGGGGATTTTAAATTTTTTTTCTTTTAAATTCTGTTTTTAACCTTTGATTTTCTACAGTTATCAGCCAGATTTTGACACAAACTTTATACCATCTTAAAATTCAATCTTTCCTGAACATTTCATTCACTGGTAGTTCAGTGATAAAATTTGAAACAAAAATTTTAGTAGCAGAGTGAAAATTTCAAGTATCAAAATTCCAACATTTCTACCTGTCTTCAGCTATATTTAGATTCAATGTCAAGATGTTGTTAGGATGCATTGGTCAATGACCTAGTGAACTTCCCTGCTTAGATCTGTGTTATGCAATATTAAGAACTTTGCTCAGGAAGATTTTATAGTGTAACTTTTGTCATTTTCTATGGATACTGTCCAAATAAACTTTCTTACTTTATAGCACTTTGAAAATCAGGCTTTTTGAATATTCTATTCACTGCTGGTATGTAAAACAAGAACAACACATTTGTAGCACATTCTCAAAATGTTAAGACTAAATTTAAGAGAGGTCTCAGCTGTATACAGTGTATGTACAATGAAACCTGCCTTAGCAGCCACCTGCGAATAGCAACCACCTGTCTTAAACAGCCAGTTTGAATATGTCCTAAACTGACATTTTGTTCTCATTTTAACCTGTCTTTAACAGCCACCTGTATAGAGCAGCCACTTTTTAGTCACTCCCTTTTGTGGCTGCTAAAGACAGGTTTGACTGTACACAAGCTGGCAAGTTATTGGTGGTCTCTGAACCCCTGGAATGAATATCATGAAACTTAAGTGAAATGTTCAGTTCATGAACATGATGTGCTGAACCCATGTTCCAACCTGGCTGGCTCAAGGTCAAGGCCGCCTGTGGTGTTTGAGCATATTTTGTGTCCCGTCCATAACTTTTCAACCCTTAGAAGGAATTTCATGAAACTTTAGTCAAACATTCTCCCCATTAAGTCGACATGCAGAACCCATGTTCCAACATGGCCGCCTCAATGTCAAGGTCAACAGTGGTGTTTGAAGATTTGAACCATGCATTTTGTGTCCAGTTCATATCTTCTGAACCCCTGGAATGAATATCAATAAACTTAAGTGAAATGTTCAGTTCATGAACCTGATGTGCAGAACCCATGTTCCAACCTGGCTGGCTCAAGGTCAAGGCCACCTCTGGTGTTTGAGCAGGCCAATACTCTGAAACTTATCTGAACACGACATACCTTTGCACTTGAATTGGCTTCCACCTGCCTCCCCGTTGCCCAGAGCTATTGTTTAATTTGCCCTTAACCATCCATAACCTTTCCCACATTCACATCTGCGGCGGGGGATATTGCTGTCGTTCCGACTGCCTTGTTATAGTTTGAGTTTAGGTGGAACAAAAACAAAGATGCTGAAATCTTTAATGGTTTCTAAATCCTAAGGCTTCAAACAGATGACTATTAATTAGATGTACATTAGCATAATTATGTTTCTGTTGAAATAATTAAGCAAAATCTGCCAGAAACTATGTCAATCACAAGTTGCCAGAGAGTCCTGGTTTTTCAATAGATCTTGAGAAAAATATTTTATTAGAAAAGTGTTAGTGAAATAAGCAATACATTTAGCCTTTGACTCCATATATATATAGCTTTTATCACACTTGCCAATAGTGTAAATCCAGATCAACTGGCACATCTGTGCCATCTGATCAGGATCGACACTGTATTCTTCTTCATCAGAAATAACCAAATGGTTCCAAAAGGGAACAGTGAAGATCCTGATCAGATGGCATATATGTGCCTGCTGATCTACAGTGGTAGCACATGTGATATAAAATGTATATATGGAGTAAAGGGTAAAGCAGCTGCAAAGTGTAGAGGCTGTTGTCTTCCATCTTTCCAGTCCACAGATGTACACTCTAACTCCATAAATATGCATTTTACGCATGTGCCACCAGTGTAGATCCAGATTAGCTGGCACATTTATGTCATCTGATCAAGATCTGCACTGTTTGTTTTTTTGGTAAAAAATGACCGAAAAATCAAAAAAGCAAATAAATTCAGATGTGCCAGCTGATTTGGATCTACACTGTTTGTCCATGCCATAAAGGCGTGGATATGGAGGTAAGAGATAAACACTGTGTACTGTATTTTGTCATCATGTACCAAATAAATGTATGGATCTATCCACCAATCACAAGCTGTCCATTAAACATTGTTATCTTTGACCACATTATAAACACACATATTTGTTGTGTTAATTATTATGATAATTCTGCAGCTATAAAGTATCCCATTTATGGAATTGTTAATACATATTATCAACATGTCATTCAGTTTAAGGTAGTTTTGTTAAAGATTTTTTGTTTAAGATTTTCAATGAGAAATATATGTACTTGACTGGATATTGGATATGATGGTTGTAATTATAGAGGAGATTTTTTGTATATATAGCTACTCCATAGATACAGGCAGTTAATTTGTAAGAGAATGGTTGCATGTAAAAACTTGGAAACATGGAACATTTTCAAGATGTTTAGCCCCTAACTCCATGGAATATGGCTGTTATAACATGGGCAAACAGTGTAGATCCAGATCGGCAGGTTCATAGGTGCCATCTGATCAGGATCTACATCTGCTGGCTAGTCATTTCCGACAAAGTCACCTATTGTAGATCCAGATCAGCTGGCACCTTATTTCAAAAACAGTATAAATTAACTCAATGGTTCTAAAACTGTTTTTGCAATAGGTGACAAGATGTGCCAGCTGATCAGGATCTAAAGTGTTTCACATGCAATAAAACCCTTATATATAGAATAAAAGTTCAACCTTGCCATTAAACCTTAGTTAAGACTAATCAATGTTGGGTTTATCCTTTCCTCCATAGATACACCTTTATTGTGTGGGCGAACAGTTTAGATCCAGATCAGCTGGCACATCCATGCCATCTGATCAGGATCTAAACTGTTTGCTTTTTAATTCATTAGGTTATTTCTGACCAAATTGCGACCAGTGCAGATCCTGATCAGACAGCACGGATGTGCCAGCTGATCTGGATCTACTCTGGTCGCACATGCGTAAAAATGTGTATATATATGTAGGAAAGGGTTAATGCAGTAAAACACAAACACATTAATGGAAGTTGCCCATTCTCTGTTCCATGGAGTAGTTTGAAGACAAAATCTGGTACTCTGTATGATTTGTTAAGCTTGAGTTTATGCTGCAAAAACAGCCATTTTGTGTTAGTGCTAGTAGTTGCAAGATTTGTTTTTCTTTAATGCCTTTCATGAGAAGTCCATTTTGAATTGATGAGTCAATAATGTCTAATAAATCTCAAAGCTTACAGTGTAGATTCTGATAGGTCTGCACTGCTGTGAATCTACACTGGTTTTACATTGGATATAAACCATATCCATGTTATAAAAGGTTAGTAATTTGTCAAATGTTTGGATAAATAGACTTAAGAATTAAGGATTGTCTTTTGGAACTCTTCTCATGGGTATGTTGTGTAATTCCTTTTGTATATATGAGTACATTTCTAGAAGTTGAGGTACAGGTAGTATTTTCTTGTACAAAAACTTTCCATTCATTAACTTTTTCATTTAACTTGTTTTCTTTTCTTTTTTTCTCTTTTCATTTATTCATTTTTGTTTGTTTCATTTATTCATTCTCTTTGTTAAATTAATGTTGAAAATTTAAATAAATTGTTATTCTTGAATACCTTTGTTCATTGTCCTTGCCACAATGTGGAAATACCAACATAACTACACCATGATCTCTGCCTCAATGTGGAAATAACAAACTACACCATGATCCATGCGACAATGTGGAAATAACATCACAACTACTGCATGATCCCTGCCACAATGTGGAAATCATCATGATTTTGAGCCACAATATAGAAATAACAACATATGCTAATGGACAAAAGTCTTGTCTGGTTCACAATTTTCAACACTTTTTACTGTACATGCAGTACCGGCATTACTGGTTTAAATTCCAGAATTCTTTTTTATTTAAATGCATATAAATGTCCTCTTTTTATCGATACCAAATTTTTGATTATGCGATAAAAACTTCTCGCGTTATAAAGATTATATATTATGGAAACCCTTACCAGACAAGACTTTTGTCCGTGAGTATAATATCTACATGACATTATATCTATGGCATAATATACATGGATTTAACTTGAATTGATTCCCGAAAATGACCAAAATGAGAATTCTGTCCATTTCATTGCACCAAGAAGCTCATAAAAACTATTGATCAGTACTACTGCTACTTGATAATACTGGTAGTACACTCCTAATCATGTAACTGAATTGTGTGCTCCCTGTCCAACTTACCATTTGACAACATATACTCGGCAAAAAAAGTTCTGCACACTTGGACATTTTATATATAAAATATCTTTTTAATTTCACCATACACAACAAAATAATACATACCAGATAAATCAGCAATTCAATGTAAACAATGTAAAAAAGTCAGAAATAAAAAATCCGATCAATACTTTATAAGCAATTCATTGTTAAAGCCACTGGTGGTAACTACACAAAAGTTGCAAAAATCGCTAGACTTATACTGAGTAAATTCACCACAATGAATCCGGCATTCTTTCAAGCGGCTTCGCACGGAATTTAACAGCCGACGAAATTTCAATTGTGGAATTAGATTCCATTCGTGAAGAAGAGAATCGGTTAGATCAGATCAACTAGCTTGACCAACTTCACGTGTTCTGTCTTGTTTAGACAGAAAAAAAGACGTCTAGGTGGCCGGTGTGGTCCGACATTTGCCATGACGGTCAAATTAACGAAAACCTTCCTTGTTGACCATGAGAAATAAATTAATTTGAAAAACAATGCAGATGTGTTTTTCTCAAATAAGATGGGGTGTTGATTGCATTGGATGGTTGCTTTTATAAAACTGGATGCTTTGATTCATTAATACAGAATGGAAACTGTGAATCATCACTAAACTGTTTTATCATACCTTTAGGTCAATGAGTGAGACAATGTGATACTTAAATTAATAAAAATTTAAGTTTGAGCGTAATTCTGGAAATGGCTTGTTATCAAATTTTGATTACTAACTGTTACTAGCATCACAGTGCATGCTCATAATTGCTGAAAACAGACACTGGTGAAATGTTGAGTGATTTCATAGATTTCACACCTCTACCTTGATACGCAAATTTTGCAACTTTTGACTGTTGACCCCTATCGTACTCAAAATGACATATCTCGCTTATTTACCAACCAATTTTAATTTTGTTTTTGTCTTTAACTCCGCAAACAACTAATCTTGATACACATGTAAGAATTTATACCAGTTATTTGCTATATTATTCAATTTACGCAAAAGAACACTTGTGTGCAGAACTTTTTTTGTTGGGTATATGATAGTATTTTTAATGAACACAGCAATCTCGACGAAATCAGATGTTATGTCTACTCAAACAAATGAAGATCAGACTCTACAAGTGTGATAATCACCCAGGGTTCTCAAGAGACTATGGAGTTAAGGCATTTTTATTGCTGATATTTGACCGAATTAGCATTGCTCTGATTGCTTCTAACAACCCTTTCCTCCATATATACGCATGTGCGACCAGTGTTGATCCAGATCAGCCAGCACATCCGTGCCTTCTGATCAGGATAAGCACTGGTCACATTTTGGTTAGAAATAACCTAACGAATCAAAAAGCGAACAGTTTAGATCGTGAGCAGACGGCACGGATGTACCGGCTGGTCTGGATCTAAACTGTTAGCCCATGCAATAAAGGTGCGTCTATGGAGGAAAGGGTTAAAAAGCATTAAATCTATCTTCAACAAAGTTGGTCAGAATACTAGTTGGCATAATACCTCTGCCTAGTTGAACAGCTAGATTACATGTCAATGCAGAGTTATGGCACTTTGATGATATTTACCAAAGCTCTCTTCATTAGAAAGACTTTGTCCAGTCTTCAGCGAAACTGGTCTGAATGTTTCTTGGCATAATTTCATTGCTAAGTTTGGTTAATAATCAGATTGCCTTATTCAGTTTGGAGTTATGGCCCTTAAATTCCCACCAAACCTTAGCGAAATATTTGTTGTGTGTCAGTTTATAGTAAAAGCTGCATGTAAGCTATTAGACTGAGCAAACTGTTTTGACTTTTGAAGTGGATAAGCATGCAGGTTTTGGCACAAGTGCCTCCTAAAAATGTTGTCATTCCAAGTCAATTCCAAGAGTGACCATTACCTTCAGGTAAAATGACCTATGCCCAAGGTTATAAAACTGAGTATGGAAACCAGTTTTAAATCTCGAGCATCTGATTGGCTGAAATGGAGACTGGTCTCGAATCTCAAGCATCTGATTGGCTGAAATGTTGACTTGTTGCAATTTCAGCCAATCAAATGCTTGAAATTTGAGACTGGCTTCCAATCTCAGTTTTACAACCTCCAGCCCTAGTCTTTGTGTGTGGCACATCATCTTCTGCTAACAAATTATCAATCTGTCATTGTATTAGAAGTAATGCCCAAACAATGATTGTTCTACGAGGAGAGCAAATACACCACTGAATTCAAAATTTAACCTTGACCAATAAGCCATGAACCTAGGTGTTGTGTGGTATCGAACTGTTGTAGAGGACATTTTTAAAATTCACCAGTTCGTGAAGGTCAAGAATTTGAAAAAAATAGATAAAAGAAAGAACAAATGAATAGACGGCTCTTCAAGCAGATTGTTTGTGTCTCCCTTTCAAACATAGGGATCGCTGTGTCCATCCGTCCATCATTAAAACTAAACATTGACTATATCTTTGCCATTTCTTAATATTTCTTCATCAAACTTTCAAATTTTTTTGCTTATGACAACACAGTCATAATGATGCCAAATTCTTTAGGTCAATTTCACTTTTAATGGAGTGATGCCTCTTTTTGTACTTGGATTTAGACATGAAAACTTGACGTTGGCTATAACTGCCATTTCTTAATATTTCTTCATCAAACTTTCAAATTAAATTGCTTATTTCAACACAGTTGTGATGATGACAAATTCTTTAGGTCACGTTCACATTTAATGGAGTTATGTCCTTTTTGTACTTGGATTTTTAATTCTGTCAAAGTACCAGAGTGCAACACAAGTGTTCAACTGAACACCTATCTAGTGGGTCATAAAAAATAACTAAAATTATATGTATTTACAATTTTATTCATTTAATTCTTTTTATTAAACATATTCAAGTTCAACAAAATGGATAATTCACATTTCTTTATTTTCTTTGGCAATATTTATCATTGCTTTGGTTATACAAAAGAAAAACAACACAAAGCAATGATGACAACATAAACCATTAAACTTGAACTAAGGGCAGATAATTCAAATCATGTCCAATATTTGAACCTAGCATACACCAAAATAACGAACAGTTCCAATTTCAAGACGGCACTGATCTGGACCTACACTGGTCGCATATGCGTAAAAAGACGTATTCATGGAGGAAAAGGTTAACAATTATTCAGCTGCTCATCTGACATGATTCTGGACTAAATACATGTCATTCTCGAATAAAAAGAACTGACACTAACCATTTCCTCCATAATAATACAGTACATGTATACAGGTTTTTTGTGGGTGTGAGACCAGTGTAGATCTGTGTCTTTTGATATGGATCTACTATGGTCATTTCTTGGTCAGAAAAAACCCAATGACTCTTAAAGCAAACAACATAGATCCTGATCAGACAGAGCAGATGTGCTGGTTGATCTGGATCTACTATGCTTGTCAACACAATTTAAATGCGTATCCATGGAGTAAAGGGTTAAGTTACAACCTTCTCATTGCACACAGAATCACCATATGAAATATTCCCAAACCCTTTTCAGCATTGGTTATTCCCCTTCACAAAAATAATGAATGGATGCTTTATGGTTATTCCCCTTTACAACAAAAATGAATGGATGCTTTATGGTTATCCCCCTTTACAATGAAAATGAAGAGATGTTTTACAACATTTACTGTTGGATGATTTATTACAAGGACCACAGAAGCAACAATAAACATGTAACTGATGGTTTCTTTAAAATTGGTTAAATTAATTACAGACAGCTAGTGGAAAAGAGAACCTAGTCTGCCTCCAACAGCACTCAGCAGCTGTTCTCTTACATCAACTTAACTTTATTTTTCAAGAACAAATATTTTCCCCCCACCCCAAAAACAACACAACAACAAAACAACAACACCTAAAAAAATGCCATTTATTGTCAAGGGATTTGTGTCACATCAAAGAATGGTTGGGAACATTTTAGGTAGGATGTCCAGGATCACCGTTCTAAAATACATGTAAAAACTGCAACAAACCAGGCTTTATCAGCTCTACTGTAGTGCCTTAACAGACCTAATGTACAGGAATGTCGGTCATTTTTAAGTGATATCGATGCAATATGGAGGCTAAGGAATGTTTCATTATGAGCAGAGTCTACTGATACGTTTATTATATCCGTCTATCACCGCTACATATACTTCAGTGAAGAAGATATCCACTGGTCTGAGATTCATGATTTATTACTTGTTCGAGAACCTATTTATTTTCTGCTTTAAATATATCATTTCAACTTAAATTTTATAATTGTAGACCAGTCTCTTAATTCTAGTCTGTGATTGGTCAGTTTGCTGGCTGGACGGAATTTCAACCAATAAGCTGTTTTAAATTATAGACTGGTATTCAGTCTCAGTTTGATTATTATTGCGACATTGAAAAAAGTCTGTCATCTGCTTTCTGCAAAACAAATCTATACTGAGGATAATACTGAATGCTGTGTAACAAATACATTTTTCTCTGTGTTTCTTTTGCAGTGAAATTATTATAACATGCAGTTCAATTTTTTAAATGCCTACTACCTACCCTTTACTCCATATATATACGCCTTTTATCACATAAGCGATCAGTGTAGTACTGTGCCATATGATCTGGATCTACATTTTTTTTTCAGAAATAACCAAATGAATAAAAAAAATCAAGAGTGCAGATCATGATGTGCTGGCTGATCTGGATTTTGACTGTTAACACATGTGATAAAATCCATATACAGATTAAATCCATATAAATGGAGTAAAGGTTTGCAACTGATTTATCAACAGGTTTGCTTATCTGCCATCATATTATGCAAGTAATCTCAAATTTTATAAATCAATACATGAATATCTGTGTGGTCATTCTACTACTCTACACTATGTACAAGAGTCCAAGATGTACATAACCCTTTCCTCCAGATATATGCATTTTTACGCATAGCCTAACAAATCAAAAAGCAAACAGTGCAGATCCTGATCAGATGGTAGGGATGTGCCAGCTGATCGGGATCTACACTGTTTGCCCATGCAATAAAGGTGTGTCCATGGAGGAAAGGGTTAATGAAAATAAACTATATATCATTGTACAAAATTCAACACATGATAGAATTCGTAAACATTAAAATCCGGCACTCAACAATAGCACTTTGTCCATTTACATTTATACATAAAAACTAGAACTAGCTTTTACCTGTTTTTTTTTTCTTTTTTTGTGTAGGCTGTCGACACTTAATTTAACCCATCATGTCATGGGATATGATATTTATCACATGGGCAAAAAGTATAGATCCAGATCAGCTGGCAAATCTGTGCCATCTTATCAGAATCTAAATTGTTTTTTTGCTCAAAAGGTTATTTCTGATCAAGAAGTGAGCGGTAAAGATCATGATGGTAGTGCACTGATGTGCCAGCTGATCTGGATCTACACTGTTTGCTCAAGCCATATGTCACATCAACAGAGTAGTTAATTATTATAGTTTAATTAGCATTGTTATTCTGTGTACTCATAACCCTTTTAGTTAACCCTTTCCTCCATAGACACACCTTTATTGCATGGGCGAACAGTTTAGATCCAGATCAGCCGGCACATCCGTGCCATCTGATCAGGAGCTAAACTGTTTGCTTTTTGATTCATAAGGTTTTTTCTGGCCAAAATTCAACCAGTACAGATCTTGATCAGATGGCACGTATTTGTACATATGGAGGAAAGGGATAATTCAAAACACAACATTATTTCAGTTGAAGCTAGCCCATTCATTGTTTATAAAGGTTTGCATTTTACAGAAGTTAATAAGTTTATTTACTGGAAGTGAAAAAGCAGTCCCACATCAGGTTGCATAAGTACAAACCCTTTTCTGCAACTAAACTGGTTATAAATTTCACTAATCAATGTACTCAGCACTTGAAAAAGATAATTTCAGAGCTCGCATATCAAACAATTTCAGATCTTGCATTTATCAAAATCTAAATCAGGACTTAAACAAAATATTTGTTAAAAGTTTAACATACAAACCATTACTAAATCAATAAATCAAAGCTCTAGAAATACCAATGAAATTCCATTTTAAATTTCTGAATAATTTTTACAATTGCATGTATGAATGTAAAGAAAAGACACGCATTTATATAAGACATACCAAGGTATATAGTTATGTACATAAATTTATAGTTTCATGGTAAATCTTCTAAAAAAATTGACAGCACTCTTTGGTCATCACTTAAAAAGTCATAACAACAGAACATGAGCTAAAACCAATTCTGGTAACAAGGTAACAAGTCTTAGAATGGAGACCTTTCTTGGATATCAGCAATCTGATTGGATGAAACTGAGTCAGTCTCAGAACTGACTAATGACAGCTTTGAGATCTGACACCTGTTTCCATGTTCAGTTTTATAATCTTGGAACCTGGGCTCAAGATCATAAAGATTTAAGACCAGTTTCAAATATCAAGCTTCTGATTGGCTGAAATGGTGATTGGTTTCCAGTACAGCCAATCAGAGGCTTGAGATTTGAGACTGGTCTCCTTTCTTAGTTTTATGAAATTGATGCCTAAGGTAAATCTTAAACTGTTGACCATTACTAAATTTCAAGCATCTGATTGGCTGAAATCCATTTCACCCAATCAGAAACTTAAGATTTGAGACTGGTTACTAGTTATATGATCTTAGAGCCTGGACTGGGCATGTTCTGTTAACAGTAATACTGAAGGTACTTCCGGACAGATTGTGTCATACCAAGCTGGCATGGCTGACATCATATCCTGCCAGGGTGCCGATATTCTCAGGATATACCTGTGATCGCCCCAACACATGAACATGATCAGCTGGTGTTCGAGTGTCCTGTCTCAACAGATTCGCACAATCTGTGCTCGTGTTCGCCCAGAATTTCTTGCTTTCAGCATCGGGGGATCGAGGTTCAATAGCCATCTCAGAAATATTTGACATTGAATAATTAGATTTGGATGATGATGACGAGTATAGTTTTCCTCGCGGATGTACACCATAATTAGGTTCAGTCTGAACAGAGTCAAATGACATCACTGAATTAGTTGAGTCTAGACGACCCTTTCTCACACCATTTCTTGGTCCTCCATTTTGCATGATTAATGTGTAGGGGGAGTTGACAGGATGGGAGTAATTTGCTTCTGAACAAGAAATACTGGAACGACTAAAGTTTTCTCGTCCATGGCTCTGACATGCGTTTGGAATATTCTCAACTGTTTTCATGATGACTGAATCGGAACTATCTTTCTGGTGCGAGAATATTCTTTTCACCTCAGAGTCATTTTCATCACTCACGGAACTACTTTTTTGATTAATGTATTTCATATATTCAGCACCTTGAGCATTGAAGTTTTCTTTCACAGTTGTTTGAACATAATTTGGACATTTTTGTGACCTATCCACAGTCAACTTGTCACTGCTTTCTCTTAGCCTGGCACCTTCAGCATTATACATATAGTTTATAGTCTTTTCTTCCGGAAGAAACTCAATGTACGTCGGAATATAATTGGATTTTGGTTCCAAGTAGTTGGCTGCATCAGTTCTAATTTGATGAGTAGCGTCTTTGGGTTCTGGCGAGTCGAATGAAGTTGCTCTGCGAATATTTCCATATGCTTTGTGACTACCGTAACCATTCTGAAAAAGCAAGTACGGGTATTTAGAACTCAGCCTCAGTTTAAGTTAGTCAGCATCAATTTATGAAAAGTGGTCATTGTTTTGATATTAAAAAACTTTACTTCATATATGGGGTGTATTGCTTGTGCAAACAGTTCATTACATGGGCAAACAGTGTAAATCCAGATCGGCTGGCACATGATATGTGCCATCTGATCATGATCTACACTGTTCAATTTCTGGTCAGAAATAACCAAATGAATCAAAAAGTTAACTGTGTAGATCGTCATGGCATGGATGTGCTGGCTGATCTGGATCTACACTCTTAGCCCATGTGATCAAAGTTTTACCTATGAAGTAAAGGTTAATGAATATAAAAAACCTTCACAGACCGATACAAATTTTCCACAAAAACAGAGCAACCAGACAACTTATCTCTTACCACTTTGATAGTCAGATCTCTTACCACTTTGATAGTCAGATTGCTACACGGTTATGACCCCTCACTCCGAAATAAATCAAATGCTTGACCACAGATCACATCAAGAAGCTCTAGCTTGTGTTGGGTCAGTTTAGTGACTATACTGTAGCCTCTTTGCAAGTGGTCAGTTTAAAGTCTCGTCTCTTGGCCAGTTTGTTTATGATCTTGTAGCTGTGGGTTTGTTGTTAGAAGCTTCCCTTTGTGTAAATAGCTTCAGCTAAATTTTCAGTTTGAGTTAAATGACTAATTTTGATTTCAACCATTAAGCTAGTGAAGACTGGTGACCAGTTTCTAGACTAAGATTTATGAGTGGTACTTGTTGAGACTTTGGCACAATGCAGGACTATATCATTTCTATATTAGTTAGACCTGTGCCCAAGGTTATAGAACTGAGCATGGAAACCAGCCTCAAATCTTTTAGCCAATCAGATCCTTGAGATCTGAGACTGGTTTCCAATCTCAGTTTTATGACCTTCGGCCCAGCATTGCACCAATCCCTGGATATGCAGGGTTGGAGGTTATAAAACTGAGAATGGCGACCAGTCGCCATTTCAGCCAATCAGATGCTTGAGATTTGAGACTGGTTTCCATTCTCAGTTTTATAACCTTGGTACCAGGTTGTAGCTTACATGTTGAATGTGTGAGTACTCAGGTCCAGTGGATGAGGTCGACGTCAGTCTCCTTGTCCTCCCCGTCAGGTATTGGTATCCAGCCACTGAAACACACATGTTGTGATATAGTGACAGTACATGTACTTGGTATAAAGAAAACTTTAAAACTGTAGCTGATAAGCCTGTCAGGTACTTGTACCCAGCCACTGAAACACACACATTGTGATATAGTGACAATACTTGGTATAAAGAAAACTTTAAAACTGTAGCTGATAAGCCTGTAAGGTACTTGTATCCAGCCACTGAAACACACACATTGTGATATATTGAAGTTTCTCGGTATGAAGAAAATTCTAATCTTTTACTCTTTATATACACATTTAAGGTGTGAGCAAACAGTGTAGATCCAGATCAGCCATTTGAGCCATCTAATCAGGATCTGCATTGTCTGATTTATAAGGTTATTTTTTACCAATAATTATTCAATGTAGATCCTGATCAGATGGCATGGATGTGCCAGCTGATCTAGATCTACACTGTTCTCCCACATAAAGGTGTATCTATGGATTAAAGGGTTAAAACTGTAACTGATAAGCAAGAGGGCATTGTGTTCTGAATCACTCAACCTTACCGAAAGGTTCAGCATCAACTCACTAACAGAAGAATCAAAGGATTAATATTAATTTTTCTATTCCCTTCATTAATATTGCAAACCAAGAAAAGTTCTTGGTTATTCTTTCTATTAATGGTCAATTATCAGACCATAAAATGTCTTGCAGGATATGGCATGTATCAATGGCAGAAAATTTGTTTAAAATAGTTAAGTGCCTTGGAAAAAAAACTTTATGAGTTAAACATGTACTTGGTAATATGTCATGGGTATGAATTGTATATGTATTACATTTTCCCTAAACCCTTTACTCCATGGAAAAGGCTTTTATCTAATGTGTAACCATTGTAGATCTATGCTGGATACTAAGATTCATCAGGTAATTTTTTACCCTGAAGCAAACACTGTAGATCTAGATCGGACTGCACAAATGTGCAGGATGATCTGGATCTACATTGGCTTACAATGGGATAAAAGCAATATCTATAGAGTAAGGGTGTATTGCTGTAAATACTGTAGTATCATTTAATTTTGCAGGGACGAATTTTCACACAAAACCTGTAAATTTATAACAAATTTGCTGGGGCATCAATTTGCGCAACTGTATTTACCTCTAATGAAACACTGTTAAATGGTTTAATTTCGCTGGGGTTGAATTTTGCGTTCTTGCCATAGCGCGAAATATGCAAATATTAAACCCGTGCAAAATAAAACTTAACAGTAGTCAATACATGTAAAAATCTTTGACCATGATCAAAAATCCTCAAACTCATGCATGTAGCTGTAACAAGTCAATAAAATTGTAGCACACTGCAAACAAAACTTAAAAGACAACGACTCTTAGCAACTCAGCAGACAATGAAAATGTAAAAACAATCCAACACAATATTAATTAGCCAAAAAATCCAGTCCACTGCCACCAATTTTTAATGGTATCTTAATAGAGTCTCAATACTGGTTTAACATTATCAGTATTTATTCCAAATTAATTTAATTGTAAGCATTTTTTTAATAGCCTTGAAATAGTTACATGAAATGAAGATCAAGTAACAGGGCCATATATATCAATAAACTAAATGAATGTAACACTATATTTACTACTGGCGAAAAACAGACATGGGGTCATTGTGTTACTTATACAAAACCATTGAAAAATGCCAAAAAATGCAGTTTCACAGCCTCATTATTTTGGTTAGTATAGAACAGTATGGCTTAATAAAAATAACAATAGAACTTATTAGTAGTAAAATGGTGAACTGGTATATAATATAAACTGGTGTAACTATACAGAGGACCAAGGACAACATGGGATCTACCTTTCCCCTTGGGGTTTAGGGATTGATGGATGTACATCCTGACCCCCTCGCCATGCCAGCCACCTGGGGTCCCTGGCTGGCTGCACATTTATACCTCCTTTTAGGTTAGCAAGAAAGAAGAAAAGAACATCACATTTAAATGTTAAAGAATATTTATTACATAGAAGAGATTAGTTTAAGCAAGTCTTTCATACTTTGTTTTATTGTGTGTACTGTACATCAACTGGGGAACTAAAAACATCTTTCAGTTTATACTAACACTGTTAGAGATCAGTAATTACCGAAAATTTTGCAGAAATGTTACAAAACCAACATCAAGAATGGGATTTGAACATGTGAGCCTTGAATCAATGATTGTTATTTTTCTCCATACATGTAGATATGCCTTTCTCTCCAAATATACAAGTTTTTACACGAGTGCCGCAAGTGTAGATCCACATTCAGGATCTGTGCCCAAGGTTATAAAACTGAGCATGGAAACCAGTCTCAAATCTCAAGCATCTGATTGGCTGAAATGGCGACCAGTCGCCATTTCAGCCAATCAGATGCTTGAGATTTGAGACTGGTTTCCAATCTCAGCTTTATAACCTTCAGCCCTGCACTGTTCACTTCTTGGTCAGAAATTACTTAATAAATCAAAAAGAGAACAGTGCAGATCCTGATCAGAAGGCAAGGATATGCTGGCTGATCTGGATCTACACTGTTCTCCCATGATATAAAGACATGTAGGAAAGGGTTAACTAGTATTACCTGCAGCTAATGTTCTGTTACTGGACTGTATTGGTACCAGATACTCTGAGACACTAAGACAGGTCTCGTGGAACTTTTCTAACTGTTGTAGAAGGAACGAAAATGAGGGTCGCTCCTCTGGTTCAAAATTCCAACACTTACACATCAACTGGTAACTGGAAGTGAAAACATTGATATTTATATACATGTATCAACTGAAAATCAGAAGTGTAAAATGTCAACATTTACATATCAACTGATTGGACATTCAAGAACTGGTAAGGAAGTATATGAAAATTAACCCTTTCCTCTGTAGATACACCTTTATTGTGTGGGCGAACAGTTTAGATCCAGATCAGCCGGCACATCCGTGCTGTCTGATCAGGATCTAAACTGTTCGCTTTTTGATTTATTAGATTATTTCTGACCAAAAAGCGACCAGTGCAGATCCTGATCAGACGGCAGGGATGTGCAAGCTGATCTGGATCTACACTGGTGGCACATGCATAAAAATGCGTAGCTATGGAGAAAAGGGTTAACATATACATTTCATCTGGTAACTGGGAGTAATTAACAAACATTTACTGGTAAATTATTCTAAATTACAAATCAACTAATAATTGACAGTAAAAAAACTGGTAAAAGAGAGTTGTATATTGTATTGTTTGAAATAGAATATACTTTAATACTTCATGATTAAGGGCTCAGCCTTATAATAAAACTCTAAGTAGAAACATGCTTGTGTCCATCTTAATAAGCACACTTGTGATTGCTGTATCATCAAACAGTTACAAAACACAGAGTGTAAAGTTACTGAAATGCCCACATCCACTGATAACTTGAGGTATAAAACATCAACATTTGTACACTGACTGGCAGAACTTACAAATCATCTGGACAACTTTCATGTCTGTCGAGTCGTCCTCCACTTCGTACAAAATGTAGTACATCAATATTAGTTCTGGCTGGGTAGGGCTGTTGTCCAAACGTCACGACTTCCCACATCAGTACACCAAATGCCCTGAACAATTTATGTAATACAGTCTAACCTGTGTTTAGTAGCCACCCAAGGGAGTGACAAAAAGTGGCTGCTGAAGACAGGTGGCTGTGAAAGACAGTAAATAATCAGAACAAAATGTCACTTTAGGTCATATTCAAACTGGCCGTTGAAGACAGGTGGATGCTATTCGCAGGTGGCTGCTTAGGCAGGTTTCAATGTATTTATCAACAGATACATGAAAGATACACATCTCTACTCTTCTGAAAACAGTATTATAATTTGCTTCCGAAGTTATTGAGATATTCATAAATTAATGCACAACCTGCTGGTTTAATGATATTAACTCGCCTTCTTATCAATTTCTGCTAGACCATTCATTAATTAACCCTTTCCTAGATACCAACACCTTTTTTGCATGGGCGAACAGTTTAGATCCAGATCAGCCGGCACATCCGTGCCATCTGATCAGGATCTAAACTGTTCGCATTTTGATTCATTAGTTTATTTCTGATCAAAATGTTACCAGTGCAGATCCTGATGTGGGTATACCCTGGTGGCATTTGTGACAAATGCTGTACTTAGCCCTTAAAAGGGAAACAGTGAGAAGTATAAACTGCTTAACCCTTAAATGGTTAACAGTGAAACTGCCAGAATTGGTACATGAAAAATCATTTCAAAAGAATATAAACACTCTCAGTATGTGGCTTTAAACAGAATACAATGTATAGGTCAAATATTTACTTACAACAAAGTTTACAATGTTGAGAAACTACTGTTAAACACTTAACAGATGATTACTGGAAAAGTGGTAGCCATTCTCTGTAGTTTTAACTTTTCGACATTTAAAAAAAATCAAACCTCTTGATAGCCAACATACAGAGGATGTGTTAACAAGTATTTGATTAGTATTGTTCTACTGGAGAAGTTATATTGGTAACAAAGTGACTAATTGGGAAATCAGTGTGGTGTGTCATGATTGTGGAAGGGTATTCTGTTGTTCTGAGGTGTAGGCAATAGCGGTTTTACGGTGAGCTCTAAAATATACAGTAAAACCCCTCATTACCGACACTCGATATTACAGGCACCCCGGTATTATGGGTGTTTTTTTAAAGAACAGAAATGTTCTCTTCTTCTAGATTAAAACCCACAATTAAGGACAACCCGCTATTAGGGGCACTTTACTTCAGTCCCTTAGGTGTCCGTTATTCAGGGGTTTCACTGTACTTACCATATGTCTGACTGTGTTGTGAAGACACCATCAACAAGAGATTCAGGGGCCATCCATCTGACAGGCAACAGCCCCTCTCCCTCTTTACGATAATAATCATTCTTGTAAATATCACGAGCGAGCCCAAAATCTCCAATCTTCACTCTCATTGACCGTGGATCACATGAGGATACCAAACAGTTTCGTGCAGCTAAATCTCTGTATGAAATACAACATAATAATCATTTATCAACATTTTATTAAGATATTTAAACAACATCTAACAGTTTTGAGCAATATCACACTTACAAACCTTTGGCAAACAGAAAGAATACCCAAACTTATTGAATACATTGTACTTGAATATCTGTTTTATGTTTAAATCAGTGAGATAAACAGCAAACAGAAAAATACAATATTATAAAATTATTGAAACAGATTAAATGCAACTTTATTATTACCAGGGTTATTTAGCCCACACACTGACTAATTTTTTACCATATACACTTAATATAGCACAACTATACAAGGCAGTCGGAACGACAGCAATATCCCCCGCCACATGCAGGAATGTTGGAAAGGTTATGGATGCTTAATTGCAAATTAAGAAATATATCTCCAGCAGTTTGGAAGTTATGGAGCGAATATGAAAGTCATGGTTTAATATGAACCTTCAAAGACAACTAGTGACCTTGACCTTCAGCCGGCAAGGTTGGAACATGGGTTCTGCACATCATCATTTGACTAAAGTTTGATAAAATTCATTGCAGGGGTTCAGAAGATATGAACTGGACACAAAATACATAGTTTAAATCTTCAATGACCTTGACCTTGAGCCAGCCAGGTTGGAACATGGGTTCTGCACATCATCTTGATGGGCTGAACTTTTGATAAAAGTTTCATGATATTCATTCTAGGGGTTCAAAAGATATGAACCAGACACAAAATACATAGTTAAAATCTTCAAACATCACTGGTGACCTTGACCTTGAGCCAACCAGGTGGGAACATGGGTTCTGCACATTGTCTTGATGGGGAGAACATTTGACTAAAGTTTCATGAAATTCCTTCTAGGGGTTCAGAAGAAATGAACCGGACAAGAAATACATGGTTCAAATCTTCAAACACCACTGGTGACCTTGACCTTGAGCCAGCCATGTTGGAACATTGGTTCTGCACGTCGTCTTCATGGGGAGAACATTTGACTAAAGTTTCATGAAATTCCTTCCGCTATGCGGCGGGGGATAAAAAACTCTTATGACATGGTAAATAAACTGTAGCACGGTGACAGACACTGCAGTTCAGGCTAGGTATTTTATCCTTTACACTTTATGCCATCCCATGTAGATGTTGATCAGACTGCATGGATGACCAGGCTAATCTGGATCTACACTCTTCACCCATGCAAGAAAACCTGAACAAATGCACTAAAGGGTTAAGTGTAATTGTTTCAATTCTGGTTTTACACATGTAGACATTTATAAACGTACCTATGAACAAAATGCATATCTTCTAAATATTTACAACCACTGGCAACATGTACGCATATTTTAACAAGATCTGTGAGTGACAACTCAGCCCGCATTTGGTTCTGTATCTGAAATAAAACCGACAAAACCTTTTGTGCAACTAACAGAAAAAATTCATGATGCCATTTGTATTACATCACCAATTGCTTTAATAACAGAATTTTCTTAATTTTGATGTTTTTATATCTTTACCAATACAGAAATTATCCATTCCAAAACACAGACATTGGGCTTAACTTGTTTCAATCTTTTTAAATTGTTCCTACAGGCAACACACTTGAACCACAGTGAAGTGAACAAGCAAATCAATTGTATTATAAATAATAAAAATAAAGATCAACATAAATGAACAAAACTTACCGAGGAAAGCCGACAAGCCCTTAAAAATGACAGAAGGTCGCCGCCTTCCATCAGTTCAAGAATGATGAATTGTGGGTCGTTATCGAGACACACCCCCAGCAAGCCGAGGATATGCTCATGATGAAAGTTACTCATTAACAAGGCTTCCTTCAAAAATTCCTCCTTCTCTTGATCAGAGGCACTCTTTCTTAATGTCTGAAATCCAACAACATAATTTAATCCTTTCCTGTATAGATACACCTTTATTGCTAGGGTGAACAGTTTAGATCCAGATCAGCCAGCACATCCGTGTCGTCTGATCAGGATCTAAACTGTTCACTATTTGATTAATGAGGTTATTTATGACCAAAATGTGACCAGTGCAGATCCTGATCAGACTGCACGGATGGGCCGGCTGGTCTGGATCTACACTGGTCGCACATGCCTTATAATGTGTATATATCAAGGAAAGGGATAATATTGGAAAACTGGACACTGTTTACACTTTACATCAAGTACAATTGTTTTAACACATGTGTGACCAGTGTAGATCCAGATCAACCAGCATATCCATGCCATCTGATCTGGATCTGCACTGGACGCAACTTGATCAGAAATAACCTAATGAATCTAAAAGCAAACAGTGTAGATACTGATCAGACAGCAGAGATGTGGCGGCTGATCTGGATATACATTGTTCGTCCACATATAACGATGTATTTATGGAGAAAAGGTTTAAATATTTCTGCCTTCTGTTAGAATATCTGAAGTGATCAAACATCATTAAAAGAGCATACACAGTGAATTAGCCCTAAAACGACAATAACTGCAATACACAATGCATCATTACTAATATACTTGTGCACAAAATGGCAGTTGCTCACGCAAGTCCAGGCTGCATAATTTTATGTAAAACCAGCATCTCTTCTTTTTATTGTTGTATTTAAGATAATTTCTCAATTGCATGTCTCTAAAGAAGATGCATTTATTGTCTCGACAAATTATGATGGCAGACAAAATAAAAGTTCCCAATTGCACAAAAAGATTTAAAACATGTAATTTTTTGCACAATAAACAAAGCACTGCAATAATTTTGTTTCATTAAAGTTACCTTAACGGCACATCTCGTATCTCCAGAACTCTCATTTATAATATTTTTAGCGATTCCTTCAAACACTTCACCAAAAGCTCCGCTCCCGAGAAATTTACACAACACCAGCTGGTCCCGACGGAAGTGCGGCAGAGCTGCTACCTCTTCATCTGTTGGTATAAGACTGAAAAACGTTTCAGTAAATACTTTACTTTACCTTTACTCCATATATACATGTTTCAACTCATGTGTGACCAGTGAATATCCAGATCCAGATCTGAATGTTTACTGGTTGCAATTTGGTCAGAAATAACTTAAAAAATCTGAAAGTGAACAGTGTAGATCCTGATTAGATGGCACGAATGTGCTGGCAGATCTGAATCTACACTGTTCACTCACGTAATAAAAATATACTGTTTATCAATGTATCAAAGGTTTAAGTTTAACCCTTTACACCATATAAACAGTTTTATTGCACTTGTGAACAGTGTAGATCAAGATCAGCTTGCCATGTGATCAGGATTTACAAAGAGATAGACTAAACAACTGAGAGCAATGCCTGTTACTGCTTTCCAAGTATAACCTGATTTCAATATACTTTTTTTAATCATTACTTGTCATTTTATATTACAGCATTGTCTTACTTCATGGCATAGAGGGTGTTGTTCTGATGTATGTGTGATGTAGGAAGTTCCCTCAGGGTGGCAAGCTCCAGGTCTGGTCCTAGGCTCACAGCCACAAACTCCTGTTTCTTTTTCTTCTCATCCTTCCTCCTCTTACACCAGCACGCTGGAATTTTAGCAGTTTAAAAAGTTATTTCTCAATCACAAACCTGAGATTAGATACCAGTCTCAAATCTCATGCATCTGATTGACTGAAATGGCAACCAGTCCCCATTTCAGCCAATCAGATGCTTGAGATTTGAGACTGGTCTTCTGATTTAGTTTTATTATCATCTTGGTTGGATTAAATTAAGATTTTATTTAAAAGCTTAACAGTGTTAATTTTAATTACAAAAAATTCATGCAAATAGCATAAAAACTAAAAAAGAATGGAACTTTTCAATGTTGAGTGAAATAATATGTTAAGGAGTTATACAATTTTGCATGTGCAAAAAAATGTTGTTTGAGGAAAAGTAGTACAATGTGAAGAAGTGAAAGTGATACATGGTTGTTTGAGGGTGGTGTAATATGATGTTTGTATATGTGAAAGAAAGACAATTTTGCTTATTTGGAAGTAATATGTTGTTTCAAAAGAAGGGGGGTGGGGTCAAACAATGTTGTTTGAGGGGGAGGTAATACATTGTTGTTTGAGGGGGAGGTAATACATTGTTGTTTTAGGGGAAGTAATGGAATGTTGGTTATGGGGAAGTAATAAAATTATGATTTAAAAAACGGCTTACAGAATATAATGGCAATGGCTGCCATCATAATGACTAGACCTCCCAGCACGCTCACGATGGCTATCACTGTTGTAATGTTGTCCTGTGGCTCTGCTACCAATACTGGAAGATATAAACATGTTGTGAAATTTTAGCTAATGTAAATGTATAGATTATTTGATAACTTAAGAACTTTAAAAAATGTCAAAGCTGGGGTCAGTACACATTACAAAGAATGGCCATTTTTTTCTGAATATTGCTTAACCCTTTCCTCAATATATATACCTTTTTGGCATGGTCAAACGGTGTAGATCAAGATCAGCAATGTTTTGGATCTACAATGGTTGCACATGCATTAAAACCCATACATATGGAGTAAAGCATAAATTTTTGCTCTTGAAAAGTGTTACAGGCAAATTTCTGGGAGAAGTTAATGCTAAAGTAAGAAACAAGCAGCTAAATTCTCCCATTGCCGGCCATAAAACTGAATATCAAGATTAACCCTTTCCTTCATAGATACATCTCTATTGCATGGGCGAACAGTTTAGATCCAGATTGGCCGGCACATCCATGCCATCTGATCAGGATCTAAACTGTTCACTTTTTGTTTTCAATAAGTTATTTCTGACCAAAATGTGACCAGTGCTGATCCTGATCAGACCCCACAAATATGCCAGCTGATCTGGATCTACACTGGTAGAACAAGAGAAAAACTTTGGGCGAGTTCTATGATACTTCATTAATTATTCTAAGTGGTATATTTACTTTGCTGAATTGGTATAATAATTTTACATTAATCTAGAGTACATATCAATAAAAAAAAATCGTACTTGGATATGAAAAATATGTGCTGTTCAAGCTATATGGTCCCCAGCCATTTTTGTTTTCTGCCATAACACGAAACATGTAAGTGAATCCTCTCTGTAGAACACGATCGTCAATAACCCAACGTCGCTCGCTGGTGTTACATGCCTCGCTCCAATTATCCTTGTCAATATATCTAAAAGAGAAAAATAATTGTATGATGTTTGATTTGAACCCTTTACTCATGGGAAATGGCTTTTTCTTTAGAAAATTGAAAACTACGATTCTGTGAATGAATGAAAATGCGCTTTACTAACAACCACACAATTTTATTCCCCAGTAAATTGTTGCCTTCGTGCAAACATAGTTTCAGTACCATTAAGCCTTTCCTCCATAGATACACCTTTATTGCATGGGCGAACAGTGTAGATCCAGATCAGCCGGCACATCCATGCCATCTGATCAGGATCTGCACTGTTCGCATTTTGATTCATAATGTTATTTCTGACCAAACTGCAACCAGTGCAGATCCTGATCACATGCATAAATATGCCTATATATGGAGGAAAGGGTTAAAACATGAAGGAGATATGCTGCAAAATATTTTCACAGTATTACAAAAAATTAGAACATTCTCTCCCAAAACAAAAAATACAAATTATGCTTTAAAAAACACTGAATAGAGTCATCTCATGGAATAGCCTTTGCTTGATTTGTTTCATTAAAAGTGACTGAGTCATCTAATAATAAAGTAGTACATACTTGTACTGCAATATATAGTGAGTGATATTTTCTCCATAGTCCTTTGGCACAGACCAGCTCACTTCATAGTCATCTTGTTTCAACTCTTTAATGACTGGAGACTCTGGTCTACCGGGTATACCAGCTGCAACAACAACAATAATTGTCTATTTCTCACATATACATTTAATAAATTTATGTTGAATTTATTATTTTTAATACATGTACAGAATAGTCCAGTTATATTTTTTTTTATAAAACTGTCAAAACTAATTGTGTTTCCTGATATGCAATTATCCCTTTTAAGGATAATAATGGCATGGGCAGACAGAGCAGATTCAGATCAGTTGGCACATCTATGCCATCTGATCTCGATCTGCACTGTTCACACGTTTTGATTTATCAGCTTATTTCTGACCAAAAAGCAATCCAGATGAGATTGCTTGGATGTGCCGGCTGATCTGGATCTACAATGGTCATACATTCGTTAAAACCTGTATATATGGAGTTAAGGGTTAACTTACTCAGTGTTTTAAACACATATTTGAGGTCTGATTCATCTTTTGGCCAGAAGTAAACCTCGAAGTTCGACTTGTATAAGATTCTGAGTCGGAAGCTGTACTGGGTGTCTGGTACGAGGTCGGTGAAAGTCTGGTTATACAGTGTGTTATTCTCGGTGGGTATCGGTATATCTACTGAATTGTACTCCACTGGTTGTTTGTTTCTCACCTAAGAGACATTATAAGGATTAATAATATTGGCTCATTATGTGACAACACATTATTTAAAATACCATGATAGGTCATTGATCGCCTTTATTGTGTTAAAGAAACTATACTAAAATATAAAATGTGTTTATTCTCTGTCAAATTTATGCTAAGCACAGCAGTTTGTTTGAAACATGAACATGAAAAAACCCTGAAATACCAACCTCAGAAAACCAGATAGAGGCTATTTTTGTGCTGTCATCACTTGGTGAAAGCCAGGACACCTGGATTGATGTATTGGTGATCTCCTGAAGCTCAATGTCATTAGGAGACTGATAGGTTGTCACAGTAACCGGTACACTTTCTGTGACAAAATTACCCTCAGTCTGGTTACTGATAACCTGTAAACGTAAACAACTGACAATATGATAACAGTAAAATATTTACAACACTGTGTTTATTTTTTGCCACAGAACGATAAATGGCCAAAATTAAACTGGCCAAAATAAAACACAGGCAATATGGGGTAAAAAATGGCCAAAATATCACGATGCCAAAATATCCCAATTTACAGTATTTAAAACCTAAAAAACGTGCTGATGTCAACAAGTTACAGGAACATCTGGTAATACTTAACAAAAAAATCAAATCTCAACAAAATAATTTCTGTCAATTTGTCTTGCTTTTGTGAAAGTTTTAAATTTCAATATTTTTTTCGGAAACGGAATCAAGCTGATTATTACAAAAGAATGAATAATGGTATTAATTGGCAAAAATAGGTGTTTTTATTCATTAGTTCTACAAACTTGAAGACTAATTAGAATTGGCTTCAGAATACACTTTGATTAGCCAGTACATTTGTTCTTTTACAAAAACTACTAAAAGTTTAACCCAGAAGGTGTGTTTAAAATTATGTTTACAAAATGAAGCATGCACTGAATTCAATGAATAAACAAACTAGATTTACTGGTCCCAAGGTTATAAAACTGAGCATAAAAACCAGTCTCAAATCTCAAGCATCTGATTGGCTGAAATTGCGACAATCTCAGTTTTATAACCTTCAAGCCTGATGTACCTGTATAGAGTAAGTTTGGTCCGCTTGTAGTTTTTCCAAGTCCACTTCAAACAGTTGGTTGAATCGGCTGAATTTGTCATATGTGATGGCATCTGTCATCGTAGTGTGTAGAATACCATCATCAAGCTGTGTAGACCACTTTACAAAGTACACGATCTTGTCGAGTGGGCCGTTCAGTACTAACGGGGGAGGCCAGAACACCTTTATGCGTTCAGGACTACCTGGCTGAGCAGTTATATTCTCTACTGGACTTGGTACTATAAACAGTTGATGTATATAAAGACTGAATCGGTATTTTATTGTTTTTATCAGGGTATGGAAAACATGTGGGTTGTTAATTAAAATTGTGTGAAGCCTGAATATTTACACTCCTAAATATTATCAATTCTTACCAAAATATTGAGGAGGATTTGTGATATCCTTTTCTTTTGAAAAGCTGTTGGGACAAACCAGAGCCAATGACTACACACTTTTTCACAGCAACTCATGGTAAAATGTGTAAGTCTTTATAGGACTTAAACCTGCAAACTCCAGGCTAAAAGTATATTACTCTAACCCCTCGACCACTCAACCACTTTATTCCTTATGCGCATGATACTATTATGGTCTATTATGGTTGCAAATGTGACAAAATTGTTTTCAAAGTTTACCTCCAGCTTTCGTCCTGACTTGAGTTGCCTCCCCTAGAGATTTCACAGAATACTCGGAGTAATAGTTGCTGACAGCGCCCTGAATGATGTAGTAGGTGTAGGGTTCCAGTCTGTCCAAAGTTATTTCCCTTGAATAATTAGCCTGCAATAGTACAGATGTTAAGGTTACTGTTCCATACTGATACACTCCTTTTGAACTGTAAAGAATCAACAGTTATAAATCCCTATCAACAAGAAAAACCATGCCAGCTCTCAAGATCATAAAACTAATTCTGTAGACAGTCTCAAATCTCAAGCATCTAATTGGCTGAAAAGGCGACTGGTCTCCATTTCAACAGATGCATGAGATTTGAGACTGGTCTCCAATCTAAGTTTCATGATCATAAGCCCAGGTAGGATCTACAGAGGCAATAAAGTAAACAGAATTTTTCACTCACAAAACAGGGAAGCTATACTAGCCCAAATTTGCCATTAATCCTTTACTCCATGGAATGGCGATTATTCCATGGGCAAACAGTGTAGATCCAGATCAGACAGCACATTTCAGCCATCTGATCAGGATCTACACTGTTCACTTTAAGATTCATGAGGTTATTTCTGACAAGAATTGACCAGTGTAGATCCAGATTTTTGCCAGCTGATCTGGATCTACACTAGTTGTACATGCAATAAAACCTTTATGTATGGAGTAAAGGATTAAGTTATTACATCATTACTTCTTTACAAATGAATAATAAAATTCTTGTATAAACTTCCTGGAAAATGATTTTTATCTTTTAAGAAATCAGGAACATGTTATTTTACCAGTCAAAACTTTTTTAACAAACCTTTGTAAGGCAAACATTCTCCGCTGCCTGACAATCATCGTTAGGATTCATATCATCCAGCTGCCGGTAGAACACTGTGTACTTGACAGCTGGGTGACTGATGTTCGAGCATCGTTCCGGCCACACAGTCTCATGCAGGCTGATTATGACGCTGGTGTTACTGACGGACACCATATCAACCTTGTCCACGTAGGGGTTTGTGTCCAGACACTCGGAACCTGAGGGAAATAAAGCACAGTTAACCCTTTCCTCCTTATATATGCCTTTATGCAGTGGACAAATATATGCCTTTATGCAGTGGACAAACAGTGTAGATCCAGATCAGCTGGCACATCTGTGCCATCTTATCAGGATCTGCACTGTTCTCTTTTGATTTATTAGGTTATATCTGACCAAAATGCAAACAATGCAGATCCTGATTAGATGACATAGTGGTGCCAGCTGATCAGCTGATCTGGATCTACGCTGGTCCCACATGCGATAAAATGCATATATAGGGAGTAAAGGGATAATCTTCATGCTGCACCGATAATCCAAACCATCCCAGAGTGGATAGCTTCCACACATTCGTTCATCTTAACTTCAGGGGCATGGCTTTGAAACCATGTGTGATCAGTGTAGATGCAAATTTTCTTGGAAAACTATGCAGCCTGATCAGGATCTACACTAGTCACCGTTAGATATATAAGGTTATTTCTGAACAAGAAGTAAACAGAGTAGATACCTATCAGACATGCTGGCTAATCCAGATCAAGACTGTTAACATTTGGGAAAGAAGCCCTATCGTTGGAGTAAATGGATTAAGTTACAGAAAAAATGTTTAACCCTTTCCTCCAAAGATACACCTTTATTGCGAGGGCGAATAGTTAAGATCCAGTTCAGGATCTAAACTGTTCGCTTTTTTATTCATTAGGTTATTTCTGACCAAAATGCGACCAGTGCAGATCCTGATCAGACGGCACGGATGTGCTGGCTGATCTGGATCTACAATGGTCACACATGCGTAAAAATGCGTATCTATGGAGGAAAGGGTTTAGAAAGACCACTTACTGGACTATGACACTGACTGAAATCAATAGACCAAACTGATTTGCTGATTTGTTAAAACAGTATTTATAAATAGCCTTCAAATAAAATATCACTTTGATCATATTTAAGTTTTCATGTTTTCCACATAAGTTATTTTACCTGGTAATGGGTGAAGATGAGCACCAAAGGCCAGAATATCTGTCACATGTTCCACTACGGTATGGTGGAGGTTTCTCGATGATTTGTCCAGTATGTACAGTCCCTGACTAACTTTGTGGTACCAGTAGATATACACATGGTCCACTGTCATGTAATCTGCTGGCAAACCTGAGTTGAAAGAAGGTTGCTTCATAAGTAAAATGTTTAAAATATGCCACAGATTTTATATAAATATAAGATTATTGTTTTCTCTATGTAAATGCTCCTTAAAAGGGGACTTAACCCCCTGAAACATTGGAATAAATTCGTGCAACCTATTTCTTTAAAACTATATAAAAATGAAGCAATAAGAAAAACTTCATGGGAAGTCAGGAAGAAGTTTAAGGTAATAAATTATAAAAAGATTTTAGTATATGTTTACTGCCATGTGACTTGATGTCGTCTTTGAATAAACTGTATTTCTCAGTCTAATAGAACTGTCAGAATTACAGCAATCAGTATTAATTATATTAAATTATATTAAATTTCCATTGGCGCTTGACTAGTTGCCCCACAACATTCCAACCCTAACTAGTACACCCATGTTTTCTTGTAAAAATGATGTTTAATCACTGATATTATTCCATATTATCAAAATATGCAGTGAATTTTCACATAGTTTGATAATTTAACACCATTTTTAAAAGAAAAAAAACTGTGTATTAGTAAGCGTTGGCAGGAATTGGGGTGGCTTGTCAAGCGCCAGCACTAATTTCTCATTTAGAATAAAGCAGAACTTTTATAAGATGAGAGCGGCACTTACTTCTGTCTATGTGATGTAAGGGAAAATAAAACAACATCTGACATATATTGTGCTCTAACGTACCATGTCTCAGATTGACAGATGTATTCAGAAGCACTCGACATCTACAGGCATCCATATCTGCTGCTGTAAGTACCATTCTATCAGCATCATAAAAGATAACTTCTGTGTGCCCATCTGCTGACAGATCAACAGTGACAGCAGACGACACTTTGACGTCTGCAGGACAGTCACATGTTTTGCTGGTATCACGTTTCTGTCTATGCTGGAAGAAGCCAGATACATCACCTGGGCGGTTTGTTCTGGTTTTCTCCAGTTTCCATGTTCCGTCTGCCGGATCAAGTGCTGTCCACATTAATAAGCTGAAATATAAACCACAACATGAGTAATTACCTAGAGAAAGAACAGTTTTGTCCAAGGCATTTGTTGACTGCATAAGGAAAAATGTCATCGAAGACAAAGACACACTTATCATTGTCAAAAAATCTTAGTATGGGATCACTAACTCATGAAGCTGTCCTTGTACAATCATTTGTATGACCCTTTTCTTCATACATATGCATTTTTACACATGTGTGACCAGTGTAGATCCAGATCAGCTGGCACATTTAGCCGTCCGTTCAGGATCTGCACTGGTCGCATTTTGTCAGAAATAACCTATGGAATAAAAAGGTGAACAGTGCAGATCCTGATCAGACGGCACGGATATGCCGGCTGATCTGGATCTACACTGTTCGCCTATGCAATAAAGGTGTGTCTATGGAGGAAAGGGTTAAAGTTTGTTTAATTAAAATAGGTTTTTTTTTAAGTGATTTCCAATTTTGCAATAAAGCATTTCAATGCCTTCATCTGCCTCAAATCAAATCAAACGAAAAAGGCAGGAAATTTGAGAACTATGATATATGGCCCAACATTAATATCTATGCCCAGGATTATAAAACTGAGCATGGAAACCAGTCTTAAATCTCATGCATCTGACTGGCTGACATGATGACCAGTTGCCATTTCAGCCAATCAGATGCTTGAGATTTGAGACTGGTTTCCATGCTCAGTTTTATAACCTCCAGAATTGTTCTGGATGTGATATTTAAATATCTTCTTAATAACCCAACAAACAAAATCAAGCACTCCATGCAAAACTGTTGAATCGTATTCTTTACTGCAATGTAGTTCTGACAGTCTTGCAAGCAACCTTTGCAATATTTGTTTCAAATTGGGGGTAAAGATAACTCATATTATGACACCCCGTTTCTCTATCAACATGGCTGGACCAAGGGGTCTCACTTATTTATCCATCAAAAAATAAAAAAACTAAATCTGGAGACCTGTATCAAATATCAAGCATCTGACTGGCTTTAATGGAAAAAATCTCAACTGATTGAAATGGCGACAATCTCAACTGATTGAAATGGCGAAAATCTCAACCGGCTGAAATGGAGAAAATCTCAAGCATCTGAATGGCTGAAATAGGGACCAGTCGCCATTTAAGCCAATCATGTGCTTGAGATTTGAGACTGGTCTCTTATCTTAGTTTTATGATCTTGGGTCCTGGTTTCAATAATTTACACAAACAATGTCATGTCTTACCTAGTGTATGGATCAACAACAACATCCTTGATTTTTGTGCTCTTCTCTAGGATTCTTCGTTTCACTCCCTCATCTAGGTTGTAACTGATGATTGCAGCAGACGACAGGTTACTCTCCACCATGTACAATGTCCTGCTGACCCAGTCCAAGGTCAATCTATGACCTTCACCTTCTAAGTGAAGTAACTGTAGAAAATGGAATTCAATTAATAATCACAAAAAACTGGACATTTCCAATGTAAAAATCTGACCACAATATTACCATATTTAAAGGCCAGACAAAACCTTGACCTTTGACCTAGTAATCACAAAATTAAAATAGTAATCTAAGGGAGGTAACTGTAGAAAACTAATAATCACAAAAGACTGGAAATTTCCATTATCGAAATCTGACCACTACATTTCCATATTTCAAGTCCAGAAAACCTTGACATTTGATCCAGTTAATATAAAAGGATTTTCTAAAATTCATGCTAATGCTTGCATGATGAGTTACTAAATCAGGTATGCTGCAAGCTAACATAGCTGTTTAAAACCAGTCCAGAAAAGTAACATCAGCATCAAGTTCATCAGAATAGAAATGATTTTTTAAAGTACCAGTCTCACAGACTGTTCAGTATGAACCATGATTCTGTGTAATAAAACCAAAACAAACAGGACTAAAATCACTCTATTAGAGATATTATGCATGGACAAATCTGACATAGTTATAGAAAGAGTATATTGATATAAACAATAAAAGTTCCTTCACATTTGTTTCAAACTGATTATACTTACCAATGCAAAAATACCATTTTCCAACCAAATAAAGGGGAACAAATCTGTGACTGTCATATGCAAGAGAGTGAGCATAGTTCATATGGGCTGATGGCTAAAGTGAGTTATCAATACTTGCCCTCTTTCCAATCACAGGTGGGTACTGCTCCAAATATTTGTCACTGGTTATCCAATAATACATGTCATCCTGGGACAGGTAACTCAGAGCAACAACTGATTTGGTTGCCATGGTGATGGATGTGTTCCTGACATTGTCCGACTCGGCTACACGGATACCATCTTTAGTGGCAATGAGGATCTTAGGTACTGGGTTCACAGCTGCAATGCAAATATAGGTCCCAAGGTTATAAAACTGAGACTGGAAACCAGTCTCAAATCTCAAGCATCTGATTGGCTGAAATGGCGACTGGTCGCCATTTCAGCCAATCAGATGCTTGAGATTTGAGACTGGTTTATAACTTTGAGGCCAGGTTTGATGCTCTCTTGTAAATTAACCATTTACTCAACCACGGACATGCCTTTAATCACATCGGAATCCAGCGTAGATCCAGATCAGACTGCACAACTGTGGTGGGACATAAACATAATGCCATGGAGTAAAGCCATATCTCAAGGAGTGAAGGATTTAAGTGACTCAATTCAATAATGATAGCAACATCTTGTTTAACATTGGTGCAGTCTGCTGCCGTTTATTTTTTATTTAATTTGCTGTTCTACATAGATTTTATGTACCTTTTTTCCTACCACAGAACTTCCTTAGAGTTTGAGAAAAAGTATACACCCTGTACTGTATAAGTGGATAATTTCGCTGGCGTAAAAGTTCGCGTTTTCTGTTTTGCCGGCATTTCGCGTGCGGAAATGTTCGGGAAAAATTGATTTCATGAAATTCATAAAAATTACACGTCGTTATATTCACTCTAAATTATTTGATTGTCAAAAAATTCTATGGTAGAAACTGAAAGTAGTCTTCCAAAAACTTGGATTGTTAAATGACAAACTGTGAACATCGTGATCTGACAGTCAATTAGCAACCATCAATGAACTGTTTGCCCTTTAAACAGATTACTCTATTATTAACGATAACCTGGTGTGAAATCTGACCGCAGTTTTTACCTGTTTACGTTGCAGGTGTGATCAAACTGCGCTTGCCATTTTCGACTTGTTTAACACATAATGTGCTGGAGAATTGACCTAATAACAATAAACATTAAGCCTGCTCCATATAATGCATTTTTACCCATGTGCGACCAGTGTAGATCCAGATCAGCCGGCATATCCGTGCTGTATGATCAAGATCTGCTCGCATTTTGGTCAGAAATAACCTAACAAATCAATAAGTGAACAGTGTTGATCCTGATCCAAAATGGGAGACCAGTCTTAAATCTCAAGCATCTAACTGGCTGAAAGTCACCATTTCAGCCAATCGGATGCTTGAGATTTGAGACTTCAAATCTCATTTATGATCTTGGGCCCAGTAGGACAGAAGCCAGTCTAACCATGATCTGTTATTTAAATTTACTCTAACTATCAATAATTAAATTACCATCAGCTGTAGCATTCACTGTTGGAGACCTAGGACCACATCCTGCCTTTGTACAACTTTCAACCTGAAATGTAAAGATAGCATTCTTAATTAAGTTTCCTTCATTATATGCTTTTTTATGCATGTGAAACCAGTGTAGACTGATCAGTCGGCACATACATGACGTCTGATCAGGATCTGCACTGTTGGTTTTTTAGTCAGAAATAACCTAATAATAAATTAAAAAGCATGCAGTGCAGATCCTGATCAGACGGCACAGAAGTCTTAATCTTCACTGTTCCCCATGCAATAAAGGTGTATCTGTGGAGTAGAAGGCTAATTATCCCATCTTGGGTTTTTAAAATGGAAACTTTTCATTTCTCAGATTTTTCATTATTTAAAAAAATATTGCCAACAGTACCAAGGAAATCAGGTTAGCCATTTACTCCATAAAAACGAGTTTTATTACTCCATATGTACAGTGCCCAAGGTTATAAAACTGAGCATGGAAACCAGTCTCAAATCTCAAGCATCTGATTGGCTGAAATGGCGACCAGTCGCCATTTCAGCCAATCAGATGCTTGAGATTTGAGACTGGTTTCCAATTTCAGCTTTATAACCTTCAAACCTGGTTTTACTGCATGTGTGACCAGTGTAAATACAAAACAGCAGGCACATTTGTGCTGTCTGATCTGGATCCACACTGGTGACCTCCGTCCCATGGATTAAAGCAATATCCCATTGAGTGAGGTCTGTTTGTCCTCTTCTTGAAAACTGGTGTGAAGGTTATAAAACTGAGATTGGAAACCAGTCTCAAATCTCAAGCATCTGATTGGATTGACTGGTCGCCATTTCAGCCAATCAGATGCTTGAGATTTGACACTGGTTTCCAATCTCAGTTTTATAACCTTGGGCACAGTGCATGTATTATGTGATCAACACTCCCCCATATAGTCAATCTTATTTTTCAGTGTATGTAGGGAATGGAATGTTTACTGTCATATAGTTTAAAAAATTAAGTAAAATATTTTCATTACACCATGGTTAATTACCCAGTGTCATTTTTCAAATAATGCATATGTTCCCAATATTTTATAATTGCCAGGAAAAGTACATTAGATAAACTGATATGTGCCCTTACATAAATCAACAGGCATTGGTCTATATTTTGTCATATGTTTTAGTGTAATGCATCCCACTATGGTTCTTGGGCAGTTACGGCAATTATTTATTACGTTTACCGAGCAAACCATTAGGTGGTTGTATAATATTTCACCATTACAAAACCATTATTGCAAAATAAATTACTTTTTCGCCATACTGAAACTGATTGCATGCATTATGGACGTGAAGACAACTGTTTTGTTACCATTGTAAATAAACTATATTGATAATTCAGTTGCAAAACTGTCAATTATCATTTAAACTTATCTCGAACATTCCATAATTTTGAAATCAAGCAATCCAATACCATGTGAAGAGTTTTAAATAACAAATTCTTTAATGTTGCAGTATCTTCTATTTATAAATGAATATCATATACCCTATGAATTTAAAGCATTCTGATTGGTCGAGAGCTCCATACTCGTGAGTCAGAAAAAAGTGATAACTACCCCGGGAATTAATAACTACCTTTGCTATCATCATCATCATCATCATCATCATCATCATCATCATCACCATCATCAACATCAGAATGCTTTAAATTCATAGGGTATATGATATAACAAGTAAATACTAATGTTGAGGTCGATATGTAGTTTTGCGGACCTGGGTAATGTGATATCGACCGAGGACCGAGGACTTCGTCCTCGGTCGATATCACACTACCCAGGTCCGCAAAACTACATATCGACCTCAACATTAGTATTTATTTGTATAATAAATGATTCTTTGAATTAAAAAAAAAATTTAAAAAATGAATGAATTTAAAACTAAAGTCTCAAATCTCAAGCATCTGATTAGCTGAAATGGAGACTGGTGGCCATTTTAGTCAATCAGATGCTTGAGATATTAGACAGGTCTCAGTGGCGGATCCAGAGGGGGTTCGGGGGGTTCGCACAAACCACCCTAATTTCCGATTTTTTGGTTCGGTGTGGTTCAAAGTTCGAAGTTTGCCTCCTCCAAATGTTTAAATATGAATATGTTCCCACTGTATGTCAAACGGAGTGATGTTCTAGCTCAGTTACAACTTAACGCTGTAAAAAATTATCTGTCACTGTGTTGAACCCCCCTTGCCGAAATCCTGGATCCGCCCCTGGGTCTCCAATCTGGGTTTTAAAATCTTCAGCCTATAGACTCTTTTTTATCTGTTTTTTAATGCTTATACTAGAAATAGGTTTTGTGTTTGCTCCAGTAGAGTATCAATTTAATTTTACATATTGAATATTGAAAACGGATATTCTCACATCATGCTTACTTGAGTATTGATAAACTATCACCATCAACCTACAAAGCCAGAACATTATTCTTCATAGAATGGGTTTCTAATGTGAAGGAACAGTGGTCTGAGTGTAGAGCATCGTACTCCATATTCGGAGACTGCTGGTCCTCACCTGGGATGACATTCTTCTTCAGTATACCCAATTCACATCCAGTGTGATTAAGTGAAAATAACTTAATGTTTTCACAACTGATGTAAATTAAATAATTTTAAAGTTTATAGAATGGGTACCTCAAAAAAGTATGTTGTATTGCCTTGGAGATCATCAAGGATAAAATGTCTGGCTGACGCTGACAATGATGTGCTGCTGACTTGGTCAGGTTTACTTGTCTGCCAGTAGTAGACATTCTGTAGGCTCAAGATACCGTTAAGGTCCTCAGGCTCGGACCAGCGGAAATCTGCTGCCAGCGTGAGCTTTGATAGGGCTGCATTCTTTCTTTGTGTGACATATACCTTGGGTGCAACAGGCTGACTTGGTGCTGCAATCAAAGTTGTTAGAATTCCAAACTGTTCATTACATTGTAAACAAATTAATAAAATTTTGAGTTCCTGCACTCAAAAATTGTCTTCTGCCATATTATTTTAATATCAAATATGACATCAATTAAGAAAAAAAAGAATATAAAAGACTAGTTATTAAAATAAAATTAATTTTTCATCAGGCAAAAATCAATCAAAGATTATTTAAGATTTCAGAAAAAAATCGATACAATTAATATACATCAAACTTGTACATCAGTTTAGGTACTAAGATTCCAATGTATTTTTTAAATTTGTAATCGTATCATACATATTTATAAAAAAGAACAACAACTTAAAAACTTCAATATCAGCTTTTTTAACATAACCTACATCACTGTTGCTAGACTCTAGGTCATACGCAGTGAAATAGCCCACAAACCTGCCATTGGTGATTTGACTGAGGTGATTGTATATGGTCCAGTTCCCCAGTAGGTGTACGCTTGCACCGTAACCTTCACAGTAGTGTAAGGGGCCAGACCCTCAACTTCAAACCAGGGATCTGATAGAACCTGAAAGCACATTAAAAAATAAATCATGTTTTTACTATGAATGAATTTCCTGACATAAAATAAATCTGCAAGTGTGATAATTGTTAAATCAACCAAAACTGCATATAATGATAATGAATTTCTCCACTTTTGAATGTAAAATAACCAACTTCTACCAATGGCAACCGAACTCCATCTATTGGATTAGGCTGTCACTGAGACTATAAGAAGGATTCAAAGGTTGCATGTCCATGTCTGACCTCTGTAGATGGTTACCATATTACAAGTATAATCAGTTTGTTACTGCCAGCTGATCAACAAACAGGTATTAACATTACCACAAGTGATCCCTCTGACTGTAAGGTCATTTTAGGTCACATGTCCATGTCTGACTTCTGTAGATAATGACCAGGTTATGACTAACTTCTCAGCTTGTGGGTTTTAGTAATCAACATTAACCCTTTCCTTCATAGATACACCTTAATTGTGAGGGCGAACAGTTTAGATCCAGATCAGCTGGCACATCCGTGCGGTCTGATCAGGATCTAAACTGTTCGCTTTTTGATTCATTAGGTTATTTCAGACCAAAATGTGTAGATCCTGATCAGACAGCATGGATGTGCCGGCTGATTTGGATCACCACTGGTTGCACATGCCTCAAAATGCGTATTAAGGATGAAAGGGTTAACAAACAACAAACAAACCTTAATGTATGATATTAGGAAATCGATCAGCTACAAAAAGAGTTCTTAGGTCACATGACCATGGTTGACCTCTGTAGATGGTTGCCAGGTGATGAACTCCACTTGAAGTTGCTAGGTAACCAACTTCCACCATCAATAAACAGACCTTACCTGTACTGTATTAGGCAGTCCTTCAGCCTGTAAGGAGAGTTCATAGGTCACATGACCATGGTTGACCTCTGTAGATGGTTGCCAGGTGTTAAACTCCACTTAAAGTTGCTAGGTAACCAACTTCCATCATCAATAAACAGACCTTACCTGTACTGTATTAGGCAGTCCTTCAGCCTGTAAGGAGAGTTCATAGGTCACATGACCATGGTTGACCTCTGTAGATGGTTGCCAGGTGATGTTGAATTTCTCAGCTTGACCTTCACATTGGATTGTCTCTTGCCTAATCTTTGATGGGATAACTTGGATTGTGCTAGCATCTAATTCCTCTGCAATAAACAACAGAGTTCTCAGTTTATGCTATTTGAAGATCTGACAATCTCTAAGGGACAACTGTAAAACTGTTTTTTCAAACAGGAATGTGAAAAATGTAAGTATATAAATTTTGTTAACTTTTTACTTTATAGATACACTTTTATTGAATGGGCATGTGCAACCAGGGTTGATCCAGATCAGCCCACACAAATGTGCAATCTGATCAGAATCTGCACTTAAGTTTTTTATTTATTACATTATTTCTGACAAAAAAGCCAACAGAACAGATCCTGATCAGACAGCTAAGATGTGCATGATGATCTGGATCTACACTGTTCCCACATGCAAAAAAATGCATATATAACCACCTACCAGGATATCTGTGTAATGAGTCATCTTTTAAAGTGAAACTTGTCACTGGATTCTTGATGGCTGATACCCTGGCTGTGAAATTCCCTCTAGCATCCCCCACTCTCAATGACATGGATTCATCTATCCACAACATGTGATGGGAGAAGTACTGGATAGCAGAAAACCTGAAATGTAAACTTCATTGTGCAGACATTATTCCTCAATAAAACCAGTGTAAAATATCAATGCATTAACTTTTTTTTTAAATCTCAGACTTCTTTTACAGAAATAATAGATTATGAGTAGGAGTAAACCATACAATTAATTGTCTTATGCACAACATTAAATATTTGAAATAAGTTACAAGAGAGGATAAACTTAAAAATATTTGTACTTACTTTTCAATATTTTGAACTTTTCCTAGCAGTGTGACAGACTTGATGATGTCATCATGGTTACCATAGTTACCGTAGAGGTCAGCAGAGTAAAGAGACTGGTCCTCAAATCCCTTCACATACCAAATAAGCTTTTGCTGATCCTGATCAATAGTCAGACTGATCACCTGCTTGCCAGAGAATGGTTCAAGTGAAAAGTATTCCAAATGACCGTTTCCATTAAGGAATGTGGTTTCCACGGAGATTTCTGTGACCCAGTACAAGCGTCCTTCAACACTGTCCAAGGTCATATCTCTAGCAAGGGCCTGGTAGACAAATTCATTGAAATCACCATAGATATCTGCTCTTCTGATCTGTGACTGCAAAGCAAATGGGGGAAGTGTGTAACAAAATCGCTTTAAACCTGTCATGTAAGGTGTAAGTTTCCAACATCTGTAGACAGCTATTACTTGAAAATAAAGAGCGGTGATTTAAATGAAATCTTTTATATTTCTAAAGTGAATTCCTCACTAGAGCATCTAGAAAGGCTTCAGATGAAATGAAATGATTTATTTCGTTAACTTAAGTAGAATAATTCTGCATCCCCCCCCAAATAATTGTTTGAACTGCAACAATTATACCATAAAAACTATCATATTACATGTATTGTTTCTAACATCATGTAAAATAAGAAAATTAGTTCAATAGCTCAACAGCAAGTTTAATTGTTTGCTTAATGAAAAATAAACGCCAACTTTGTTTTACAAATATATAAAAACCTTTATGTAAATGGTAGAAACCAAGACAAGAAGAACAGAAAGTTTTACCTATTTCTAAGAAGAAACATAATAAGTGAACGAAACAGTTATGTCCAAAGTAATAAATGTCAAATACAAAAAGGTCAACACTAATGTAACTTAGCATTCACACTGAACAAAGAAACAATGTATTTACATCTCCATTTTTCAGGACAGACCAGTAGAGTTTTTCACCAAGCCAATCAAACGTGACGGAAACAGCATCCCTGACAAAGTCAAGCAGTATTGGTTCTTCCTGGTCTCCGAGGTAAACAAACATATCCTTGTCATTGGTTGTCCAGAATAAGTTGTCCTGATGCCATGCCATATCTGTAATGGCAGAAATCATTAGAAATTTACTGCATTGGTCTGAACAATAGGCAGAGGCTGGCGATTTTTACTGTGCATTAATAACTGTAAGACCCAGCTATTTTAATGGAACAGCTAATATTTTATTTGTTTTGAGCCCACAATCACTTTGTTATTTTAGTAAAGCCCCTTCGACTAAATAAAGAGACCACTGAATCATTTACTATATCATTGTTTAACAAAATACCTCCAATACTTAACAAAGCAAAAAGTGCAGATCCTTTTCAAGATGGCACTGATGTTCCAGCTCTATATACATGTATCTCTATACATGCAGATAATCATTACCTTTAACTCCAAGGTATATTGGTTTAGTTCTGAAGAGAGACCTGATCAACGTTCCATCTAGCTTTGTCTCTCGGATCTCCCAGGTCTTGAAGTAATGTGAATCTTGTACTGCAACTATTAGCCTGGCTGACTCTGTATCTGGAAGAAAAGAGCAGATTTCTTAACCCTTTCCTCAATAGATACACCTTTCTTGCATGGGTTAATATCTGTGCAGTTTGATCAGGATTTAAACTGTTCATTTATGATTCATTAGGTTATTTTCTGACCTAAATGCGACCAGTGCAGATCCTGATCAGACAGCAAGGATGTGTCGGCCGATCTGGATCTACGCTGGTCCCACATGTGTAAAAATGCCTATATATGGAGGAAAGGGTTAACCCTTTACTTCATGCATTTCATCAATTGAATACTAATGGTTTCACAATATTGCACTATCAATGGAAAAACAACATTATTCTAAATGGCATCCAAGTATTTTGCACCTTTCGCTCATAGTTAAAAAATAACCAAATAAATCAAAAGGAAATCGGAAAGGTTCTTATCAGACAGCATGGTTTGCCAGCAAATCTGGAACAACACTGTTCGCCCACTCCAGAAATATATATGGAGGGAAGGGTTAATTTTGAATTAACCCTTTCCTGGATAAATACGCCTTTTTTCGCATGTGCCACCAGTGTAGATCCAGATCAGCCGGCACATCCGTGCCGTCTGATCAGGATCTGCACTGGTCGCATTTTGGTCAGAAATAAACTAATGAACCAAAAAGCGAACAGTTTAGATCCTGATCAGACGGCATGGATGTGCCGGCTGATCTGGATCTAAACTGTTCGCCCTGGCAATAAAGGTGTATCTGTACAGGAAAGGGTTAAAACCTAAAACAGTGCTTACAGTGTAAATGATAATCATAGACTTTATTCGAATGTCACTCTATGCCATCCTACAGCCTGCTGATTTTTTATGTTAGAGCTGGACATTATGGATTAACATTTCTTTGACAAATTTTCCGTAACGGACCAAAATGACATCAGATCTTTGGAAAGCAATAAACTTGTAAAACCTTTCTTGCAACTTTGATTAAGATAGACAAATGTATATCAAAAGAAGAGAAAATAAAACCAATTCATTACGTAAACTCAATTTCACCACTGTTAGTCAAAGTTTAAGTAGGCAATTCAAGGAAAACTTAAATGCAATTAGGCTAAAGGAAGACTTCAGACTATACTATAAACTAGCACAAACCTGATTATAAGCCTCATCAATTTTCCAGCAATATTCCTTCAAAGCATGAAGTAGCACCTTAAGATGTCTCCATTAATCTAATGAAGCACGTTATGTGCTATTTCTGGTGCATTACACTAGGCACTGTACTATAAACCAACAATTTTTCACAACAAGCCTGAAGGTTATAAAGCTGAGATTGGAAACCAGTCTCAAATCTCAAGGATCTGATTGGCTGAAATGGCGACTGGTCGCCATTTCAGCCAATCAGATGCTTGAAATTTGAGACTGGTTTCCATGCTCAATTTTATAACCTTGGGCACTGATTAATTTTCGCTAAATTTAAGGATAGACCTGATGGGCAAAAATTTATTTGCATCAATATGTCTGCAGGATTATAAAATTATGTTTTAGAAATAAGAAGAAATGTGAAAATAAATATTCAAATGTCAGTCCTTGCCAAAATGTTAAAGAATGTATGTGCGAATATTTATTACTTTACAATAATTCAGTGCACGTTTAAGTATATATTATTTAGAAGTTAATTATATCATTTTGAACAGTGATTGTGTTTGTCACTTGTGTATTAGATTTATTGGAACACCAGAAGGGCAATGCTTCACTTTTATCGAAGGAGAAACAGCCAACAAGGAAGCAGTTTAATGTCCTTGCAGGAATTTGTATATGTATAATATTCAACTGGATGTAAACTTCTCCTGAACTGGAATTTTACTTTTAATGTCAAACAGGTGTATTATAGATAATAAGTCAAAGGACACCCATGTTGTCTTTTCTGTTATACCCCTTTCCTCCATAGACACACCTTTATTGTGTGGGCAAACAGTGAAGATCCAGATCAGATCAGGATCTGCACTGTTCACTTTTTTGTTTGTTATTTTATTTCTGACCAAAATGCAACCAGTGCAGATCCTGATCAGACAGCACGGATGTGCCGGTGATGTGGAACTACACTGGTCGCACATGCATATAATGGAGGAAAGAGACAAGTCAAAGGACACCCGTGTTGCCCTTACTGTTCTAGGAATATAGTGAAGTGATTTCACCAGAAGACAAGTCTACTAACAGTAATGTCATTTATTTCGAAGAACTATAATCATACAGAATTGCCTACAGTTTATACTCTGACCAGTGTTGACTGTTTGATACATATTCTAATCAGGGTAGATAATGTGCCCATGATCATTAAACTAAATCTGGAGACGAGTCTCAAATCTCTAGCTGAAATGGCGACTGGTCACTATCAACTTGAGACTGGTCTCCAATCTTAAGTTTTTTCTATGTCTTTAACGGTGTGGACAACCCATGTAGATGCCATCTGATCAGGTTGTGCACTGTTTGCTTTTTGATTTATTAGGTTATTTCTGAACAAAACAGCAAACAGTGCAGGTTTTGATTAGATGGCACGGAATTGCCAGTTGATCTGGATCTACACTGGTCACACATACATAAAATGTGTATATATGGAGTAAAGGGTTATTGAGGGAAACTTAATTTCATGTTCCCAAAGAAAAATATGAAGAAAGTCTTTCTAGACAAAAAGCAAATTACAGGGAAAATGCAAGAACAAGAATCTATCAGGAGACATTTGGTTCAGATAGAAAGATTTTCATCCTTGGTGAACTGCATTAGCACTAAAGGGTTCAAGGCCAAAGATCATAAAATTAAGTTTGGAGGCCAGTCTCATATTTCAAGGATATGATTGGCTGAAATTGTGACTATCAGCCAATCAGATGCTTGAGATTTGAAACTGGTTTCAAATCTCAGTTTTATAATCTTCATCCCAGGTCCTACCTTCTCTCAAAGTTCTTCCACAGAATTCTGAAGACCATGGCCCTACTCCAGCACTGGATTTGGCTCGAACCTTGATCTTATATGGAGTGTCTGGTTCCAGGTCTGTGACCTCAAACTTCTTTAGCAGTGATAAATGTTGAATCACTGTCTGGGAACCATCATCTTGCAGAATGTGGATCTCATACTGCCAGTTGCTGTATGCTCCATTACCTGTTAATACAAATCAAATATATAAGAGATTTGTGCACACATACTTTAACTCCACTTGTCTGTTAAATGTACTTCTAATAAAAATTTCTCTCTTAACTCTTTATTCCATAGATACACCTCTCTTAACATAGGCAAACAGTGTAGATCCTGATCAGCCTGCACATTCATGCTGTTTGATCAAGGTCTTCACTGTTTGCTTTTTGGTCAGAAATAATCTAATAAACAAAAAATCGAACAGTGTAGATCCTAATCAGATGGCAGAAAAATGCTGGCTGATCTGAATAGTGTAGACTGGTGTGACTGGTAGACAACTAATGTTCCAGCTGATCTGGATCTACAATGTAGGCTATGGGATAACAGCCATATCCAATTGAATAAAGGGTAAACAGATTGCAATCTACTCATCAAACAGAAAGAAAACAATTTCAGCTCAATTTCACATCACAATCTATCTGATTATGACACTTATAGGAATTCATACTTATGATATTTAAAACTATTTTTTTTCTACAACTAACCAGAAATATTTAGGGCAACTAAGTTTTGGTAAACTGGGATTTTTTTATAAATGAGAAAAAAGTAAGTGAATGGGAAAGAGAATGGATACTTCTACAGACACCATGAATGCTGGAACTTGATGTTACCTTGAAAGGCGAGTTTCCGAGGCGGTTCCCACTCCACTACAGCCTTATAGCCGGTAAACAACACCTGAACTTCTACTGGTGGGTTCAGTGGCACTAAAATTAACACATCATTTTATAAATTGATCATTTTCACCATAAATCACAAACTGACAATAATATATCTAATATATCATTAAATCATGAACAAATTATCAATTTTACAAAAAAAGCCCCCCCCCCCCACCCCCGCCCCCACAAAAAAATAAAGTGTTGTATCAGGAAATGATAAATCTTTGTCAAACCATGTAATGTTCCATGCACCTCTGATGTGGTATCGAGGTTAGATGTAAGATTTCCAGAAAGGGTATTGGTTTGGGGCAGTCTTAAGGTAGTTACATGTAATTTCCAACTTTCTCTCACCTTGAAAAAAAAAACCAACCAAAAAACTGCTGCCCAAGAAGGGGGTTCAAGCATCCCAACAAAACCCCATCTAGATCCGCCCTTTGGTATGCTCTAGGATAGTAAAGCATGAGTTACCTGGTACAGGTTGTGAGTTGGGATAGATCCATCCTTTGGTATGCTCTAGGATAGTAAAGCATGAGTTACCTGGTACAGGTTGTGATTTGGGATAGATCCGTCCTTTGGTATGCTCTAGGATAGTAAAGCATGAGTTACCTGGTAAAGGCTGTGAGTTGGGATAGATCCGCCCTTTGGTATGCTCTAGGAAAGTAAAGCATGAGTTACCCCGTACAGGTTGTGAGTTGGGTTAGATCCGCCCTTTGGTATGCTCTAGGATAGTAAAGCATGAGTTACCTGGTACAGGCTGTGAGTTGGGATAGATCCGCCCTTTGGTATGCTCTAGGATAGTAAAGCTTGAGTTACCTGGTACAGGCTGTGAGTTGGGATAGATCCGCCCTTTGGTATGCTCTAGGATAGTAAAGCATGAGTTACCTGGCACAGGTTGTGAGTTGGGATAGATCGGCCCTTTGGTATGCTCTAGGATAGTAAAGAATGAGTTACCTGGTACAGGCTGTGAGTTGGGATAGATCCGCCCTTTGGTATGCTACAGGATAGTAAAGCATGAGTTACCTGGTACAGGCTGTGAGTTGGGATAGTAGAGGTTAAAGCCAGCAAAATGTTTCTCAAACAAGGCTAGGTAGTGATGATAGTAAGTTCTGTTGCCAGCATCGTATTCTTCGCTGAAAACCTTCGTTCCATTGGTCCAGAAAAACTTCCCATCATAATAAACAAGACTTTCTGTATTTAGAAACAATGGCCTTGCCACTGAACCATGACGAATGTCACTGATCCCTGATCCATCTAAATATGCCGACATCATGGTATTGTGGGAATTGTTGGGGAAATATAGGAGGAGGTTCTCATAGTCAATGAAGAAAGTTCCCATTGAAGCTTCAGCAATGACGCGTGAGAATGGCTCACTGTGAGCAACAAGATCACCAATAGCAACAGAGTGGAGCCCTGGGACATCTACAAATGTGAAGTAAAGATACCTGAAATAAAAATCCAACAACTGAAATCAGCTTTGGTGATTAAGGCCCAACATCATAAAACTAAGACTGTAGACCAGTCTCAAATCTCAAGCATCACACTGGCTGAAATCGCGACTGGCCAATAAGATGCTTGAGATTTTAGGCTGGTCTCCAGATTTAGTGTTATGATCTTCGGCATAGCTCAACACAAAGAATTAATTACACAATGGACAAGGATCATAAAACTATTACTTAATACCAGTCCAAGCATTCTTGTTTCAGACAGGTTGGTATTAAAACTGGTCTCAATTTCAGCCATTCAGATGTGATTAGGGACTGGGTGCATCATAAGTGCATCAGTGTAAGAGAAAACCTCTTCCATGTGGGTTGTGGTGCTGTCAAGAGCAATGTTCATATGAAGCAAGTCATGTAAGTGAACTGAATTGTAAATTAGCTGCAAAGTATTTATAGCATGGTCAAACTAGGTCACAAAGTTATGAAACTGAGTTTGGAAACCAGTCTCAAATCTCAAGCATCTGATTGGCTGAAATGGCGACTGGTCAGATGCTTGAGATTTGAGACTTGTTTCCATGCTAAGTTTATAACCTTGGGCACAGATCTCCTTATTCTTGTTCCAGATATAAGAGTTAACCCTTTACTCCATATATAGAACTCCATCCACATCCATGCCGTCTGATCAGGATCTGCACTATTCACTTTTTGGTAAAAAATAACCTAATAAATTAAAAAGCAAACAGTGGAGATTCTGATCAGATGGCATGGATGTGCCGGCTGATCTGGATCTACACTGTTTGCCCATGCAGTATGGGTCTCTCTATGGAGTTCATGTATAATGAAACCCAAACATAAATCTCTCTGACCTGGTACAACGTTTTTATAGATCACTGAACTTCTTCTGTTCTAAAAATCAAAACAAGGACAAATTAACGAATTCCAGTTGTACAGTTGTTTGACATCTGTAGTTACCCGTTAATTGGATCCACCTTGATCTCTCTCGGCAGATTTGGTACCAGATCAAACACCATGTTACATTGGTTCCAACCTTCATCATATATGCTACACTGGTATATCTGAAATCAAACACATAGTACATTACACAACAATTTTTTTTGAGGAGTGATACTTTATTTGACATGATTTAGTGGCACCAACATCATGGTCTTGCAGATACAGTATAGGCATTTATATGGAGAAAAGTGTTTATTTGCAAATAGCAACATCATGGTACAAACTGATGATTAATTGAAATTAACATGGTACTGACGTCAACATTTCTACAGCGACCTATGGTATATTCAACAATAACATAATTGCAAAACAAATTGGATTAAACTTGACAGATATTTTCTTCACTTACTCTGTGTCCGTCAATAACATACGCCTTATCGTGAAGCCAGTCAATATCTATGGCTGCTGGCTGTCCTAACATAGGGTACATGTCTTCTTTGAGGGTCTTCCCTGCGATGTCAACCAGCGTGACCTGACCACTGTCATCAGACACAAGAACTAGCTCCTTAGCCGCATGCACACCCACTCCTAAAATAAAATTTATCAGCTATAATTATCCCTTTACTCTATTGCCCAAGGTTATAAAGCTGAGCATAGAAACCAGTCTCAAATCTCAAGCATCTGATTGGCTGAAATGGCGACTGATTTGAGACTGGTTTCCTATCTCAGTTTTACAACCTTCAGCCCATATATGCTTTTTAAGGCACTTGAAACCAGTGTAGATCCAGATCAGTTGGCACCTCCATGCGGTCTGATCTGGATTTTCATTGGTTGCATCTTGGTCAGAAATAACCCAATTTATCAAAAGCAAACAGTCCAGATCCTGATCAGATGGCAGGGATGTGCCAGCTGATCTTGATCTACACTTTTCGCACTTGCAATAAAGATGTAAAGGGCAAATTATTTTCTTTTCTTGGTAAATAATTATTGAAAGTTTTAGTTTTATCACCTTTAAAGGAAAATACAACAATATGCACTAACATTTAATTCAGAAGACTACACTAAACTGTTTTCAATGTCTTGTATAATTATCTGAATATTTCTGCATCCCGAACTTAAACAGAGTCCCACCTAAGCATATACTACAATTAACAAATTAGTGTATAACTTAGTTGGTATTGATATTTCCTAGAAAAAAAGTTACAAAATAACATTCAAACATTTCTACAAACGAAACAAGTTCTTATCATATGGCCACACAAACATTAACATCATGGCTTCCACTTTTGTGCCATGTATTTTAAAACTGACAGAAAGCGATATTGAAATAATAATTTTTTAAACCTTTACTCAATATATATATTGGTTTTATCACATGTGAAAACAGTGTAGATCTAGATCAGCTGGCACATTTGCACCTTTATCAGGATCTGCATTGTTCATTTTTGGTAAGAAATAAGCTTGAATCAAGAAAGAACAGTGTAGATCCTGATAAAATGGCATGGCTGTGCCTGCTGATCCGGATCTACACTATTTGCACATGTGATAAAACCTGTATAATATTATAGAGTAAAAATTTAAAAACACTACTACATGACCTTTTATGTCTCGTACCTGTTGTATTTGGTTTTTGTATTTAAATTATAAATCAAGACAACAGTGGGGGTCAAGCAAATACTGAATGATCACAACTTATAAAAAACACCATGCCAACAACAAAAAACAACGAAAGTTATTGTCTGGATTTAAACTTTAACTTTTAGTTTTCAACAACATTTCAGTGAATCTTCAACTCAATACAGCATTTAAGTTTTCCAACACTGCATCTTATTTCTTTATTTTCTGTTAACTGTTGAATAATAAAAGTATCATTTATGTGGAATGTCCAATGGAATAAAGTGTTGAGAAAATAACAATAACCAGTTTCACTCAGAAGTAAACCTCCACTCCATATATATAGATTTTATTGCATGTGTGACCAGTGCAGAGCCAGATCAGCTGGCACATCAGTGCTGTCAAATCTGGATCTACACTGGCTTCATATTGGTCAGAAAAAAACTTATGAATATAATTGTCAACAGTGTAGATCTTGATTAGACTGATGTGCCAGCTGATCTGGATCTACACTGTTTGCCCGTGTGCTAAAGGAGTATATATGAAGTAAAGAGTTTACAAGTGTCTTGATAAACTTATTTCTACCAGACAAGAACCTTTTGTATTATTTTCTGTTGCCTAAACAGTTCACAACATCTCAAAAACTGATGACGTTTTTACATGAAGAATGCGAGTCAGTAAATGAAAATGTATGTTTTGGGAGGATCTGAACCAATGGGTATACTGTAATAATGCCAAAGATTCATTTAGAAGAACCTAAAGACACTGTAATGATGCCAAAGATTTATCTAACAATGATTAACTGTCATGTGATGGGGTGTTCTTGGAATGACAGATTCTAATCAAACATAAAAAATAACTGAATTAAATTAAATCGACTAAAAATAAAGTGGCAATTTGGATTTTTACCAAGCTTAAAATAGAAAAAATGTGCTGTTTCATGAAAATTAAGCTACAGGTGATTTTATTCAAGGAAGTTTAAGATTGCAATAAATCATTAACATCTTTTCTTTAACACAAGTAAGAGAGTAGATGGAGGTACCAACCACAGACCCAATAACTATCAGAAAGAAGTATTTCAAATACTAAAGGTTGTCAGCAAGTGTCCATTATAGAGGCAATGGGCAGATGTTTCTTGTTACTGTTGTAGCTCATGATCCTGAAACTATCACTTGAGACCTTTTTATTTCTACCAGGGCTGAAGGTTATAAAACTGAGCATGGAAACCAGTCTCAAATCTCAAGCATCTGATTGGCTGAAATGGCGACTGGTCGCCATTTCAGCCAATCAGATGCTTGAGATTTGAGACTGGTTTCCATGCTCAGTTTTATAACCTTGGGCACAGTAGTCTTTGTCTCTTATATAATCATACTTCAACTAGTAATTTGATAAACATCATTTTGGAGTTTGAGTAATTCGAAAAAATGGACATTATTAGTCACAAATATATTTTCTAAATCAAAAGTGGTAAATTATCTGTATGATTAAGAACCAAAGGGCAATAACTCTGTGTCAATTAAAACTTTACTCTTCTGTATAATGTGATCATCATGACAAAGATAATATATTAAATACTGGGCAATAACTAAGAAATATTGATCGTATGTGCCATTAATTTCAGATAAAGAAGGTTCTAACATTAAAATGGTCACAAAATTATTAACCTTTTCCTTTATATATACACATTTTTAGGCGTGTGCGACCAGTGTAGATCCAGATCAGCTGGCACATCAGTGCTGTCTGATCAGGATCTGCACTGGTCCCTTCTTGGTGAGGAATAACCTAATAAATCAAATAGCGAACAGTGCAGATCCTGATCAGACAGCACGGATGTGGCTGATCTGGATCTATACTGTTCGCCCATGCCATAATTTGTGTATAATAGTGTGTATATGGAGGAAAGGGTTAAAAATGAATTATTAAGTTTAAATGTTATTTGATGAGACCTACAGAGCAGAAATTGAGACAGATGGATGCATGGACAACTATGTCTCTCTACAATATGGCAAAGTGTAAAACCAGTGGTCAAGATGGACGCTGAAATGGACGTGACTGGATCATGAGATCAGATGAGGTGGTTGGGTTCAGGTCAACAAGTTTACCTTGCACGAGCTCTGAGCTCGAGTTACTTTCGTATAATATTCTTGCTCCCTCTATGATAGCATAAGAAAGGAAAGATATTAAAGTTAACATAGCTTAAATACATCCAGAGTTTTCTAAATTTGTTCAACAGAATATATACCTTTTTTATGTGTGATGCACTTAGACAAAATAGGGCTTTTTCAACCACATTTAACCCAAATAAGCCTGCCGCTGCATATATGCACAGTCTGATCAGGGAATACGCTGTTCTCCAATCAGTCTGAGAATTTTTTAAGGCATCTAGGATTTTAAATCTCTTTCAAACCAGGCAAGTTTGCAATTTAATCTGGATCTACACTTCAATCAATTAGCTCCATTCGGTCATGATGCATCACACAATTTTCATGATAACAGTAATAAACTACTAAGATAATACAAACGATAATAATGCCAAAGTTATTTTATATTGTATTTATAGAAGACAAACTCCTCAATTTTGTCTTACTAATATTTTTTTTTGTTTAATAAATTTTGAATTCAGAACACCTGTTTACGATTATCATATTTAAACAAAAACTCTGGTCTTGTGCTAACTACCAACATCAATTAGTCATCAATTTTTATTTAAACAAGAACTGTTATTTTATAATTGATGAAAAATTAATGTTTTACAAGTGTATTGTATCTATGGCTCCCCTAAAATCAGGGCCCAAGATAATAAAGATTGGAGACTAGTCTCAAATCTCAAGCATCTGATTGGCTGAAATGGTCTCCAGATTAAGTTTTATGATCTTGGGCACCTGAATCTTGTAGCTCTCTGCTCTCCAGTTCTGCACCCTACAAATAATATTGTGGTTCTATTCCAACATATAATGTGATAATCTGAAAGAAACTTGGTTGTTGCCCTAAAATGGAAATAAATGTTATCAGAACCAAAATTATGAGAAGTGCATGACATATAATTCGGTTGTCTTTATACGATAAAGTAACTACAACAACTACATCCACAAAAAAATATGGTCATCAATTCTGAATAAAATATTAAGCTTTAACTTGGCATCACAGGGCTTCTTTTTTCCTTCTTTAGTGGGGGCCATTTACAGCTGCCTTCCCCTCTTAAAAAACCCTCAAAACTTACTTTACACCGGGCTCCAAGGTTATAAAGCTGAGTTTGGAAACCAGTCTCAAATCTCAAGCATCTGAAACCAGTCTCAAATCTCAAGCGACCAGTCACCATTTCAGCCAATCAGATGCTTGAGATTTGAGACTGGTTTCCAAACTCGGCTTTATGACCTTGGGACCTGGTTTTTTCATTCCCTCTTAGAGAAGAAATCATGTTTTTATCCAAAATGAAAGGGCATGGGCCCCTTCCCTTGGCAGGAAAAAAATCCTGCATCACGGCAAGCATTGAAAATAAAGAATAAAGGAAAATCTAACTGGTGCAGCATTCCAATTTCTTAAACGTTTACCTCCATTCTGGATATCACATATACCACTATGATATCAAGCAAACATTCTAGAAAGAAATATACCTATAACGTTTACTCCATTATATACACCTTGACTGCATAAGTGAACAGTGCAGATCCAGATCAGCTGGTACATTCTTGCCATCAGATCAGGATCTACACTGAATGCTTCCAGATTCATAAGTTATTTCTGACCAAGATGAAACCAGTGTAGATCAGATCAGATGGCATCAATGTGCTGGCTGATCTGGATCTATACTGATAGCACATGAATTAAAACACATATATATAGAGTAAAGGGATAATCTAGACCCTGCTCATAACCATACCAAGGTTCTTCAAGTAGGCTTACAAAAACTCCTGGAACTGAATATCGACAGATAATGTTAGCTAGTTGTAAAAATTTATTGTTCCTGGATAACTTAAGATATATTATTATTGAGATATCATGTTTAATATTCACCCATTAGCAGCTAATAAGCGTTATTTGTGTGGGTTTTAAATTTATCTTATGACTTTTGCATTTGCAAGTTCAAAATCTGCAAAGTTAAACCCAATTAATTTGGATAGTTTGACTATATACTCAATGCATACAGCTTATATTCCATGCAACTGGTGTAGATCCATATAGCATGCACAGATCTAGGTCAGCCAGAACATCTGTGCCATCTGATAAGGATCTACACTGTTTGCAGTAAAATTCATTAGATTATTGACTGAACAGTGTAGATCCAGCTTAGGCCATATACACTGATTAACCATTTCCTCCATAGACACACCTTAATTGCGAGGATGAACAGTTTAGATCCAGATCAGCCGGCACATCTGTGCCATCTGATCAGGATCTAAACTGTTTTCTATTTGATTTATTAGGTTATTTCTGACTAAAAAGCGACTATTGCAGATCCTAATCAGACAGCACGGATGTGCCGGCTGATCTGGATCTACACTGGTAGCACATGCCTAAAAATGCATATATATGGAGGAAAGGGTTGAATGGATATCTATTTAGTTAAACCTACTATAAATAAAGGGATCTCACCTTATTGAAAGCTTTGAAAACTTAAATTCAATGAAACATTGTGAAAAAGTTGGGAGCATATAATAAAATTAGAAACAAATTTTCCAAAATATAAAGTAGCTATTGTTTAACACAATGATATATTTAGAGCATTGCACAATTTATCTAAGCAACTGGAAGTGACAATCTGGTATGGTGAACATCAAGTACTGTAATATGCACTTCTCTTTGTGCATTCTGAAGATTATTTCACATCTGTGCAGTGTTTTATTTGGCACGTGCATTTTGCAATTCCAAACTGTCAGCTCTACTGGCACGTTTAATATTCTTTCCTATCAAAATTCAAAAATCTGATACACAAAGAAGTTTTAAAGTCAGTGCTAAAATGCTATTTAACCCTTTTTGCATATATTATAAGGATTTTATCACATGTGCTAACAATGTAGAAACAGATCAGCTGGCAAATCAGGATCTACACTGTATGCTTCTTGGTCTGAAATAACCTAATGAATCAAAAGAGAACCATGTAGATCCTGATCAGAAGGCACTTATGTGTTTGCTGATCTGGATCTACACCAGTCACGCATGCGATAAAACCTGTAAATGTGGAGTAAAGGATTAACTTTAATTTTGTCTCAGTACTCCTAATTTCAAATGTTTAATGTTATTTCTGACAAAGAAGAAACTTGTGTAGATCAAGATCACATGGCACAGATATGCAAGCTGATCGGGATCTACACTGGACACACATTCTATAAAACCCCTATATATGGAGTAAAAGGTTGGTTTAGTTTTGTCTTGGTCCTCCTAATGTCAAATTTCACTAAATGTCTCTTCCTCACAGATTCCTGCTAAGCTTTCATGAAACACTGAAAGACATTTGCAATTAACCCTTTCCTTGATATAAACGCATTTTTATGCATGTCCGACCAGTGTAGATCCAGATCAGACGGCACATCCGTGCCGCCTGATCAGGATCTTTAATGGTCGCATTTTGGTCAGAAATAACCTAGTGAATCAAAAAGCGAACAGTTTAGATCCTGATCAGGCGGCACAGATGTGCCGGCTGATCTGGATCTAAACTGTTCGCCCTAGCAATAAAGGTGTATCTATACAGGAAAGGGTTAATTAATACACAAAACAATGTTGTTTTACTGAATGGGCGTTGTAACAATTAAATAGTCAATGAACTGAATTAGCCCATTATTTCTTACAGTTTACGTCTGAAAAATTTCCTGAGATCGGAACTTTCCTGAAATAGAGCTAAGGAAACATGTTTATGAGAAGAAAATTGGACAATTTATGTGAGGGACGGAAATGTGACATTTTAGCTTAAAGGCTTTCGGGAATTTTCGCACTTGTATGGAGGTGTTCCCATTATCATTTGATTGTTTTAACTTGACAATATATGACATCATGGTAAAATTCCATGATTGCAATATGACAACCTTATTCTAAGAACTTGCGTCATAAAATTAATATGGCATAAACATTGTATATTATATCTGTTTGTATAATTCAAAACATTGTAAAACATTATTTTTAATGGAGTATTTTCTGTATACAGTTATTTAAATGGAACAAAATAAAATTAGTCAGTTGACCTATGCTTATCTAAGGATAAGATTTACTTTCAATCTACTGAGATTTATAATTGCATAAACTCAAACAAAATTAAACTTAATATCTTTCATTAAATTCATTTAATTTTCAAAGATTCAAAACAAAACAATATGGAAATCAGAAATCTTATTTATTTCATATGATTTCATACCTCTTTTCTACAAAAGATTTTTTCTTTAAAACTGTAAAAATACTATAGTTATTATTATGTGTTTTAAGCATGGAAAATGGTGTTTTATAGGAGTAATAATTATTGGTACCCGCTTCTCTTTAAAACTCTAAAACTATTTCCCTTTAATACCCTTTTACTACTTTTATTTTGTAACTTTTATATTGCCGATTCTAATAGTACAGCTTTTTGCCATGTCTACAAGTTGAACTATGTATAAATAACTACCACTGAATAGACCATAATGCAACAGTAGAATATATTTAAAAGATAATAAGAGATGGCATAAGATATAAATCAAAATGTCCAAAGCAATCCAAATTCTTGCTTATCTTGTTAAATCTTTTTCTTGGAGTCAGAAGTCACAACTATGTAGATAAATCACAGGGTGCCTGGGCTATTGTTCTAATGTAGATATATAATTATAAGGCTGATATGAAATTGGCTCTGTAAAGATTATGTACTTTCTTTTGAGATTAATGTATTTGCTATTATTGCAGATATTGTTGTTGTGGTTTTGCTTCCATTAAGCACAACTTTTAATGAACATGAAACTTAAAATACAATATACATATGAACTATTTGCATATAAAGTATGATATGAAGCTCATTTAAGGAATAAATTTCGTGTTTGATAAGTTCACCGAGTCTTGAACGTCATTAGGGCTGGTTAAAGTGTGTGGAGTCCGAAGGACTCCACGCGTGCTTTAACCAGCCCTAATGACGTTCAAGACTCGGTGAACTTATCAAACACGAAATTTATTACTTATATTTACACCTCATTTAATCATTTTGTTTCTAAATTTAATATAAAATGTATACTTTTTACTAATTTCGAAATGTTGTTTAAAACATTTCTTACCCCGGGTTTGGCATTTGGACTGGTCCGCCTATTTACTCAAATAAAAAAAATCATACTACGACCAAAAATAGTTCCATGTTTATTGAACACATTCATCCGTTTTTTCAAACATTTATATACAGAAAAACCTCATATTTCACAACAAACATCAAATTTGTATCACAGCAAATACTATCTATGCGAGTAAATGATAGTCTAAGTAAAAACCGTTATTTTGGCGGGAAGTTAGAAAAGGCTAATGCGTTATTTTCAACCAATGATAATTCTAGAAAATGGAACGTGCTTATTGATGATGTCATATAAGTAAACTTGTTTACTTCCGGTTTGAGGGCTATAAAAGCAACTAAAAATAAAAGTAATCTAAAAATAGCAACATTCCAGGAAGAGCTATCTAAAATTAGCAACAATTATAAAAATAGCGGGGATTTCATGACGTCACCAGGGCATTCCTTTACCATTGCGCGGTGATAAGGCTAACGGTGTTCATTGAAGATTGACCTTCACTCGTCCGGTAAAGGATATTGAAGCAGTGGAAATAAAGGTGTAAATATATAATTTTGTCCTTTTACTCTGGTTAAACATTTGGAAACAAGCGGATCACTTAATTTCTAAGTGCTGTTTGGACTAAAAAATGCTCTGAAAGATTATGCAGAATTTACTGGGAATTTGACTTTTAAAATAAATAAAAAAATAATTAAATAATCATTTATTTTTTTGAAGACTTGAGTGTAGTTACTTTGCTTAGAGATTTTTTCAACAGCAACTACTTACTATGCAAATTCAAAGTCAACAGATTTCAAAATAAATATTGTGCATAAGATTAATAAAACTTAAAATATCCAAAAACAATCCCGATCTCAATGCTGACAAATTAAGAGGCAACAATGATGGAGTTCAAAGTTATCCCTTTTCTACAATTATACCATAATATGGCATGGTCTAACAGTGTAGATCCAGATCAGCTGGCACATCCATACTGTCTGATCAGGATCTGCACTGTTTGCTTTTAGGTCAGATATAAACCTATTAATCATAATGTGAACAGTGGAGATCCTGATCAGATTGCACAGATTTGCCGGCTGATCTGGATCTACGCTGTTCACCCAAGCCATAAAAATGTATCTTTTGAGTAAAATATTAAAGAACCAAGCATTTATAAGTTATCCTGCACTTCTGACTTGAAAAAAAAGATAAATACTGATTAAAATATAATTGCAGTAAAAGGATTCTGACATTCAGGGCCAATAACTCAGGCATTTATGGTCTGACGTAACATTTTTATAGCAACAACTCTGACTTTAGACAGGACAATTTGGACAAGTTGGATTTTTATATTTCTAAATAGGTAAGGTGCAGTGATAAATTAGAAAAAAATGCTACGATCAATCATTGGTATATAATTAGTCCTATTGTCTATCCCTTTACTGCATATACATATGTATATGCATTTAATGGCATCTGTAACCAGTGTAGATCCAGATCAGCTGGCATATCCAAGCTATCTGATCAAGACTATTCTACACTGTTTGCTTTTTGGTCAGAAATAACCTAATAAATCAAGAAGCAAACAGGCCCGGTCCTGATCAGATGGCACCAATGTGCCAGCTAAACTGGATTTACACTGTTCGGCCACACCATGAAGGCGTATATATGGAGGGCTACAAAGCACCAATGTATATTCATGGCTCAATGCATACCATCAAACCATATCACATTTTGTTTTTTTATACCAAGCTTAACTAAATCTCAATTAGAGCAAGAAGAAAATTAACCCTTTCCTCCATAGACACACCTTTATTGCATGGGCGAACAGTTTAGATCCAGATCAGCCGGCACATCCGTGCCTTCTGATCAGGATCTAAAATGTTCGCTTTTTGATTCATTAGGTTTCTGACCAAACGGCGACCAGTGCAGATCCTGATCAGACCTCGTGGATGTGGATGTGGCTGATCTGGTTCTACACTGGTTGCACATGTGTAAAAATGCGTATATATGGACGAAAGGGTTAAGATGGGGACAATGGCTGTTTTGCACTGATCAGAGACAAAAAAGATCATCAGCATCTGGTATTCCCATGACCTTTTCTAAGAATGTTACATCCAGTTTATGTTTGTTACATACATGTGGTTTGCTGTCTAATTGGAACATGAGGTACACATAAAACTAACAAACAACAACCTATTCATTACCTACAATAGGCCACTAATGGTGGAAATAATGGGCAAAAACCCAGTTCATACTGAGACACTTACAAATTGGAAGAGATAAATTGGTACATAGGTTATACTTATTGTTCTTCTGATGTTTCCACTAACAACAGTTGTTCTTTTTTCCGGACAATATTTTTGAGCTTTCACCGTTTTTCAGAAAAAAAAACATCAACATTCAAGTAAGATTTCTCAACCCTTGGCTCTATAGATACACCTTTATCATATGGGCAAAAGTGTAGATCCAGATCTGCTGATACATCCATGTCATCTGATCAGGATCTACACAGTTTGCTTTTTGGTCAGAATCTACCTAATTAATCATAAGTGAACAGTGCAGATCCTGATTAGATGGCACAGAATGATGTGTTGGCTGATCTGGATCTACACTGTTTGCTTAGCAATCAAAACTGCCTGCAGATCCATTTTTTCTTGGTCAGAAATACCTTACTGAATCTATAAGTGACATGCAGTCTGATTGCGATCACAGTGGTCCCACTGAGATATATTATTAACTGTCCATGGAAAAAAAACAGATTAAGTGTCATCCTAGTTAATTTGTTCTGAAGTTCCTGAATATAATTATTTACCCTTTCCTGTATAGATACACCTTTATTGCGAGGGCGAACAGTTTAGATCCAGATCAGCTGGCACATCTGTGCCGTTTGATCAGGATCTAAACTGTTCGCTATTAGATTCATATGGTTATGACCAAAATCAGAAAAGCAGATCCTGATCAGACAGCACGGATGTGCCGGCTGATCTGGATCTACACTGGTTGCACATGAGTAAAAATGCATATATATGGAGGAAAGGGTTATATATCGGTTGTGTAAAATATCACAAACAGTTCGCAAAAAGTGTCCTTTATCTTTACCCATCAGGACCCACCCAGAGTAATTATCTTGATCACAAAGAACTTTGGTACAAATATTTTCCTGTGTGAAACAATAATAATAATTAAATCAGACATAATCCCAAACATTTGCTTCAATCTATTTCCAGTGGGTAGGAATGGCAAAACTGTTTCTTTACGTATAACAGACATTGGGAAAAGTATGTAACACGATTGTACTGACGCATATGCCACTGTAATACGCTGGCATATGAACTTGTTGGCGCTACTGTCATCTTTAATGACTCTAAATGAGATAAAAATTGTTGCACAAAGTCTTCACTGGAGGTTTATAAGAGGACCTGGGCTACTGTTAATTTATGATCAAATGTGACAGTGTTATCAAAGAATGGGTACAGTTATTTTAAAAGTAATTATTTAATTAATTGCAATTAAATTTGAATCTTCTCAATACAATTAAAATTACATGAATTTTCAGCTTGTAATTAATTACAGAATTCTGAGCAAAATTATTAATTATAATTAATAAAATTGCTTTAATAACAAAGTTAAGAGAGAGATACTAGATCAAGATTAAAAACATAATAATTATAGTTACAAGTCTTAGAAAGACGCTAGATCTAGAACTTTTATTTTCAACATTCAAACTCATAAGCTTTAAAATCTATCACTGAAAAATAGGAAATAACTTTTTTTTTCATTCCTGTCATCATAGTGTTCTAACCTGTGATGGAAGTCTACAAATAATTTGGAATGGCACTAAGCTATATATAGGGCACTAAACATAAATCTAATAAGTTACATCTAATGCCCCCACATGATCTGACATTTTACATCTGATGCTCCCACATAGAGTTTTATTTTATTTTGATTACAGTTTCTTAAAGCAGACCTTATTGCTGTCATTGCTGCCTGTCTGTGACAATGACTGGCAATCCTTAATGTTTAAATTCTCAGAAAAACAAATTAGTCAGTGCGTGTACATCAACTGTGTTTTTGTTTTAGTGAACCCGGGTTAACTGGCACTGTACAAGTTTCTTTGGTCTCATAAACTAAAATTACCTGAGAATTGGCTCAGAAACAAACAAATACTGCAGGAATAGTAGACATAATTGTCTAACTAATGGCAATCTTAAAGGGGGATATTCATGATTCAGTTAACCCATCACTTCATATATAAGCTTTTAAATGAGTGTGGGACAAGTGAAGATCCAAATCTGCTGGCACATCCATGCCATCTGATCTCGATATACACTGGTTGCATCTTGGTCAGAAATAACCTGATGAATCTAAAATTGACCAGTGTAGTTCCTGCTAAGATGGCATGGATGTGCCAGCTGATCTGGATCTACACTGTTTGCCGATGCAATACAGATGAATCTATGGAGTAGATCAACTGTTGTAGATTGAGATCAGTGCCCAAGATCATAAAACTAAATCAGGAGATCAGTCTCAAATCTCAAGCATCTGATTGGCAGAAATGGCGACCAGTCGCCATTTCAGCCAATCAGATCCTTGAGATTTGAGACTGATCTCAAAACTTAGTTTTATGATCTTGGGCACTGCCTTCAAAGCCATGGAGCTTAATTTGAATTTATAACATTAAAATTTTGCTATATGGTCACAAATATCCTTAATAATTTAAACTAACTATCATAGAACCTGATCAGACAACACCGGTCGCATATATAAGCTATATCTATGAAGTTAAACTGGTTAAGACATAGACTTCAAATTTCTGATATACTTAAAAGGAATATCTGAGTAAACCTCTGTTATGCGACCCCAAAAATTTACTTATTTTACTTTAATATAACAGGATTTAGGTTTCCATTATAGTCATAAAACGTGAAAACCAGCCCTGCCCTAAATTGGCCATGCAGGCCTCAACAAAATTCAAAATTTAATCACCCATATTGGTACATCACTTAAAAATAAAAAAAAATTGACAAAATTTCTGTAAACAACAAAAACTGATTAACCACCTTTAATAACAAATAACCTGCTTCCCTGGAACAAACACAAAAAGTAAACAAATTTAGTCCAATTTACCTAAATACAGCTTGTTTTTTACTAGGATTCTCCTCACAAAACAATTTCGGTGCCAGAATCCAGGCATGCTGCTGTAAACAATTACATTTTAATGAACAATGTCAGTCACAGTTGTTGTGCTCCATTTCTGTAATAAACAAAATTTATGAAAAATGACCGGCTGCCAAATTCAGAAAAGAGTTTCAGGAAGTTTGGTGTCACGATAATGGAACTATGGATGTCACGTCTAGAAATATCTGCGGTTCTTCTTTGTCGTACTTTCCTCCTTGACCTTCATTTCCTCCACCACCGAAGTATACTCCTACAAATTATTCACTAATGAAAGACTTGTCAATTCTGTTGAAATAATACATCGTCTATTTATATTTATAGAAAGTGTATCAAGTCCCAAGAGAACTGCCTATATCAGACACTAATATGTAAATTTTTGACAATTTTTTTAATGGGCAATAAATAAATTTTGCATAATTTTTTTTTAAATATTGTAATGAATTGGAAGCTGTCTGAAGGACTAATTCTCTTGGGGCAAAATTACTCTTCACATAGAAGAAAGTTTTGAGTAATTTCTCAATTTATTTTAATCTAGTCAGTATCTTCCCCGGCCTTCAAACACTCACAAATCTTGAGCTGGAATTTTAAAAAGTGGTGAAAATGTGCTTGTAATCATAGAATTTGTAACTTATATTTTTTGTCTGAAGGTAGGTCCAGTTTATACTGCACTGTACATAACTAAATTTTATTTAAAATAAAGTCCATTGAACCTATTACACAACAATTTTTTTTTTACATAATTCAAAATTCAAATTTTGTTGTGGTAGTTTGTTTATCTGGGGAAAAACCTGCTAGAGGGCCTGACCTAGTTAATATTATAACTTTTCTAACCCTATTTCAACTACTAAGGGAGACAACTGACAACACCTACCCATGGTGAGGACACTCTTGGGACGTTTCACAACAGCTTTAGCATCTTCTATGAGACTGAGAAGGTTCTGTTTCACCACGCAGTTGTCTGCAGCTAGCACCAGGTACGGTATCTCTTTCTCACTTACTGAAATGACAGAAAACATGAGAATTACACAACATATTTATAACAACACTACACAAGGAAAGAATTGACCCATTGACTGTAGTTGTGGGCTCATACCCTGCGGCGAGCTATCATGATTATGTTTAAGTTTAACTGTGGTATGATTTTATTTCTAGGGGATGAATTTACATGCAAAAGCTTCAAATATCGATATACAGTAAAACCCCTGATTACTGACACTCAGTATTACGGGCACCCCGGTATTACGGACGAATTTTTAAAGAACAGATATTTTCTCTTCTTCTTGATTCAACCCCACTGTTAAGGACAACCCGGTATTAAGGACACTTACCCTCAGTCCCTTAGGTGTCCGTAATAGAGACGTTTCACTGTATTTGCAAAGGCAAAGTTCATGATACTGAATTTTTTTTTATTAAAACGTATTTTGCAGGTCAGCGTACACTATTGCATTTCCCTATATGTTCTATATAGAGTCTTGGGAGTCTCCTTGATTTATTTATTCTTAGACAATATCAGGCATGGTCTTCTGATGAAGTTTGAATATAAATCTAAATAAAAACATAGATTCCATACCACCATGACCGTAGGTTTCTACCTCTAATTTCACTTTGAAGACTAACAGCCTTGCCTATTGACTAAATTTACTTGTGGCTAACCTGTTTATAGGCATTATTTTAAAAGTAATTTTTTTCTTATCCAAAATGTTTTGGATAATGATTTTTGGTTCCAACAGCTGCAGAAATACACAATTTCTGTTTTTTAAAAGGAGGTTTATTTTTTCTTTATCTATACTGACCAATCAGCTAATGTTTCTATAGAGTCTTACGGGTTTTCCCTAACTTTTTTTTAACCAACCGGGAAGCAGCTTTTATTTAGTGCACACTGATCTTGCAGTGTGACATCACTGGGGTTTCAATTTGTGCATTTACCCTGGCACATTTACCCTTGTAATATGATTTGCAGCAGAAAATGCAAAGAAACTCTTAATGAGTTACATCAGCATACAGATTAAATGATAAATTTTGATTTATAAAACACTTAATAAACACTTAAAAGTTTTTTCCTGATTTATGACCAGGCCACCTTCAGATGTTAGTCAACAAGAAATTATGCAAAACCCTTAGAACTGTTAAGTCTGTTCTCCAAAAAGGCTAAAATTTTAGTATAAAATAATGTGTACGTCTTCTTCAAAAGTTGTTAACCCATTCCCACTGGATTGTCAAATAATTAAAAGTAAGGATACATTTTATTCATAAGAAAGTAATGAACTCAACATGAGCATCAGCTTGAGTTATGTTATATATTAAATGTCTCTCGTAAATGCCGATAAATTCAAGTTTATTAATATATTAATGAATCTTATGCATCCATTTTAACTTAACAGCTAATCTTCTCTATAAAATAAAAATATGAAACACATTTAAAATGTTTAAATCATTGAATGCATTTCATGTATTATACTCCTTTACTCCCTTGATAAGCTTATATCCTATGTGCCACTAGCGTAGATCCAGATCAGTCCACACATCTAAACAGTCCGGATGTGAAGGCTGATTAGGCTCTACACTGTTATCTTTTTGTTCAGAAGAACCTAATTAATCTAAAATCAACTTGTGTAGATCCACATCAAACTGCACAGATGTGCAGGCTAATCCTGATCTACACTGGTTTCACATGATATATAGTAAGACACAGCGAGTAAAGACTTTAAGCTATCCAGATGTTCAGGCAGTTTCAGGATGATTCACAAAAAAAATGAAATGTTGATACACACCATAAAATGTTAATCAAATTTTATGGCTTTTATGCACAAAATTCAAAATGACAACCCCAACAGACTGCCCATTGTTTCATGAGAGAAATGTTCTTTTACATAAAATTTTTGATCACATTTTTATGTTGAAGGCAATAAAGCATTTTCTGGGACAATCTACATGTGGTTTGGCAGTAAAAACAGTATCACAAAAAACAAAATACCAGATGTTTTGGAAATTACTGTAAGTTATGTTAGGAGAAATAGGAATTGATTTTCCGCTCTCTTCTGTATCAACTTTAAGTGTTCCAAGGAATTAAACACAAACTAAAATAAATTTTCAAAATAATAACTCAATAAAAGCTGGATTTCTAGAAACATTTCTATTAGCTTTAACATGGTTTGTCAATAAAATTAAGTGATGTATCATTAATAAGACTTTTTCAATGCTTTACTCCATCATGCCTTTAATAACATGGGCCTTTGGTGTATAGGTCCTGATCAGCCTATAAGTTACCATATTTTATTTTATGTTATGTGATGATAATTAAAGTAAACAGAATGAACTTGACTGCGATTCTTAGTTATTGCTTTTTTTTTCATGAAGATGTATTCTATGCATTTAGTTTATTTATAAGCATTTTGCATTGTCATATCTCGTTTATAAGCATTTTGCATTGTCATATCTCGTATTTCAAAAGCTTGTTATACTGAAAAAGCTTACTATGTTATCCCCAACAAGTAACAAACTATAAGTGATTATCAATAAATAGTAAAACATGCCATACTCTGTTTATATAACTAAAGCATAATCTAATGAAGATAAGGGCAAATAATTTTGTTTGCTTGATCAATACTCATAAGAGAACTTGTTGATATTAAAATTTGAAAAATCTTTTGCTGATAAACAATGTTTGTCACATGACCATCTTGTTATTGGTAACGTACTATACAAGATCAACAGTGACCATTGCCTAAGGTTATAAAACTGAGCATGGAAACCAGTCTCAAATCTCAAGCATCTGATTGGCTGAAATGGCAACCAGTCACCATTTCAGCCAATCAGATGCTTGAGATTTAAGACTGGTTTCCAATCTCAGTTTTTTAACCTTCAACCCATAATTAATTATTAACTATCTTACACCAGAGGATCAGCTGATTATCCCTGTCAGATGGTTTCTATCTCCCTAATTCATGTAATAAATAGTATTGACCAACATACTACCAAGAAAACTGGACAATAATATGCCCACTACAGAGCAATATCATTACATCTGTGTGAACATAAGTATACCCAGAACAGCCTTCATAAATGTCACATGGCTGTGGAAAAATGAATATTCAGATGCAAAAAATATTAAAAGAAGTCACTGATTTTTAAAGCCACTTGGTAGTCAGTGGCATAAATGCTACTAAATCCAAAACAAAAAACATCCCAAAGAAAGTCTTTATAAATTCATACATTACAATCTGGAAAGTATTTAGTTAACCCTTTCCTCCCTAGATACACCTTTATTGCGTGGGCGAACAGTTTAGATCCAGATCAGTCAGCACATCTGTGCCATCTGATCAGGATCTAAACAATCCATTATTGATTCATATGGTTATTTCTGAAGAAAATGCGACCAGTGCAGATCCTGATCAGATGGCACAATGTGCCAGCTGATATTGATCTACCCTGGTCACACACGCGTATGAAGGAAAGGGTTAATGATATTGACTCGCCTTCCTATCTATTTCAGCTAGATCATTCATGAATGTGCCAGCTGATCTGGATCTACACTGGTCGCAAATGCGTAAAAATTCGTATATATGGAGAAAAGGGTTAAAGTCAGAGAAGCATTCTGTATGGTCCTACAGCCATAATACATGAATACTGTGGTATCATTTTATTTAGTGATGGCTTAATTTTCTTGTATTTCGCCCTCGGGCCAGTGCGCAAATTTAAAACCTAAGCTAAAATTTAACCAAGAAGTTCCACATACGTATCCGAAACGTGTCCGAATGGACCTACACTTTATATATAGTTGCCCGTATCGCTATTTGATATTAATTTGAAGTATCGAATAATTATGTTAATAAAGAAAATAAAATTAGTTATAACTGTCGAATTTCTGTTAATAAAGAAAATAAAATTAGTTATAACTGTCGAATTTCTGTTGGAATATGTTTAATGTTACTTCAAAACTTGAATTACAATTTAGTCCGCGCATTTAGGTCAGGTCACATTTTACCAAACAGTATCGTTGTCATCTCATTTTTAATTTATCAACACTTTTTTGAGTAACTGTTTCGCAATTAATTGACACTTCATACCATAAAAGGGGTACGAAATTTAACTTGCCAATGATGCTATGAATGGTCCAGATAGATGGATCAAACCGGTCCCGTGTCAATTAGCGGCGCCGAATAAACAGCGGTCCGATAATTGACTAACAAAGGAAGTGGTAATTGACAGAGGGCCAACTCACACATGATTAGCTCGCGTGTTCAAATAAACAAAAGGTATTGATAACGGGTCAGTGAAATATCGATAATCCTTTTTTGGAAAAATTGCATTTGCGCGAATTTACCTCCTCGCGAAACAGTCTTTTTCGGCGATTTCGCGAAATTTCGTGCCAGTGAAATTAAATGATACCACAGTAGGTTATAATTATGATTTTATTTAACTGTTAATAATTCAAAACAGTAATTTTCAAATCCACCTTCTGCAACATTTGAGACCCAGAAAAATGAAATACATTCTCTTAATAAACCTTAATATTTTAGTTCTCCAAATTAAACCTTTAAACAATTTAAAATATTTACTGGTCAGGCAAATCATAGGTATAACAGTAAAACAATCCTGCTTTTTTGCCTCTTATTACAAATATTGTTTTTAAATTATCTCATATAAGTTACCAAAATAAACTTTATACGAAATCCCACCACCCTACAATTCCAGTAAAAACAAACAAGACACAATCTATGATTTGAGCTACAATTCTGTGGGAACCAACATTGACTCAGTGACTCACAATGCCTGGGACCGCTAACTCCTAAATAACTATATAAACATTACAACATTAATGTTTTTCCAGTAAAACTCGGTTTTGTGATGAAGTGAATGCACTTGATGAACCTATTAGATTTATCACAGCAACACCGCATTAACTGCGGGGAGAATAATCTAGGAGAATAATCTATGAACTACATTAAAATGCATAATTTGTCAATACGAACTGTCAATATTCTGTTAAATTTTCAAACAGTAAGACACTTTAATCATAAAAATGCTTAAATGCCATTTTTCATCAGGTGGCTTTATCAAATAGGAAATCTTTCAAAATATAAATTTGACATGCTAAGTTCATTTTGTTTTCAAAATATTTATGAAAGCTTCAACTTAAAAGTAATAAAAATTCTGTGGTGGTCTTAAGATTTGTGACCTTAAATACGCGTCTGCCCTTGTAAACCCATTCCTCCATGTATACGCATTTTACGCATGTGCGACCAGTGTAGATCCAGAATAGCCGGCACATCCATGCCGTGGGATCAGGATATACACTGGTCGCATTTTGGTCAGAAATAACCTAACGAATAAAAAAGTTGGATCGTGATCAGACGGCACGGATCTTGATCTAAACTGTTCGCCCTAGCAATTAAGGTGTATCAATGGAGGAAAGGGTTAAACCCTTTTTCTTTATAGATAAGACATGTTTCATCTGTACATGTACACAGGAAGGGTAGATCCAGAGGGGTTCAATGAGGTACTTGAATCCCTTCTTTTGGCAGCAACATTTAATTATCAAGGGAATTTCTACCAGAAAGTCTGAAATTACTAGATAACTACCCTTGAATTGCCCTATAGGAACCCCCTTTCTGGAAATCTTGCCTCCGACCCTGACAAGTGTAAATCCAAAGAAACATGCACAATTGTCTGATCTGGATCCAAACTCCTGGGTTGAAGGTTATAAAGCTGAAATTGGAAACCAGTCTCAAATCTCAAGCATCTGATTGGCTGAAATGGTGACTGGTCGCCATTTCAGCCAATCAGATGCTTGAGATTTGAGACTGGTTTCCATGCTCAGTTTTATAACCTTGGACACTGGCAAGATTGTATGAAATTATTTATTATGAGTCCACTAAAGTTGGGTGTAGAAAATTGCTTGCTAGCTCCAATTTGTGTGGAAAAGTGTGAAATGCTTGTTAAAATTGTAAAAAAAAAATACAGGTTTGAAGCTAAACAACAATTAAATTGACAAATGTAATAACTCTTGGCAATAAAAGACATTGAATTTCATGTCTCATGCACCTAATTGTGATGCTCTTCCTAATTCAATTTAATGTAATCAGCAGTGATTGAAATGATCACCAAAGGCTGTCATCACATCGTCTATTTACAGACTTTAACAAAATGCCTCATCATACTTTCTCTTCATAGCTCAATAATAAAAAAGACTACTGCATACTTCCTTTATATACTAAAAAATGTAGCTGTTGTCTTTTACAAAAAAATTAGACTATTATACTTAAAATAAAATGTAGCAGCGATTGAAAGGTTATCTGAGTACTCGAGTACCAATTTTACTACTTGTTGCCATCCCTATTTTCTAAACATGTGACAAGAAAAACTATTTTAAGATTCCTTCAAAGCTTTAAGTTTTTTAGGACTTGAATAATCTTAACAAGATGAAGGGCTTTCATTATGATGATGCATGTCTAATGAATACAAATCCAGCACAGCATGTTACTGTCAAACCTACAGGTAAGTAAATTTAGCATGGAAATGGATTATACACCTGGGATAACATACCAAATCATCTATGCAATTTTGTTTTAAATCAATATTTTACTATTAAGCATAATCACTTGTTAAAATGAGTACATCATATGTATCACCAAGAAATTCACTTGAAATTTACAACTGTGGCGGTAGTTTTATACTTTTATGATTCTAAATATAGAAGCCATCTCCTGTGAACAGGGGCTGTGTAGACCTTTTTATGAAACCGTTAAAATACATAATATACACCACAGGGTGAGAGTCTATTATGTTTGCTCCATACTTCTATGGCTCTAATATAGAATCCATCTCTGGTGGAGGTGGAGGTTATGGAAGTCAGTTGGAGTATCTTTTGAAGATTAATCCTTCACTCAATATGTACAGTTTTTATAGTGTGTGCAACCAGTGTAGATCCAGTTCAGCCAGCATGTCCAGGCCATCTGATCTGGATCTACACTGGTTGCTTTTTGGTCCAAAATAACCTGATGAATCTTAAAAGCAAACAGTGTGCTGGGTAATCACTACACTGTTTGCCATGGGATAACAGCCATATATCATGGAATATGATGCCTGAAAATAATATTACCACTTTCTTTTGATTAGAGGCCATTAACTCTTATGGTAATTTATTGTATGAAATTTGCACATTTCTGAATTCAGTGTTGATCTTGTTAACCCTTTAATCCATATTTACATATTTTATCGTAGAAATTAAATAATAAATAAAAAAATGGAAACAGTGCAGATCTGATCAGATGGCAAAGATGTGCCAGCTGATCTGGTTCTACACTCGTCCCACATGTGTAAAAAAATGCATATAAATATGATCTGGTTCTAAGCACTCCCCTGTAGACTCAAGTACCAACTGCAGAACAATAAACACACTAGATTAACCCTTTCCTCCATAGATACGCAGTTTTACGCGTGTGCGATCAGTGTAGATCCAGATCAGCCAGCACATTCGTGCCATCTGATCAAGATCTGCACTGGTCGCATTTTGGTCAGAAATAACGGTTAATGTATCAAAAAGTGAACAGTTTAGATCCTGATCAGATGGCACGGATGTGCTGGCTGATTTGGATCTACACTGTTCGCCCACACAATAAAGGTGTATCTATGGAGGAAAGGGTTAATTGTAACACAGGGATGCACTCTACAATCTCCAGCATGATTCATGCTGCTATTCAAGAAGAAAGTGTGTAAAACTCATTTTGTTTGCAGCTAGGTTTCTTCTTTGACAGGCAAGCAGTTACAGTTAATTACCCTTACAGAGAAAAACTTCATAGTTTGTCAGTGTTTTGCAGCACTCAGTGCCAGAGTAGTTCAAAACCAGCACAGGTAATGCATTTGTAATGTGAAATACTATAGTGCTGTAAACACTTTTTTGTCTTCACTACAAACAGGTAGCTGGAACTGTTGCTATTCATTAAACAGGGTGGTTACTGACTGCTCTTTTTACACTACACAAGAATATACAAACATACCAGAAAACAGGGTGGTTCGAGACAGATTTGAAACTGGTGTCCAATCTCAGCTTTATAACCTTCAACCCAGGCACCTTTAACCCTTTCCTGTATAGACACACCTTTATTGCTAGGGCGAACAGTTTAGATCCAGATCAGCCGGCATGTCCATGCCGTCTGATCAGGATCTAAACTGTTTGCTTTTTGATTCATTAGGTTATTTCTTACCAAAATGCGACCAGTGCAGATCCTGATCAGATGGCACGGATGTGCCGGCTAATCTGGATCGACAATGGTGGCACATGCATTAAAATGTGTATCTATACAGGAAAGGGTTAAAAGACATTCTGCATTTCTGAGAAATGGCTTCTTCCTAATTCTTTGTGACACTCTCGGAGTAAATGAACCCTATCAAATGTCAATTTGGCCAACAGGATATAACCCTTTAGTTCTAAAGGTACCAGAAAGGTCAAATGTCATGTGAAACAAATTTGAATTTACCAGAAAAATATGTTTCAAAGAATTTCATGTCAGTTAAGATTAAGTACTTCTGATAAGAAGTGAAATGATGCAGGAGACCCTACCCTTGACCCTGTAACAACTTGTGTGGCAGATTAACCTTTACTCCATATGTATGCATCTAAACATGTGTGTGACCGGTATAGATCCAGATCAGCTGGCACATCTATAAATTTGGAATGTGGATTCATAATTATGCTAGGAGGTCTGCCCCAGGATATTTTGAACACAATCATGCTATCTGGTGCTATCTGGGAATTCTGTGAAGAACCATATGGATTCAACCTGACAATGCTGTGCATGACCCATGACAAACCATGTAACTTGACCAGATTCCCTATCACTGCAAAGGGAGGTAAACCCTCCAAGCAGCAATCTCAATGCTAAGATAATTATGTTTAAAAAAACTGCATCTCCTATTATCTCATAACCCATCTCAAGTCTTATATAATGTTACCAGTAAATGGCCATAAAATTGCATCAATCAGCCTCCATTTTCTGTTTCAAATTTTGGATCACAAGTGACAGATATCATTTATTGCATCTGACAAGGCTTGGTTAGTAGGATGATATTAAAGATAATACAACCATCCATCATGGAGTCTTCTGAACACAGAATACCAGAAAATTGAACAAAATTACCCAAAAAATAGACATCATACAACATCAAAATTAGGAGATTTAATTTCGCATTAAGTCAGGCTTTTTTATATCTTGAAAGGTCAGTAGTTATTCTGTACAAATTGTTTGGGATGTTGATATTTTATCTCTTTTTGTAACTCCAGGGATACGCCTTTTATCACTTTGGCGAATGTTGTGAATCCAGATCAGCCTGCTGCGACATCTGTGCTGTCTGATCAAGATCAACATTGTTCACTTTTAGATTCATTAGGTTTTTACTGTTTGCTTTTAGATTCACTAGGTTATTTGTTACTAAGAATCAAACAGTGTAGATCAAGATATACAGACTTGCCAGCTAATGTTGAATTACCACCGTCATCCATATGACGAAATGTGTAGCCAAGGAACGAACATTTTAGGTGCAGGCAATAGTCACAGGGTTGATGGGACGAGCAAAACCACCATCATGAAACTACCATAAAAATAATGTGGAATTGTAATGGAAAAAGTAAAATACAAAAAAAAAAGTTTTCATTTCTTAGTTTTCATATTGTACATCCATATTAGGGAAAGCAACAAGTACTCAAGTAAGAGAGTACTTGCTTGATCCTCAGAGTACCAAAAACAATCTAATATTCAAGTACTCGGATGATTTTTTTTTTTTTAAAGGAAGAAATACATTTAGTTTTTTTTGCATTTCAGTAATTGATCGGAAAATAATCAAAGTTTTACAGTACCAATTCCACTACATGGTAGCCATCCCTTGTCCATGTCACAGAGTGAGAAAAGATGTGCAGCCAGACCGAAATTTCAAAACTAACTACTGCTTAATGCAAAAATTCATAATTTACATAACTGTAAAGAGAATGTGTTAGACTTCCATTATCTACTTAGAGGATGTCTTTTTAAATCATAGAAATATTGCTTTTTCTTATCGTTTTTGACTTCTGATCAAACCTATCCATATTCACCTTGCCCAATGTTACCTTGCGAAAACGGCAAAGTCGTGTCGGATCCTGGAATATCCGGTAAGTATTTTGTTGATTTTTGTGAGAAACTCATTGGTTATCCTGCACTAGGTTGTTTTCTCTGGAAATATTTAAAAGTATATAAAAACAACAAATTTCTCACAAAAATCAACAAAATACTTACCGGATATTCCGGGATCCGATGCGACTTAGCTGTTTTCGCAAGGTAATGATTGGGCACAGTGATATTAAGGATACAAAGCAAAACATCTTCATTGTACCTCATAAGGAATAGCAACATTTTATGTACTTCTAGAAGCTTAGATGTCAGTGATGTTTCTACATATAAAATTGTGTCTAATAAGATATATATATCTTTATTATAAATAATAATACTACCTTATATGGCAGATATATATATTAGCTATATTTCAAAGTTGCATTATCTTGTTTTCTTTGAGTATATATCAAATTTAGAATCTCTTGTGAACTTTAACTTTACTGTGGTATCATTATATTTTGCATGGGTTTAATTTCCACATATTTCGCGCTAAGCCATGTGCACGAAATCAAACCCCGGCAAATACATTTAGAAACATGTATAACATGACTATATTGTAAACAGTATTTATGTTTTATAATAATTTGTAATGGTAACAGATATTATGAAACACCCTGTATGAAGCACATTATAGAGTATCCTATAGAAGCAATACAATTGTGCGAATTTATGACCACGCCATTTGCGTCATATGCACGAAAATTAGGCCCAGTGAAATTAAATGATACAACAGTATTATCCAATCCCATAATTCATTGCAAACAGAGCACTTCAAACATAGATCTAAGATCATTCTTATATATCAAAACTCCATGTCAGCTTAAGGAAAATCAGATAAAATATGGATCTAATAAGAAAAACAAGCATCTCCCAGAATGGCCATTACCCAAACATTAGGTATAAATACACAGCTCATCCTAGCGGAAGCAGGATTATGACGTTTTTAGTCAATCATTATCTATCAAACCGTCAAAGGGATCCAGAGGATTGCTGGTCTCTGACATCAAGTGTCCATCACAAGCTTAGAAATAACATAACAAATCAATGAAAAAATGTCTCACTTAAATCAGGGAAAAGAATTTTTTTCTGATCATTGAATATACTAACAATCTAACTATCTAAATTATCTAGTTCTTCATGTAACAAAAAGAAAACACTACTAAATGTGGCACGCCATGGAAAAGGTGTCTTAAATCAAATTGTTTTACATTTTACTTGTTACAATGTTTGAAAAGAACTTACAATAATTATCTATATTTCTTCACAATTAATTGGAGATTTTGTTAACCCTTTCCTCTATAAATACACAATTTAACGCATGTGCGACCAGTGTAGATCCAGATCAGCCGGCACATCCGTGCCTTCTGATCAGGATCTGCTGGTGGCATTTAGGTAAGAAATAACCTTATGAATCAAAAAGCCAACAGTGCAGATCCTGATCAGACAGCATGGATGTGCTGGCTGATCTGGATCTACACTGTTCGCCCATGCAATAAAGGTGTATCTATGGAGGAAAGGGTTGAGCACTTTGACAACAAAATGTTATAATTACCACAAGATGCATAACAAGTAATGCTGTCTTCTTAACTTAACTTCTAAACTGCTTACTGTAACAATTTTAAAGCTAAATTGTATTGTTTACTGGTGTAAATATTGAGTTGCACTCGACTTGGGGCTATGCGGTGCGGGAAATAATTTGCATTTCCATTTCTGCCCATGAACAGGCTTATTCAAACCGAGCCTGCAATATTTTCATATTTGTCGTGTTTGGTGGCTTTTAAAGCTACCTTTTCATCTATTTCAACCCTCTTCTACATGTACAAAGCCTAATCAAGTCCCCCCCCCATACAATATATTCAGAGAAACCTATGTGTATAATATCTGCCACAGCATTCTACAAGCCACCCATAGAAAAACAATTACAGTCTCTGGGTTATTACAGTTTGATTGTTGATGTCATCATCTGCCAATACTCTTGTCTCACTTTAATTGACTTGTCTGGCTTAATTGAAGAGTTCTACAGATAAATTGCCTCGGTTTTATGGACAATTATTACTTTCATGGTCAGATAACCATTAATCAGCCGGAAAGGAAAATTCAGTTTGGACGTCCATTATTTCTGGCCTCTTGTGTTAAGTGAATAACAGTTTGGTTTTTTTACTCAACCCTTTCCTCCATTATATACTTCTTTTTGGCATGGGCAAACAGTGTAGATACAAATCAGCTGGCTAATCTCAGCCATCTAATAAGGATCTTCACTGACCATGCCATAAAAGATGTATAATATATATGAAGTAAAGGTTATTTTGAACCAGAAAGTCAAAATCTTCATTACAGTTTAGTTATAAACCCTTTATTCCATGGGCTATGGCTGATATCCATAGGCAATTAGTGAAGATCCAGATCAGCCAGCTCATCAGTGCCATCTGATCAGGATTTACGCTGTTTGAGTTTTGATTCATTAGGTAATTTCTGACAAAGAAGCAAACATTCTAGATCCTGATCAGAAGGCACTGATAACACCTGCTACAGCTATAATTGAGAAATACAAAATTAATGTAAGAATTTAAACTCAATAGAGGGAGATAATTATTTTAAACACTATTCAACCTTATTTTCTTACCAAACCCAAAAAGCTGTTAACACGTTAACCCTTTCCTGTACAGATACACCTTTATTGCTAGGGCGAACAGTTTAGATCCAGATCAGCCGGCACATCCATGCCGTCTGATCAGGATCTAAACTGTTCGCTTTTTGATTCGTTAGGTTATTTCTGACCAAAATGCGACCAGTGCAGATCCTGATCAGACGGCATGGATGTGCCGGCTGATCTGGATCTACACTGGTCGCACATGCGTAAAAATGCGTATCTATACAGGAAAGGGATAAAGCTGTAAAACCTCTACACAAAACCCCTGTGAAACTCCCTGCGCAGCATCCCTTAAATCCCTTGTCTAATATATACAGACATTGCGGCTTTCTGATAAACATCTCTCAGAAAACTACAGCTCCCAGTAAAATTTATCATCTGCACTTAATTACTGGCAGACTTGAAAAACAACACTTGTTTAATGCACAGCTACTTGACAATCAAAGTGGAAAATTTGTCCATCTTTAAAGACTACTTGAAAACAAGTGGAATTTTGAAATTATATTGGAATTTTCACAACCTGCAGTTAGTGGCATGAAATGATTGACATGTATAACAGGCCCCAAGTTCATGAAACTAAAACTGGAGACCAGTCACAAATTTCAAGAACCTGACTGGCTGAAATGGCGACTGGTCACCATTTCAGTTTATCAGATGCTTGAGATTCAAGACTGGTCTCAAATCTTAGTTTTATTATCTTGGGCCCAGATCAGTTAATGAAGGAAAGTCACAGCAAGGTGGCAAGAATGGTTCTAAAACCTGATGACTGATTGACTTGTAAAAAAACTGTTATTTTTCAACACAATATTACTGTCCAGCATAATAACACTTTCCTCCATTTATAAGCATTTTTACGCATGTGCAACCAGTGTAGATCAAGATCAGCCGGTGATCAGGTCTGCACTGGTCGCATTTTGGTCAGAAATAACTATTGAATCATAAAGCAATCAGTGCAGATCCTGATCAGATGGCACTAATGTGCCGGCTGTTATGGATCTACACTGTTCACCCACACAATACAGGTGTGTCTATGGAGTAAAAGGTTAACACAACTCTTGCAACATAAGACTTCCTACTCTTGAAATTTATTTTTGTCTTAAAAATAATAAAAGCTGTTTTTTTCTTCAACTATAATTATGATACTATTACCAAAGAGCATTAAAAGACACTCTAGGATATTTGTTTTACTTAGTATCTCTTTAAATGCCAGTTGAAATGGAAACATTTCATTTTGATATTTTCAGCTGATGAAGATTTCATTTGTTTTCACTTGTGTTCTGTATTATTGGGCCTTCAGACATTAACCCTTTCCTCCATAGATACACCTTTATTGCATGGGCGAACAGTTTAGATCCAGATCAGCCGACACATCTGTGCCATCTGATCAGGATCTAAACTGTTCGCTTTTAGATTTGTTAGGTTATTTCTGACCAAAATGCGACCAGTGCAGATCCTGATCAGACGGCATGGATGTGCCAGCTGATCTGAATCTACACTGGTTGCACATGGAGGAAAAGGTTAAACGTTAATTCTTATTTACCATGGTTAATGACCTACAGGCTGATCCAGATTTCCACTGTTGGCTTCTTGGTCAGAAATAACCACATGAATCTAAAACCAAACAGTTTAGATCCTGATCAGATGGTAAGGTTGTGCTGGCCAATCTGGATCTACACTATTAGCCCATTGATAACGGCCATTTTCCATGGAGTGAAGGGTTAAAAGAAGTACTTTTTAAGTTATTTTAAAAGCTATGGGAAAAGTGTATTTCGGAATGAATGGCTGTTCCCTTATACGAAAGATTAATTCCCATTCTCATTCTTTTTTTTTCAAATAAAAAGAAAACAATTAAAAAACTTAAACTGACTTTGACTGCACTTATACAAAATGAAGATCAACATAAGTGGTTTTTGAACTTTTTCTATTACTGGAAGTTGTGTTTATTTCATTTAATCTTTGTAATAAACTGCATTGCCAAGGAGTCATGCATTGTCACCATGGAAAAATATCTGCGATTTGTAATACTGTCTGGTAAAAGCTTAACTTGATTAGGAAACTTTAAAATGAAAGCTAGACAAACCCCATGCTAATATTTCCCCTGTTACTGAAATTATTAATAACAACGTTTTTTCCAAACTAATCAAATTATTACAAGGTCCTCTGAGAACTGTAATGCAAGAAGTGTTCCTCTCTAACTTTCATAGATCATGACTCTAATTTATGCAAACATTTCAAATGTAATGACAGGTAATGTAACACAAGTATAAATATTGCTAACTGAACTTTGTTTAGTTAAAGATGACCCTTAATTCTAACATCAAATATTTTGTTTAGAGTTCAATTAAGGTGACGATATGTAGATACCATGATGGATATCCCGAATATCCCGGAGTAAATCTGATAACAATGTGGATGAAAAAATGTGGTCTTCACAGTGTTATAAAGGTTTTACTTGGATAAGACCTAGTTCTTGACCCGAGATGACCCAGTTACTGAATTTGTTTGAGATATCATCCAAACAAACTTTTGGAAAAAGTTCCATGATAATCAGATAAAAAATAAGGCCACCATTAAGCAAACAATGTTTTCCTTGGAGTGGACCTGACTAAGTTTTTAACCCCAGATGATCAAGTTTTAAAATGATTTGTGTCCAGTATGATAAAAACTAAATCTGGAAACCAGTCTGAAATCTCCAGGATCTGATTGGCTGAAATGGCAACCAGCCAATCAGATTCTTGAGATTTCAGACTGGTATCCAATCTTAGTTTTATGATCTTGGGTACTGAGATATCATGCCAAAAATACATTTCCTCAGCTCGCAATAATCTTCATGTTCTAACCAGCACCATAATTATTAACAGTTAACTCCATGGAATATGGCTTTTATTCTATGGGCACCACAAGGACTAAAACTCCATGGGACATGGGTTTAATCCTATAAGCACCACAAGGATTAAAACATTAAAACATTAACAACTGAAGAAGGCACGTTTTAATAAAGAGTTATTTTAAACTGGTTATTAACTCACACCACAGATTAACACTTAACTCTGTGGGATATGGGTTTTATCCCATGGGCACCACAAGAATTAACACTTAACTCCGTGGGATATGGGTTTTATCCCATGGGCACCATAAGGATTAACACTTATCTCCGTGGGATATGGGTTTTATCCCATGGGCACCATAAGGATTAACACTTATCTCCGTGGGATATGGGTTTTATCCCATGGGCACCACAAGGACTAACACTTAACTCAATAGGAAATAGCTTTTGTAATATGGGCAACAGAATGATGAAGATCAAAATCAAACTGCACATCCACGCAGTCTGAACTGGATCTACAGTTCACTTTTAAATTCATTATGATATTTCTGACCAAGAACTGAACAATGTACAAACATCAGTGATCAAGATCGTAAAATTCAATCAGAAGACCAGTCTCAAATCTCAAGCATCTGATTGGCAGAAATGGCAAGTGGTCACCATTTAAGCCAATCAGATGTCCAAGATTTGACACTGGTCTCTAATCTTAGTTTTATAACTTTGGGCCCTGGCTGATTTTGATCTACAATCTCCCATGTGATTAAAGGAAAAAGTTAATAAAATTGACTGACAATTTCAGAAACAGGATGGCAATTATTGCTTTGAGTTTGTAAGTGGTTACAAGTTTAGCTCCAAGTGAATGATTATTCTTCTAAGTGAAATTGAAACTGTCCAGACTGTTATGTCCAACAGTAGTCCAAAGTGCAGTGCTAATGAGAAATTAACACCCTGAATAACGCTAAGGGCTTCAGATCACTAGCCTTTCTTCAAATTTAGCTCACTGATGGTTAACCGTTTACTCCATTAAATGGCATCAATTGAATGTGCAACCAAGATCAGACTGAACATGTATACTGTCTGATCAGCACTGTTTTACCCTTTACTCCATATATACATCTGTGCCATCTGATCTGGATCTACACTGGTGGCTTCCTTGATAGGAAATAACCATATGAACCAGAAAGCAAACAGAGTTGATCCTGATCTGATCTGGATCTATAATGTTTGCCCATTGGATAACAGCCACATCCCATGGCGTAAAGGGTTTACAAATGGGAAATCAATATCTCTGATATGCATGAATGCATGTTACTTACACTGAGTTACTGGTGGTGTTGTGACATTCATCACATGTGCTGGCCCCTCTCCTGCACTGTTCACAGAGGAGACTCGAACCTGGAACTCCCTGTTGGAGGTAAGATGGCCGAATATCCATGCCTTTCTATCCGGAGGAATATCCGAACTGATCACTGGATCCGTATTATCCAGTGGATGAAGGGAAAGCCGGTAACTAACTAATGGACCGTTTGTGTATACAGGGGAATCCCAGGATACCGACACTGTTGTCGGGGATGGAGCGCGCAGGTTTGTTATTGTTGGGGAACTTGCAGGAACTGAAAAAAAATTAATTAATAATCACTGATTATAAATTCTGAAAAAATCTGAATTTAAAACAAGTATGTCAAACTGCAACGAATTTAAAGATTTTTAAACTGAAAATTCTGAAATGGGTGATTTTTGCTTAATTTTTTGGAACTGATGAATCCAAATTTTACTTTCTACTAAACTACTAAAAAAATTCAAGTGCAACTATTTTTGCATTGAAAGGCTTGTGGATGGCACTGTATGCATATTTTTTGAAAATAAAGCTTTAACACTAGCCTTACCTCCATATGGAAGAGTTGTCACAAGATTTGAATAATTGGTATCCACAGCATGTGAACTTGTGATTTGGAATATTAATTTGAACTGAAATATAAAATTTTAGAAATTATTGCTAAAAACCGATGTCAACAAATTGAACTCTTGTTACTTGGTTAGTACACTCATATATAAATTCAGGTTTTAAATCCTTTACCCCATGGCAAACAGCAAATTTCAGACAAGACCACAGTGGATCAAGATGAGCCTTCATATCTGTGATGTCAAATCAGGATCTACACTTCATTTTTAGATTCACTTGATATATTTATTAACGTACCACATCATAATTTTCACCAAAATTTAATGTCTTGCAATAATATCATATCATGTCAAGTCAATAAAAGCACATTTGTGATTAAACTGTACTTTTGATTAACTTTTCATTCCAGTAGCCATTGTAATAGAATCAAATTGCTCTGTGAACCGTCGATCAGGTTACCATGCCATGGCGATGAGCGTTTTGTGATTATTAGTGTTATCATGTATATTAATATAAAAAATATTTAGCAAATAGATAATTAGACAAAATATCAAAACATTATATTGTTTTAACTGTTTATAATTATTTCGTAGCCTTGTCTAAGAACTTTCCGGACAGCCCTCGTGCAAACCTGTGCGAAACATAATGATCACAGTAAAGTGTACAGGCCACTTCAGTGCCTTCAGAAACTGTTCACATTCTGAAGCATGCAGCCTTGGATGTATTTACCACAAAATAATTACAAGAACATTAAGGAATGATTACATGTAAATCAAGCATCAGACTGTTGTCTTCTTCCCGAAGATCTCGCCCAATTACTCTTTGAATGGCCGAAAGCTTATCATACAATATGTATTATGGAGACATTGCAGTAATTGTCTGTTGACTTGCTGAGTTCTATAAAAGATGTACTACAGCTTTCAGCAAAAATATTTCAATTCACATTTTGTCAGGGAGTTCAATGTAATGGGTATCATTTTCTTCAATTATATCAGCATGATGAACTACAAGTCATAATTATTTGCCGAGTATCAAAATAAAACAAACTTATGACCAAGAAGTTGGTATCTGATATGATTTGCGCATGTTCTTTAACCCTTTCCTCTATAAATACGCATTTTTACGCATGTGCGTCCAGTGTAGATCCAGATCAGCCGGCACATCCGTGCCGTCTGATCAGGATCTGCACTGGTCGCATTTTGGTCAGAAATAACCTAATGAATCAACAAGAGGGTCCATAGGACCCTGGGTCGCTCACCTGTCAACAACTGCTCAATTGTTGCAAGAATTGTGTGCAAGTTTGGTAAAATCAAGTCAAAAAATTTAAAAAAAAATAAGCTGCTATTGTGGAGAAAATGTAACTAGATGATGCTCTATACAAAATATCTAAGCTCTAGGCCTTACGATTTCAGAGAAGAAGATTTTTAAAGATTTACTATATAACACTATGTAATAAAACTAGTGACCCCCGGGGCGGAGCCATTTTTGACCCCAGGAGAATAATTTGAACAACTTTTGTAGAGGACCACTACATGATGACACATACCAAATACCAAGGTTCTAGGCCTTGTGGTTTTAGAGAAGAAGATTTTTTTAAAGTTTTCCCTATGTAAGTCTATGTAAAACAAGTGACCCCTGGGCCGGGGCCATTTTTGACCCCAGGGGGATAGTTTGAACAATTTTGGTAGAGGACCACTAGATGATGCTGTATATCAAATATTAAGGCTCTAGGCCTTGTGGTTTTTTCATGTTTTTCCTACATAACTATAATATATGTAAACCAAGAGAACCCTAGGGCGTGGCTGATTTTGGCCCAGGGGACATAATTTGAACAAATTTAGTAGACATCCATTAGACAATGCTACTTACCAAATATCTAAGCTGTACTCATTGTGGTTTGTGAGAAGAAGAATTCTAAAGATTTCCTATATAAGTCTATGTAAAATGAAGTGACCCCTGGGGTGTGGCCAATTTTGACCCCAGGGAAATAATTTGAACAATCTTTGTAGAGTTCCACTAGAGGGTGCTAAATGCCAAATATCTAAGCTCTAGGCCTTGTGGTTTTAGACAAGAAGATTTTTAAAGTTTTTCCTTTAGGTTGCCATGGCAACCAGAGTTCTGCATGGAATTGATTTCTTTGAACAACTTTGGAAGAGCTTCATGCAAGGAACATCCATGGCAAATTTCATCAACTTTGGACCAGGGGTTTAAGTGGAGATGTCGTTTAAATTAAAAGTGTACGGACGGACGCCAGACAAATTGCAATCACAAAAGCTTACCTTGTTACTATGTGACAGGTGAGCTATAAAGCAAACAGTTTAGATCCAGATCAGACGGCACGGATGTGCAGGCTGATCTGGATCTAAACTGTTTGCCCTAGCAATAAAGGTGTATCTATACAGGAAAGGGTTAACCCTTTCCTCCAAAGACACAGTGTAGATCCATGGGCGAACAGTTTAGATCCAGATCAGCCGGCACATCCATGCTGTCTAATCAGGATCTAAACTATTCTGATCAGGATCTAAACTATTCGCTTTTTGATTCATTAGGTTCTTTCTGACCAAAATGTGACCAGTGCAGATCCTGATCAGACGGCACGGATGTGCCGGCTGATCTGGATCTACACTGGTTGCACATGCGTAAAAATGCGTATATATCTAGGAAAGGGATAATGGCGGGCTAATTTCAGGAGTAGAAGACAGTGCATAACTGTTAACAACGACATTAAAATAGTGGTCATAATTATGGATGGGCTTAATTTCGGGTGGTCTTTTTTTTTAACCCTTTCCTTGATATATAAGCATTTTTACGCATGTGCGACAAGTGTAGATCCAGATCAGCCGGCACATCCGTGCCGTCTGATCAGGATCTGCACTGGTCGCATTTTGGTCAGAAATAACCTAATGAATCAAAAAGCGAACAGTTTAGATCCTGATCAGATGGCACAGATGTGCCGGCTGATCTGGATCTAAACTGTTCGCCCTAGCAATTAAAGTATTTCTATACAGGAAAGGGTTAATTCATATTCAAATGATTCTTATGTAAATGAATAAATAAATTGGTATTACCTGATATGTAAGATAAGGATGTAGATTTGTGACATTCAGTCTCCCTGAGGTTAATATTTCAATACTCGTATGACTCTGCCATTCTGTGTTTGTGTCTAAAACACGCTTTTGTAAAATAAAACTTATGTTTGACAACAAATTTTCATTGGCCCAATACTGTTCCACAATGGACAATGATGAGAGTTTGTGTTGCGCAACGCTTTCCCACACCCATGTGAGAAGCACTGAACTATGGGTAATGCCATCTTTGACTATTGAAGGTCCAGGCAACGACAATCCCGAAGCTACAAAAGAAAAACAAAATACTAGTTTTAATTTATTACATGCCTACCCTGTTTCAGACTTCCCTATCCGGCCATTCAATGTTCATTATGGATGTTTTACAAACTTTTTTAGAAGTTGCCCTACATTTGTAGTCAATTTTTAGAAGTTGCCCTACATTTGTAGCCAATCAGAAGCTATGAAAATTCAAATTCCTCAGCGATTTATTTCAATAGATTGATTAGCAAACAATGTAGACCCAGGTCAGACTGCACTGATTGAAGGCTAATCTAGGTCTATACTAATTGCAACTGTGACATCAGCAATGAGTACCAGTCTACGGGTTAAAGTCTCCTAAAAATGCCAAAAACAGAGACTTTTTTAAACGTTGTTTAAAAAATGCCAGCCCATTTATTGTGTAAATGTTTCTAGAAAGTTTCTGCATGTGACGTGTCATTTTAGTCATTTTATCACGTTTCTAGAAAAACTGATTCACTTTAAAAACAATTTATTTCAAGCAAAGTGAGAGGGTGTATTTAATGCTTCTTTATCAATTTGTCCAAGATCCAACTTTTTTTCTCATTAAAACCAATAATTATTCAATTTGATTTCATTTCACAACTACTATAGATCTGTCACACTTGTTAATTAGAATTTCAGACTGCAGACTATTGCTCATTTCAGTTGTCTAAAACACCGACTAATCAAAGAAATAGGGCTCCTACAAAAGACCTTTACTGTGCCTAAGGTTATAAAGCTGAGCATGGAAACCAGTCTCAAATCTCAAGCATCTGATTGGCTGAAATGGCAACCAGTCGCCATTTCAGCCAATCAGATGCTTGAGATTTGAGACTGGTTTCCAGTCTCAGCTTTAGTTATTAACCCTCAGGCCTGGGCTAAATGCAGACTGTTGTAAGACATATAGAACTGTATTAAAAATAGAAATGTTTTATATAAATTCCGCCTGTTGCTTTTTTAGGAAAGTGTGTGAATGTCTTAATGACGTAAAATTTAATTAAATGACAGCACATAATTAAGTGTAGGATGCAGATTATGTAGATATTTCTAACCAAGGAGCACAGTGAAAATCCAGATCTGGGTTGAAGGTTATAAAACTGAGTTTGGAAACCAGTCTCAAATCTCAAGCATCTGATTGGCTGAAATGGCGACCAGTCGCCATTTCAGCCAATCAGATGCTTGAGATTTGAGACTGGTTTCCATGCTCAGTTTTATAACCTTGGGCACAGACTTTACAAATGTGCAGGCAGATCTAGATCTACACTGTTCAATCACTGGATATAATAATGTCATTGTAGTCTGAGTATGTAATGTAAATGTCAGACCTGTAGTCTGTAGAATAACTTACTGGGCACAATTTGTTTGTAGTACTCCTCCAGCCCAAAATTGCAGCCCCGTACACAGCTCTGCTTCTGAAAAAGTGAAAGCTATGTTAACTGACAGGTGCTTCCAGTCAGCAATATGCAGGGGTGAAAGTTAGAAGTTCTGAAAATCCTGAAATCCTGAAAATTTGTCAATTTATATAGGGAAAAAAAGAAAATCAACCATTTTTTGGCACACAGAATCCTGAATTCAGGAATAATCCTGAAAACTTTGACCCCTGAATATGTCATCTTATTGCAATAACATCATTTCTCCATTATATTTCAATGGCAATGTTTTTGCACTAAGATGATGACTATTCATTTATGTGCTATGGTACTTCAGGTGATCTTAATACGAATCTAAGACAAAAAGCTATTCATGTCCTTAGGGAATTGTTGGAAATAAAACATACTGATGTTTGACTTTTTTCTAGTATGAAAGCACAACAATGCTTTACAACTGTGTCACAGAAAGCACAATTATTGATGTGCAGTTGTTTCAAATTAGCACTTATATGCTTGTAAGCTGCTTTATGGGTCTTTGAAAAAAAAGCATGGTCTTGCTTACAATATAGAAATACATAAGCACAATTATGTTAACTGTTTGAAAGAATGCACAGACTTGCTACATTTATGAAGCTAGCACATGTTTGAATGAAATATTCATATCTAAAATTAAGGTCATCACATAACGTTACAATATCTTGATGACAAAAAAAATCAAAATCCATTTACAATCATGTTTTGTACTTTGTTAAAGTGACAGTCCATAGTATTTTTTTCATTTATAAAGAAAGATAATACTATCACACTATCAAATCTTAAATACAAAAGCTTCGAGTGGTACTAGAATTTACGTTCATATTATTAGGGTCAACATTTTACTTCTGAGCAAATAAACAAGCAAATAATTAATATTCTGTTTATCATGTGATTATTTTCAATAACAAACACCATGATGGATACCGAAGCAATATAGCATATTAAAAAAATAAAGAGGTAAAAAAATATCTATTTGAAGTCGAAATGTATGGTAGTTCGTAATGCTCATTCTTCCTCGACATTTTATTTGTTTCTATTCTGGCGGGATGGCGGTTATTTCATTCTGCTTACATTTGATTACGCATGTGTATGTATATAGCAAATCAGTCTCATTTGCATCTCTCGAAGTGAGGCATCAATTTTCATACTTGATAACTATATCCGTGTAAAGTAAGTAAACAAGTTAGATTTCTTTATCATATTTTGTGTTTCTGTCTGGCGGTTTAAATTCTGACAACTTATGCAAAAACTTACTTTTCTTTAATCGTTTTTACATAATTTATGGAAATTCACTTTAATACAAGGGATTGTGTACAGAGAGAAAATTGGTCATATAAGTAAAATAGATCATCTGAGGTGTTTTTCCGAAGAAATATTTTGATTGAACCCTTTAGGCATCACAATAGACATCATAAACAATTAAAATTAATGACAATGAGAAACCAAGAGGGTTATAACAATGGACAGGCAATGGCACATTCTTTTGCCACTTGGGGTTTAAACCAGGTTCTAGGGTGCACCAACCTCACACTTGCCCCAACTGGTTCTCATTTGAACAAACAAGTACTTGTTGTCTAGGTGAATTAGCTCCAATTAACTGATCAACTGGACTATTTTGCATGCAAAAGCACACAAATATATAAAACATAAGAAGCTAATGGCATTGTCAAGCAAACATGGGATAAGCAGTTGCTGTCTGCTTCTGTCTTTTAAACAGGATATTAAAACAGTGCATATAAGTATTCCTTTGAGCTCCATGACAAAGAGAGACTTTAAAATACATCTGCATTGAGATGACATTATTACAGTTAAGTACTTACTTACAACCCAATCTAGCATTATTCTTATTAATTCCAATGTCTGAAAACTAGTTTTTGTAACAGAAATAAGCTTTTGTGCACTTACAATGATGTCATGTTTATTATGTCTTATGCTGACAGTATCTGTGACCTTCATTCTAAGCTGTACCATGCTGTTAGATGCTGTTTTGGTAAAAACTGTTGAGATATGCGCAGAAATAAATAATTTTGCTTTGCCTGGAGACCCAGTGATAATTTGCAGAAAATTCTAAGAAATAAACATATGACCAAATATGGGAAACAAAATTATGAAGAAATAGCATATTTATGGTTTTGAAAAAAGGTATTTAATGGTTAACCAAAGAAATATCAGATGACTATGATAATAGCAGAGCTTTGATCTCTTACATATAAAATTAACCCTTTCCTGTATAGACACACCTCTATTGCTAGGGCGAACAGTTTAGATCCAGATCAGCCGGCACATCCGTGCCGTCTGATCAGGATCTAAACTGTTCGCTTTTTATTTATTAGGTTATTTCTGACCAAAATGCGACCAGTGCAGATCCTGATCAGACGGCATGGATGTGCCAGCTGATCTGGATCTACACTGGTCGCACATGCGTAAAAATTCGTATATATCGAGGAAAGGGTTAAAGGAAATATGTCAGTTTGACATCCCACCCTTAATCATGTTTTGAAACACTGAAAGAATCACCTGTGTCTGTAGAATATTATTTCTGCCTTCACTTCTGGTATCATTCTGTAATGAGATAGAAGATTAAACAATCAAATAATTATTCTAATATCTTGATGGAGATATTTCATGTTAACATCAGCAATAAATTAAATAGGCTTCTCTATTCCAAAACGAAAGAATTGGCTCTGCAAATTAATTATAAATTTTGTGAAATTTTTAACCCTTTATCCAAGAGATATGGCTGTTATCCGTATGTGAACAGTGTAGATTTGTTGGGTTATCTTTTACCAAAAAATAAACGATTGTAGACAATTGTTCACTTCTCAGTCTGAAATCTAAAAAGCAGCATAAATCCTGATTGGTCTGCATGTATCTGTGTGAACTGATCTGAATCTCCACTGTTTGCCTACTGGATTAAAGCCTAATTCCATGGTTTAAAGGAGATTATAAGATATTAGAAAGTACATGTATCTTCACCAAGCAGTTTATGATGTCCAAAATGTGTGACGTCAGAGGGGGAAAACAGTGATTTATTGTGGATTTCATTACTGTCGCTTCCATACATTGCCTATGGGGAATCTCGATGTAGCACTTTTTTTGCTTTGTTTTTTAAGTCACTGTTCTAGCAGTAAACAGGTTTTATGCATAATTAGACCTATTTAATACCAACATTTCCTTGGTTTTGAGGCAACAGAAATCTCATTATCCCAAATTACAGTTGTCATTACTTTCTTGTTAGATATTGTAGTACAAACATTGGAGTTTCTGGCTGAGACTTTAATTTAATCAGTCAGTCTGCCTAAAAGTTTTTTCTTGGAATGACCATATGTTTGTTACATATAATTTGCGATATTGATGTTTCTGTTGTCACAAAAGCAATCACAAGTTGACAAATTTATAGGGTAAAACTTTAATTATTTTGTTCCCGAACCCATTTTAAGGTTATAACTGAGGGAGATGAAAAACATTCAAAATATGTTGTTGTTTTTTTATATTAGTAGAAAACTATACAGGTTATCAAGATAGTAGTTCCAACACAACTCCATGGTTAAGATAATTGTAAGCTATAAAAATTGATTTAACAATAAAATAATCAATTAAACCCTTGATGTACTTATAAACTGGTGAAATAATTACAGAAAAAAAAAATCATTAAGACCGCCCCAAAATTTAGACAACTACAAAATTAACATCTGCTGTTACAATATCACTTTTCACAGTTTTTGCAGTACTTTCTGTGTAGTAAATAAGACCTCTTTTATCCAACCCTAAAAGTGGTCTTAACCCTTTCACTGCCATAAGGACGGCATATGCCGTCCCTATTATTTTCTGCGTATTTGCCATATGGACGGCTTTTGCCATTTCTATAAATAGAGCGGCATGCAAAGCGGGGGTTTCTATGCTGACGTATGCAGATCATTGAAATATTGACCAATCGTTTTCACATGTAAACATAGTAATTACGTCGATATATCTATAAATAACCAGCCTCATTCTGATCTTGGTATTGGTATTTGTTTATGTGGTAAAAAGCTCTTGGCACTGACGACGTCAATTCGGGTTTTCGACGTCGGCAGCTAAAGGGTTAACAGCAAGGTTTCACTGCACAATGTGATGAATAGGACTACTGCTTATATTAATATTCATTGGATTTATGAATTGCATATGTGAACCCCCAACAAAATATATAATTGTTAAGAAATATGATTTGAAGAAAAACACACATAAAGAACCCCCAAAGTGTTGCTTTACGAAAAACTTCCATTTTCAAGCCAGTGAAAACAAATGGCATATTTATCTAAATAAAAAGACCACTTTTTCCCTGTTTCTTTTTACAGTTTTACACCATTTTTTGTCCCAAAACTAAAACCACCCCATATTAAGATTACTTATTACCAGTCCAAGAGGTGATCATAATAGACTGGTTTCAAAATAGACAACAGAGGACCTCTTCTTGACTCTTTACTCCAACAGTGGGCCAACAGTCTAGATCCAAATCAGCCAGCATATTTGTGCCATCTGATCAGGATCTGCACAGTTCGCTTTCTGATTTATTAGGTTATTTATTTTAGCAAAACACAAACAATACAGGTCTTAATTAGACAGGATGAATGTGCTGTCTGAACTTGAAATAGATGAAAAGAGAACTTTGAAAGCCATCGAACACGACAAATATGAAAATATTGCAGGCTCAGTTTGATTGAGCCTGTTCATGGACAGTAATGGAAATGCATATTACTGCCCACACCGCCTAGCCCCAGGTTGAGTGCAACTCAATATTTACATAAATAAACAGTACAATGTTGACCATCCCAAATGATGGTATGCATATGGCGGTGGACATGGAACCTTCAATGCGGTAGTTTCAGATTAATACCATTCCATGTTCAGCGGCGTATGGTTGAGCTATACTGGTCACTCATATGATAAAATGCGTAATACAGAGTAAAAGGTATCAACTGCACAACAATATATGCTTGAAGTGTAAGGCACAAGCCTTGATGAGGGCCCAAGATCTTAAAAAACTAAATCAGGAGACCAGTCTCAAATATTGCTTGAGATTTGAGACTGGTCTCCAGTTTTAGTTTTATGATATTGGGCACAGGCCTAAACAAGCTGTGTACTTTCACAGTAATCATTAGATAAATATAAGTGAAAACGGAAGTGACAGATTTAAGGTTATCTTGCCAAATTAACTCATCAGACATGTGCTTTGGGATAATTTACTTATCATTGTTTTACAGGGACAATTTTCTCTGCCTCTCTCATTTCGAGGAAATTGTCCATGATAAAGCCATTCATGAATTATTGTAACTTGCAAAGGATGGTAGATAATATTATAACAGTGTTGCTTGGATTCAACTTGATCCTTTACTCCATACACATGTATTATTCTGTTTTTATCACATTTATCTGAACAGTGTAGATCAAGATCAGCCAGAACATCAATGCCATGTGATCAGGATCTGTACTGTTTGTTTTTTATGGTGAGAAATACCCTTATAAATAAAAAAGCAAACAAGTGTAGATCATAAACAGACGAAATCGCCGATCTAGCTCTGAACTGTTCGCCCATAAATAACAGCCATATCTCATGCTGTAAACATTAATAATTAGTTTGTTCATATTAAAAAAAATATGGCTGAAGCAATTCCTAATGTCTATTCTAAAGAGGATTTTCTTTTCAAGCTTCAAGTCCACAAAAAGTCAAGTTAAAGGAACCATCCATTCTTGACATACACTGGGATAGGCTCTCATGAAAGGCCCAAAATGTCCTTGAAATTCAACAACGCCTTTACCATATTAAAGGCCAATTTAGTAGTTTGTGCTCTTTATAGGTTTATTATTACCTATTTCTGGAAGGCAAGAACTATAATCAAATTCTCGTACATGTGTCACTTGAATTATGAAATAACAAAGATTCACCCTGTCACGAATTTATTTGTTAATTTAAAATTAACTATTTCATAGGTTTCATAGATTAACTGCGAAATGGGCAAAATATTTTTTTTTTTAAACTAGGAATCTTGAATATTCTAGAACCCTGATGAAATGGCAGTTTTGCTGAATAGCTTTTTCTGTGTCTATTATTTTGTTACTCTCAAAAAATCATTTGCTGATTTTAATTGAGAGGCACTATAAGTCAACCGATGTTTCATCTTGAATTTGCATAGTCAAGTTTGTTTGGATTGTGGGAAAAAAAGAAACCACTGAAAAATTGCAGAAGATTTTTTTCCGCTGGCAAAACTGTAACCTGCGATCTCAGGATCAGCAGTACTTCAACCACTTCCCTCGAAATTAACACCAGAAAGCTTGGATATCCGATAGCACAATATTTTTCTCCAATTTTCTGTTACAGAGTGTTTGATTGACATGGCTGACATTTTCACTAGGACTGATCAGCTAGGCTTCACATTTTTCCTGATATGCTAATAACACTTTCCCTAATCAAATAAACATACCAAACTTTTCAGTTTGTTGCAGACTTTTCACTCATTCTTCAAGTCCGAAGTGATCCATTCTGTTTGACTAAACTGATTGAAAACCAAAGCACTACTTGTCAGCTATGCTTTATTAATTAAGTGGTCAATTCCCATGGCAAGTGTTACGATTTATCACGTCAAGTCTAGTGAGCAGGAAAATGCCAGACACTAAATACTGTACTCTTATAAGGACTTAGCTGATATAAACAAGTGAGTTAAGTTTTGGAGTAAAGTCTTTGAGTGTGTATTGTAATAGAATCTTGTAAACCTCTATTCCATGGTATAAGGCTCGTATCCAATGGGCGACCTGTGCAGATCCAGCTCACCTTGCACATCTGTTCACTTTTGGATTCATTAGGTCACTTTTTTACCTTTAATCCAACAGTGAGATCCAGATTGTATAGTATGAACATATTGGCAGATCTGGATCTACACTGGTGACGTATGTGATAAACTGCATATCGATTGAGCAAAAGGTCAACACTTCCTACCAATTTCTTGATATGCCTCAAATTTTCTCTAATTTTGCAGCCACGGTGTACACACTAAATGGGTACCAAACTTAGTCACCATGTGCAGGCGAACAGATTTTTGGGGTACCAAACTTACTTTGTGCAGCAATTGTGTACTGATGTATAGACTTATTGGGTACAAAACTTACCGCTTGAAGCCACTGTGTGCAGACAGTTGAGCAAGGGGAAAGTGTCACAGCATCTTCATACATAGAACAACCAACATAACACTGAAAACAAACATTATCATCTAAATTATTTCCTGTTAGAATGAACAAACTGGAAGATATTCGCAGTGTTACAATTCAGTATCTACCTGGAAACTGTCTTGTTATTTCAAGTCTAAATGATCAACAGTCCAATTCCTATGTTCATGAACTAGGTATATTACCTGTATAAATAACTACAAATACAATGAACTACACTCTGTACAATTAAGTAAAAATATATTCTTTTTATGCTGTGACATTGTTCATTTTGGTCATTTGCTTTGTTGTGAATGTTGCTGTTTTAAAAGCCATGCAAAAGCTGTGATATCACAATGTTTCCTAAATGTTTTGGTAAGGACTGACAATATATAGGAGTTAAATTTATGTAAGAAATGAATTAATATTTTTTATCACAGGGATAAGAAAATTATTTGGGTTGATTAAAGTAAGACTTAGTGAGAAGGCTTAAAGTGGCATTACTTCAATTTAACCCTTTTTGTATGAAATATTACATGCATTTGGAACTATAGGCACAAATTTGCAACATTAGTTCGGGCTAATAATATTTTTATTTACTAAAATTAATTCAATCCGCGCGACTAAAAGCGAATGTAAGATTTCCGAAACGTCACAGAAATAGAGATCGCGCATGATGTGGTCTCTTCGTCAAAAATCGGTGCTAAATATACCTCGATTATATTTAGCTTCTCAAAAGTTTGTTAACAATAATTTAACATTATCATTGAAAATCCCGTCTATTAAAGAAAGAATTCGATCGAACCGTTTGTGTTCTGTTAGACAGTTTATATATTGAAGTCTATATGGACAAATTTGATTTTTCAATAGTATATTCTTACTTAAGTTTAGGGCTGGGCCTTTAAGGCTTCACACACTTTAACTACCCAACTGTTTAACATACCCTAACAATGCAAAAACTACTGATTCAATCCTCAAACTAACATCCAAGGGTAAAAAACAAAACACACACAACTGATCTTTTGAGTTAACCCTTTCCTCCATAGATACACCTTCATTGTGTGGGCGAACAGTTTAGATCCAGATCAGCTGGCACATCTGTGCCATCTGATCAGGATCTAAACTGTTTGCTTTTAGATCCATTAGGTTATTTCTGACCAAAATGTGACCAGTGCAGATCCTGATCAGACAGCACGGATTTACCGGCTGATCTGGATCTACATTGGTAGCACATGCATAAAAATGTGTATTTATTGAGGAAAGGGTAAACTGTTGTGTTGTAAAGAGCTTCTGGCCCAAGACTTGTCAAGTGCCTCAATTGTTCCAGATACCAAGATTTGCATGCTCCTACCAGGTCATTATTTTATCTACTTTATGCTCAAACTGCAGGAAGAAATAACATAAGATGCTAATATGACAATGTTTATAATTAATATCATCTCCAGCAAAGTAATAAACTGATGTTCATGGTCTCTGTGATACCAGGCAACTTCAGTGATCGTAAAAATGTTTCACGACCAACAGATTTCTGGAAAAAATTTAGGCGGAAAAAATATGGCAAAAAAATTATAAAAGACATTACCTGGATGACATTTATTAGAATGTTATAACTGCTACAAGTAAGTAGTTCAATATTAACTTGTTCCTCGATGTGTAAAACAGTTAAACTATTGTATGACATTTTCGCGGGAAATTCGATAGAACTAAATGCCTGATCAGTCCGATCAACCGTAAGGAGACGGTTTTCAGCACAGACACCTGTTTAGATGTCCTTTTCTGGCCAGTGTGTCAGTAGAGCTACATAGGCTTAAAACAGAGCTATAATACCAAGTTTGGTCAATTTCAGCTAATAAATGAGCGATCTGTATCACGAGATGCAACTTCAATCGCCTAGAACACAAAATATCCCCGTTTTCGAACAAACATATTTCTCGTTATCCTAGATAATTTAGGATACAGAGAAATATGTTGTTTGTTTTTTTTCGAACACGGGGATATTTTGTTTTCTGGGTGATTGTACTTACATCTCTTGATACAGATCGCCCATTTATTAGCTGAAATTGACCAAACCTGACATCCGGCCAGAAATAAGGACCTCTAAACAGGTGTCTGTGGTTTTCAACACAGCCAGTTAATATAATTTAAATAAATATAAACCTGGTGACATAATATAATTTCTTTATATTATTCTGTCACAATATCGTTATAATTCAAGGTGGGATTTAAATGTAGGCATAGTTTAAGCTTTGTGGATTCAAATAAGATTCACTGCACCAGGACAGTGTTTTCAAGAACTTACGTTTTCTGTTTGACAGGAAATATCACAGTAAAGCGCATCGTTCTCTTTCGCCTGAAATGTAAATTAATAAGTTATTTGATTGGCATCAGGTAGTTCCGTAATGGTTAGTTACCTGTGAAAGTGCAATTCAACATCTATAACAATTAAAACATAGTGAGTTGCATGCGCTTAATGATTTGAATCATCAGTTCGCTGTACATTAAATAGATGCAACAATGGGGAATAGGTTTAAACAACGAATGTGATACTGTCAAAGTTTCGGAAAACATAAGCATCGTCGAGCGGGGCTCGGACCTTGGTCTTTGCTTTACCAAAGCAAAGATCTGCCGAAAGAGCTATAGGCTACATCACTGAACATTTCCAGATCGTCAAATAATCCGGCATTGACT